>JAENPR010000539.1:0-432419 GCA_018135685.1 Themeda triandra | reverse complement strand
ATAGCCATGGTTCGGGACCAACGGGCTATGAAGACCCTGGTTTGAGCTATTGTGTTCTTGCCTAACAATTCTTGGCATGACACAAGAGACCCTTAAATGGAAATTGTTTCCATTCTCCCTTTTGGGTAGAGCAAACAAAGGTATGCTCATTCCGTAAGAGGTGTAGATGGAAATTGGGATGAACTTCAGACAAATTTTGTCATGCTTTCTTCCCTCTTTCTAAAAGGGCAACCCTCCGTAGAGAAATTCATAACTTTAAACAAAAAGAGAAGGAGACACTAGGAGCGACTTGGGCTAGATTCATAAGCCTTGCTAATTTTGGTGAACCCATTCTTGCACGAAAATGTCCTTTTAGAACACTTTTTATCTAGGACTTAACAAGGAAGGCTGCTCTACATCTCGACACCGCTCCGGAGGTTCATTCTCACATAAAACCATAGATGAGGGGAAAGACATTCGAGAAAATCCTTGAAAACACCCCTTACCTTTGGCATTTTTGATGAGTTTCCCAAAGAAGAAAAGAAGTTCGAGCCCATCCCTAAACCAAAACAAAGAGGAACTCACAAACCAAGTTGGAAATTCAAATTGACTCTTCTAAAAATTTGGTTTGTTGAAAACCTCCTAGTGAGGAAATGCAAACCCAACTAGAGGATGATGAAACATCTCATTTAGAGCTTCCATTTGAATCGAGAAAGATCTCTTTGAAGATTATGGAAATGCCTTGAATTTTCCAATCCAAGGGAGACCTCAAGCAAAGACCACTCCATCTAATCCTGAGAAAGAGTCGATGGCCGTAGAACACATTCAAAGCCTTTAGGCGATCATGAGTTATGAATGGCTGAATCAAGCGAGGAGATTTCCCGAGGTAGCTCGAATCATCTCCCTTCAACCATTCTTTCCGTGCCAAATTAGAAGGTCTCATGGAAGGTCCTCTATAATCCGTGGGATAAATGTTATTTCTATGGAGTTAGCCGAAACTCTTTATCCCAACATGTCCTTAACCCCATCTAAGAAACTTCTACAAGATCCATCGGACTTATTTTAGAAAGTCATGGGATATTGAGGACTATTCCTATCGTAATCAAGAACTACCAAGATATGTTTAGATTTTCATATTTTTGACATCCTGTGAGATTCCTCTCTGATGGCAGACCAATCATGAGACCTACAGAACAATCATTAAGAGGTCATTTAGACTTCAAGGTTGGGAATTCCACTATTGATGTTCCTCTTGATCGATCAATTAACACGATAGTAACCCAAACCCGAACTTAGACCTACTGTTGAGGAGGTTTTAATGGTGTCTCAAAAGGAGATGACTCAACCATTCTTCGATGTAAAACACTTTGTTCAAGAAGAGGATGAGTCGGCACGAGCCCCATTGAGCTAGACATAAATGAACAACCTCTACCTCCTTCAATAGAGCTAAAACCTCTTCCTCCCGTCTTAAATATGTCTTTCTTCACAACAACCCAAACACTCAGTAATCATCGGTGACAAGCTTTCTAAATACGAAGCGCAACAACATCCCACTATTCTGAAAGACATAGATCAAAGCTTTTGGCTACTCACTCGAAGACCTCACGGGCATTAGTCCCGGCCGCACGCATCGTATCCCTACCGATCCCAATTGTACACCCTCAAGGGAGCCACAACGTAGACTTAACAACGCTATGCAAGAGGTTGTTAAGAAGAGGTCCTTAAACTCCTACTTGTTGGGATTATTTATCCCCGTGCCACATAGCGAGTGGGTTAGTCTGACCCAAGTAGTGCCAAAGAAAGGAGGAATGATTGTTGAGAATGAGAAGAATGAACTCATCCCTCAACGAATGGTCACCGGGTCTTAGATGTGCATTGATTATAGAAAACTCAACAAGGCTACAAAGAAAGATCACTTCCCGTTACCCTTCATTGATGAAATCTTTCAGGCGTTTGCAAATCACTCTTTCTATTGTTTCCTTGATGGTTATTAGGATATCACCCAAATCGATCCACCCAGATGACAAAAGTAAGACCACTTTCACATCCCCTATGGAACTTTTGCATACCGGCGAATGTCGTTCGGGTTGTGCAATGCTCGACTTAACTTTCCAACGGTGCACGATGTCTATTTTCTCGACATGATTGAGAAAATCATGGAGGTATTCATGGATGACTTTACAGTCTATGGCACAGCCTTTGATGATTATCTGGAGAATTAGACAAGGTCTTACAACGATGTGAGAAAAGCACTTAGTCCTAAAAGCTGGGAGAAATGTCATTTTATGGTTTAGGAAGGAATAGTGCTAGGGCACAAGGTGTCGAACGTGGGATAGGAGTAGATAGAGCAAAGATTGAAGTTATTGAAAAACTTCACCGCCCATAAATGTGAGGAATCCATTAGCTTCTTGGGACATGCGGGGTTCTATAGCGTTTTATAAAAATTTCTCTCAAATCGCTAGACCCCTAGCTAGTCTCCTGGCTAAGGATGCTCCTTTCATCTTTAGTGATTGTTAGTATTTCTAACGCCGCTCAGTGGTAGGTTGTCATCCCCAACATGGCGCCAAAAATGCTGGTACTAAATAATGCAAGCGCTGCTAGAAATAAATATGGGATCCGCAAGCGCACGAGATAATACCGATGTAGCATTTTAACCGGGAGTAATCCGGGTATCGTTATTTATATTTTTACCCTTTGGGAAGGGGAATGCCTTTGGATAATGAGTGATGAGCAATGCACATCTCTGCGATAATGGAGAGCTTAACCTTATACGTATCGATCATCTCATACGGAGTAAGTGTCACATAAAATATAGGAATGAATGATAAATGACATAAGATAAATGAGAGCATTTAGCCACATAAAATAATAGTAATAAGCCATCTCAACTTAGCACTCTAAGCTTATAACACTAGCATGGACTAGGACGATCTAGGGTATAATCTATGTTATTCTAACTATAAAGTCAAAGCATACAATGATTAGTGCAAGAACATCTAGCAATCATGGCGGGGAAAAGGTTACATCTATGCATAGTGATATTACGAGGAGAAGACAAGAGACATAGCAATGACTTCAATGTAATAGGTTTGTTCTACGCTAAGACCCATACTCGGGAGAAAGGGAATACAAAGGACTCCAACGGAACTGTCACTTCATGATCTACCACACGTCCGACCAATAGGGTGCAATCGTCGAGATCATCTGATCTAGGCACCATGCCTACACAATATTACCACTCACCCATTGATCTAATGAGCGCGCTATACGATCCTATGCATAAACATAATTCTAGTCCAACTATGCTAAACATATAATCAAAGTAAACTAAGAACAATATAATTGAGAACATAATCAAATAGAGCAAAGTCAAGTACGATATAATAGAATAGAATAAAGTACTACTCATAGTATCACGAACAATGATGAATATTACAAGAATGTAGAGGGAATTACCAAGAACTCGAAACGTATCCGGACTCCAAGCTAGGCTTGATTCCCTCTAGATCTATTCCTATGTAGCTATGCTACTAAACTATGGAGCTCTAATGAGATGGTGGCTACGGCTTCTACGAATTGATGAGAGAATGAACTCTTGAATGAATTAGAATGAATTAGGGTTTCACCCGAGGGCCGGGGAGCTCTGAATATATAGCCCCCTAGGATTAACCACGGCCCTCGGATCAAACCGACCAAATGGACGATAATTATTCATCCTCAAAGGCGGTGGAGGCGGGATCCACGAGACTCCACACGATTGGTGGAGGTGGGGAGTCGGCCGACTCCCCCCCCGGGTCGGCCGGCCCGCCTTGCCGAGTGGGCCCCGGCTTCCGGGGTTTGCCTTACAGAGTCTTCTAGATTATACAATTTTACCCGTTCGGTCTTTATCTCTATGTAATCATGACATGTGGGCCTCCCTAGGTTCTCTTTTACGATAACCCCCTATGAAAATAGACAATCACCAAAACTCGTGGAATTACGTCGTGTAACCCCTATATCTAATAGGTGAACTCATATTAGTCCTTTCTCTTGCTGCGTTGACGGTATAAAATTGATACTTAAGGACCGTCAACAAACTCCCCCAAGCTTACCTTTTGCTCGTCCACGAGCAAAGATAGACTCGTGATGGATCGGGAGTTGCTACAATACTTTCACTCCTCACAAGTACACATGCGTTCAAACAAGAACTCTCCTCCGGATTTAGAGTGAACTATCCGACTCAAAACTCACTCATATTACCTTTCACCATGGGGCTTGTAACCGTCACTTGGGTCTTGAGTAGTTGAAAGATAGAACGGTCAAGTCAAGCGCCATGTTTCTCGCTCTTTGATCAACTATTATCCGGAGTTTTTTTGAAAAGTTTTGAAATAAAACTCGAGTTCCTTGTATGAACCTTTCAAGTCTCTCATTTGTGGTATTTCGGATCCTCTCTAAGGCATGAGTAGTGTATGCCTTCTCTCTTCTCTCAGAATATGTGGTATTTATGGAACTAAGGCATAGTGGAAAGTGCCTTCTCTCTCTCACCCTACTTTCTAATAGGCTTTTGTGGAGCTCATAGGTGGGGAGACACTCAAACTCACTTGCATATATTGTACAGGTTAAGACATGGATCCAATAGGAACTAAAATAATAAAGCCATATGTGCATGTGAATGAGGAAATAGAATGGATGAAAAGATGATAGGATGATGGTGATAAGGAAACGATTATGAGGGGTACTCAACTGGTGAACATCTACTTCTACACTTGCTCCTTCGAGGATAACATGACTCCCTTTATTCGGAAACCTTGAAACTTCTTGAGTGGAAGGACTTGGCTACTCTTTCTTTTTCTTTCTTTCTTCTTTTCTCTCTCTTTTTTTTTTAGAGCAACCAATCTTCTGGAAACAAAACTTTAGCAACGGGGATTCATATAACTTGCAATGATAATAACCGGAGCTTGTATGTAGGCAAATAGAACGCGATGATTATGTCTAGATGTTCACTCCCGAAATAGGAGTAGAACCTTTCTCGATCTTGTGAAAGGAATGGCGTATGTATATGTGGATGGATGAATGGATGGATGCGTACTCTCCAGGTGTAGGAGAGCATAAGTGCGTATCTTTCGGGGTAGAGACAAAGACGAAAGTGGAGAATGCATACTCCCGGGGTAGGAGCAGCATAAGTGCGTATCTCTAGGGTAGAGATAGCACAATATGTGGTGGATATGGATCTATATGTGGGTGATACTTCTAGGGACGGAGTAGCACGTAATGATATAACATTTATAAAATGGGTGCATGCTTCGAGGATAGAAGTAGCATAGATCAATGGATGGAGAGCACATAGTATTGACTTTATCTGGCGTGACTAATTCCTTATGGGTCCACAGCATAACCACACTCAATGCCTATAAAGTCTACACTCAAACCTACAATATGATCTATATAAACAGATGGGTTTCCTAATCTAGTAAGCATGAATATATGGTTTTGTGGTAGGAATTTGAACTCTCATCATAAAGGAACTCATCATGCGGGAATTTAATATTTTCAAAGATAAATTCTCCGAACTCTAGTATCTCTAGGAACAAGATGGATAGCAGCTCAAAACCTTCCCATATCATACCCGTCAACCACCTAGACTTAGATCAAGTGTTCGCTACCCACAAGTTTCAGTTGAGCAAATCTCAAATCTAAACAAATTGTGTCTAAAACTCGGGAGAGTGCAAGGTTGAAAACTAGGTACTTGAAAGGAATTACGGCAGAGCAACTATTCATCATCTCCATGTAGAGTTTATTCTAGGGATCACTTTTAAAGGCAGTTGCAAGAGCTCTCCAAAAGTAGAAAAGATAAATAAGGAAATCTTTAAAGGTTTCTATGGTTATGCATCTTTTTTAGTTGTTTTAACAAAGCATGCTTTAATAAAGCATAATTAGATAAATTGGAAACACTTAGCTTGGTACACGGGGATGCTCTCCCCAAGGCGGATGTTGACATAGTCCGCGATGTTGGCGACGAGCACCGAAGACGTTCTAGTCCTCCGGGGAGTGTCGTAGATAGTTGCCGTTGGAGACGGCATTCAATTGTCGCGGGCAGCACTCCGACGGGGACCTGGATGTCCTTCGCTTGTTAGCTCTTCTTGATCCTTGATGTTACGTGAAGCTCAAATAGACAAAGACCAAAGCTTGTGGAACTGATTAAAGCGTTAGTGATAAAATCTCTAGGTCTTGGTTGTCTAGAACTTTCTTAACTTAGACTTGTTCTAACGGGATCACAAGAAATATTTTTATCTTTTTATTTTTTTTTATTATTTAAGGAATGCGAGACGGGAAATAAATATGTTGAGAAATTATTTTTGTGCCACCACGGTGAATGACTATTCACATGGGGCTTGACGATTTTACGGATGCAAATGCAAAACATCTTTATTTTCTTTTCAAATTCGAGAGATAAAAGAGTAAAGATGCAACAAAGATGCGTAGGGAAATAAATATACTAAGGTAAAAATATAATGCTGAAAAGTAATGCTGATAAATACCAAGTTACCTCTTGGCGCGGCGTTCGGTGGTTTTAAGTCCTCCGAGCAAGGACTTGTCATGTTCGCTCATTTTTCAAGGGGCGCATTGGCCGCGCCTCGGATGATGTCGCCTCGTGTGTAGGAGTTGATTCGATTTTGCTTTTACTTTCCACACCTTCTTTGTTGGAGAGGATGACCTTGAGGAGGAAGCTTCTTGGAGCACTTGTTTCTCTTGATGACAAGACCTTCTCGGGTTCTTCTACAATGTTCTTCTCTTCTTACGGTACCGATCTTCATATCTCGAATACTTCTCCCTCATAGTCGGCCCATCCATCTTTAGTGATGTTCTTCTTGTTACGCGGCACGGGTACGCTGCCTTCTCCTTGTTCTGTTCTTCTTGGGCTCTTCAGTGATTATATAATTATTGTTGAAGTAGCGGCGTACCTTCTCAGTGGGAAAGTGGAAATGAATCTCTCCTGTCCCAATATAGATGATAGCTCTGGTGGTGTTTAGGAATGGTCTTCCTAGGATGATTGGAGGATCGTAGTCATCTCCCATGTCAATGACTAGGAAGTCTGTAGGGACATAATGGTCATCTATCTGGATGAGTACATCCTTCACTTCTCCTTCGACGAAGCGGAATGTCCGTCTCGCCATCTGCAACAGTGCATAGGTAGGCTCCAAAGGCATAGTGCCATATAGATACTCATAGGTTACCTTGGCCATAATGTTGATGCCCGATCCGGTGTCACGAGGCATGCCTTTATTGAAAGAGCTTGTTGATGGAGCATTGAATGGTTGGGACACACGGGTCATCCTTCTTGATCGACGTGGGGATCTCGAGTAAGTGGTCATGCTCCTTATGGACTGCGAGTGACCATCCTCCTTTGTCTCCGTCTTCTTAGTCTTCTTATTCTTGTTCTTCTTAGCTGGATTCTTCTTCTTCTCACTTTCGTTAAAGATGAGGGTGTCTTTGAACTGCGGCCTCTTGTTCTTGAAGAAGAAGGTTTCTCGCTTGCCTTTGATGTTGAAGATGATCTTGGCGGTGTTGGCATACATGATAGCTCCGGCGGTGTTTAAGAATGGTCGTCCCGAATGACAGGGACCTTTCATCACCGCCCGTATCCACTACCACGAAGTCTCGGGAACATACGAGTTGCCTACTCGTACACATATATATCTTCAAGTATTCCCAAAGGGACACGGAGTGACCGATCCGCAAGGCCGTAAGCACATGGTTGTGTATGCTAAGGGCATCCGAATAGCTTCTCATATATCACTCTTGGCATGATGTTGATGCTTGCACCGAAGTCACGAGATTGCCTCATTAAAATTGGTACTTCCAATGGAGATCGGAATGACTCGGCCTCCCCGGATCGCCCTTCTTGATTGGCGAGTTGAGTCTATCCATGACCCCTTCGATGGATCACTCCGGCTATCTTCTACATTGAATATATCAACAAGATTTGCGGTCTCGAGCTCTTCGGGTTGTCTGCCGGTTTACCTTGACTAGTGGCGGGAGCAAGGTTAACAAGTCACATGTACACGGCGACTCAAGTATCTTGTTGAAATCGAAGGCGACTCTTGATGGCATTGGAGAAGCCATCCATTCTCATTCTTTGAGATAGTTCACGTCCTCCTTCAACTCGGGCGGTTAGTACCAGTGTGCCCGGTCTCTCCACACTCTTCACATGTCATGCGAGCATCATGTATATGCATGACTTCTTTCTTCTCAGGGCTCTCTCCTCGAGCCTCTTCATTAGCAGATCCATTTTTTGGCGACAGCATGTCTACCTCTTTCAGCCGATGCATTCCTCCACCTCTCTTGCGGGTCTCGAGTTCTTTCTTCACTCCAACCTTGGTTGGACGCCATCTTCTCCACAAGAGCTGTGGCTTGAGGAATAGTGAGTGATAAGAATGCACCTCCAAGCGGCATCCATCGTCTCACGTGTCTTGTTGCTAAGCCCATGGTAGAATGTCTCGCATAAGCAACCAATTCTCCATGCCATGATGAGGACACTCGAGGATGTAATCTTGAAAGCGCTCCCAAGCTTCGGGACAGTCTCATCATGGTGTTCTTTGAAAGCTTGATATCTTCCACGAAGAGCATTTGTCTTGCCCATGGGGAAGAACCGCCAAGAAATTGGTGGAACATAGTGCCCACGTAGTATTCTTCTCCTTATTGGCGTAGAACCACCGCTCGCTCTCCCCAAGAGTGAGAATGGGAAGAGGCGAAGTAGTATAGCATCTCTGGGGACATCCTTGATGGTGAAGGTGCTACAAATCTCCAGGAAGTGTTGGAGATGAGCACTAGCATCTTCATGGGCCTTCCCACGAAACCGGCTTGCTTGCACCATGTTGATCGGCGCGCAGGCTTGAGCTCAAAAGCTCCTTCGATGTCCGCAGTCGGTCCGGACGAATGTTGTCCGTAGTGGGAGCCGAGAACTCGCGAGTGACTTGTTCGCCATGGCTTCAAACGCTCGTGTCAAGTCTCGTACGAAAGGTTGACTTTCTACGCTTCGACAAACTTCCAAGTTGAGTTGATGATGATGATGATTGATTGGTCTTCTTCAACTTGCTTCTGGCCTTCCTGAATAAAGCTTCTGGATTGTCAATATAATTATCGAAGAGTTGTCTTTTTCATACATTACCCCGCATAAGATATAAAAATAGACGAAAAACAAGGGTAAGGTCAGATGAGTAGAGAATGGTGACGGTGCTCAATCTCATTATGTAGTGCAATGCTGCTCATTATCCATTGGCTTTCAACCTTCCCGACAACGGCGCCAAAAATGCTTGTTGACATTTCTAACGCCACTCGGTGTTAGGTTGTCATCCCCAACATGGCGCCAAAAATGCTTTGGTACTAAATAATGCAACTGCTACTAGAAATAAATATGGGATCCGCAAGCGCACGAGATAATACCGATGTAGCATTTTAACCAGGAGTAATCCAGGTATCGTTATTTATATTTTTACCACTTGGGAAGGGAATGCCTTGGATAATGAGTGATGAGCAATGCACATGCGATAATGGAGAGCTTAACCTTGTCCGTATCGATCATCTCATACGGGGTAAGTGTCACATAAAATATAGGAATGAATGATAAATGACATAAGATAAATAAGAGCATTTAGCCACATAAAATAATAGTAATAAGCCATCTCAACTTAGCACTCTAAGCTTATAACACTAGCATGGACTAGGACGATCTAGGGTATAATCCTATGTTATTCTAACTACAAAGTCAAAGCATACAATGATTAGTGCAAGAACATCTAGCAATCATGGCGGGAAAAGGTTACATCTATGCATAGTGATATTACCAGAGAAGACAAGAGACATAGCAATGACTTCAATGTAATAGGTTGTTCTACTAAGACCTACCAACGGGGGATGGAATACAAAGGACTCAACGGAACTGTCACTTCCGCGATCTACCACACGACCCGGCCAATAGGGTGCAATCGCAGATAAATACAGTCTAGGCACCATGCCTACACAATATTTACCACTCACCCATCGATCTAATGAGCGAGCGCTATACGATCCTATGCATAAACATAATTCTAGTCCAACTATGCTAAACATATAATCAAAGTAAACTAAGAACAATATAATTGAGAACATAATCAAATAGAGCAAAGTCAAGTCGATATAATAGAATAGAATAAAGTACTACTCATAGTATCACGAACAATGATGAATATTACAAGAATGTAGAGGGGAATTACCAAGAACTCCGACGATCCGGACTCCAAGCTAGGCTTGATTCCCTCTAGATCTATTCCTATGTAGCTATGCTACTAAACTATGGAGCTCTAATTGAGATGGTGGCTCGGCTTCTCGAATTACGATGAGAGAATGAACTCTTGAATGAATTAGAATGAATTAGGGTTTCACCCGGGGGCCGGGGGCTCGAATATATAGCCCCCTAGGATTAACCACAGCCCTGGATCAAACCGACCTAAATGGACGATAATTATTCATCTTCAAAGGCGGTGGAGGCGGGATCCACGAGACTCCACCGATTGGTGGAGGTGGGGAGTCGGCCGACTCCCCCGGGTCGGCCGACCGGCCACCCCGCCAGTGTGGGCCCGGCTTCCGGGTTTGCCTTCTCGGAGTCTTCTAGATTATACAATTTTACCCGTTCGGTCTTTATCTCTATGTAATCATGACATGTGGGCCTCCCTTGGTTCTCTTTCGATAACCCCTAACGAGAAATAGACAATCACCAAAACTCGTGGAATTACGTCAGGTGTAACCCCTATATCTAATAGGTGAACTCATATTAGTCCTTTCTCTTGCTGCGTTGACGGTATAAAATTGATACTTAAGGACCGTCAACAGTGATGAGTGTCATGAATCTTTCCAAATCCTCAAGGAAGCACTCATCTCTGCCCCAATTATCCAACCACCTGATTGGGAGCTTCCTTTTGAGATCATGTGTGATGCTAGCGACATTGCGGTTGGTGCCGTTTTAGGCCAAACCAAGGATAAGAAGCATTATGCTATATCCTACGCTAGCAAAACCTTGTCTGGACCACAGCTTAATTATTCCACAACTGAAAAAGAGCTATTGGCTGTTGTCTTTGCTATAGACAAGTTTAGATCTTACTTAGTGGGGGCAAAGGTAATTGTCTATTCGGATCATGCTTTGCTCTTAAGTACCTCCTCCCTAAGAAAGATGCTAAGCCTCGACTAATTCGATGGATTCTTCTACTCCAAGAGTTTGACATAGAAATTCGAGATAGAAAGGGAGTAGAAAATTATGTGGCCGACCACTTGTCTAGGCTTCAGTATATGGAAACACATGAGCTTCCCATCAATGACTACCTAAGGGATGACACCCTACTCAAAATACAAGATTCCGATCCATGGTATGCAGACATCGTGAACTTTATAGTGAAAGGCTATGTCCCACCTGGTGCAAACAAGAGGAAATTGCTACATGATAGCCGTTTTCACCATTGGGATGAGCCTTACCTTTTTTGAGTCTGCGTCGATGGATTGTTGAGGAGATGTGTCCCTATGGCTGAGGCTATTCAAATTATGGATAGATGTCATTCCTCGCCATATGGAGGACACTATGGAGCATTCCGGACACATGCCAAGATATGGCAAAGTGGCTTTTTCTAGCCAACAATGTATGAAGATACAAAGGAGTTTGTCAGGAGATGCCACCGGTGTCAAAAACATGGGAATATCAACTCACGAAATGCAATGCCTCTCACAAACAATCTCCAAGTTGAACTCTTCGATGTTTGGGGCATTGATTTCATGGGGCCATTCCCTATGTCCAGAAATTGTGAGTACATTTTAGTAGCTGTGGACTATGTGTCCAAATGGGTAGAAGCATTGCCCTCTCGAACAGCTGACTCAAAACATGCCAAAAGAATGTTCCATGAAGTGATCTTTCCTCGCTTTGGTACACCCCGGATAGTCATAAGTGATGGAGGTTCCCACTTCATTGATAGACTCTTCTGGAAGTACCTAGCGGATCATGGAGTTCGTCACAATGTCGCAACAAAGATAGCATCCTCGAGACTAGTGGCCAAGCAAAAATATCCATAAACAAATCAAGAACATTCTCGCAAAAGACCTGTTGATGAAATGGGTAAAGGGTGGAAAAACAAACTCCATGATGCACTTTGGGCTTACCGAACTGCATATAAGACACCCATAGGCATGTCACCTTATCAACTTGTATATGGAAAAACATGCCATTTGCCTGTGGAATTAGAGTTCAAAGCTCACTGGGCAATCAAGAAATGGAACATGGATCTTCACCTAGCTGGCAAGAATCGTCTGATGCAACTATCTGAGCTAGAACAAAGTGGAGAGAAAAGGCCTACCACAGTTCAAGATCTATAAAGAGAGAACAAAAAGGTGGCACGATAAGAGAATCAAGCACAAGGAGTTTAAGCCTAGAGATAAGGTTCTACTATTCAATTCAAGGGTAAAACTCTTTGGGCATGGTAAACTTGTGAAGTAAGTGGGATGGACCATACAAAGTCATTGACACTTCAACCCATGGAGCCATTACCATCCAAGATGATACAGTAACACTTTTAAGGTAAATGGTCAACACTTGAAAGTTTACCTTGAGCCACAAATCACCACGGTTGAGGAACTCGATGTTATTGAGTTCATAGAATTCACACATTAAAAACTTACTCAACCGAAGCTCTAGACAACTCATGCTCGATTACCTAACCCTTAACATGCTCCACGAGTTTTGTTGTCTATTTGAGCTCTGCAGGATTTGTGAAGTTTGAGAAGAGTAAGACCTACATCAACCCACAAGAGTGAATGACTATGCCAACATCCAGCTTGGGAGAGAGCATCCCCCATGTATCTAGCTAAGTATCTATTCCCTTTTGAGTGATTTATCTTTTGAAAGTCAAATAACTTAGAAAACAAAATAAAAAGAGTCTACTATATATTCTTCAAATGTTTAGGTAATATATCTATTTGCATAGAGTTGATGAATAGTTGCTCTGCCGTAATTCCTTTCAAGTGCATGTTTTCAACCTAGAACTCTCCTAAGTTTTGGACATACTGTTTTGATCTAAGATTTGCTCTGAACCTGAAAATTGTGGGTAGCAAATGCTTGATCTAAGTCGAGGTGGTTGACGGGTATGATATGGGAAGGTCTGAGCTGCTATTTATCTTGTTCTAAGTGATACTAGAGTTCTGGAGAATTTATCTTTTGAAACTTTAAATTGTTGCATGATGAGTTCCTGTATGATGAGAGTTTGAATTCCTACCACAGCCATATATACATGCTTGATAGACTAGGAAGTCCACTTATACTTACTTATACTTTGAGTATGGTCGATCGTGTTGACCCTTAGAAACTCGTCATACAGTTAAAGTCAAGATCACACACACGCACCATGCACCCCTCGCTACTTCTACCCTGGAAGTATGCGCCACCATATTCATCCATTTAGACACATCCCAAAATTGTTCTACTCCTACACTGGGAGTGAGCATCAAAAATATCCTTTCATCCATTGCTAGCCCTTTTGTTATCTAATAAAGCTCCAAATATCCTTTTGCTGCTACCTCCGTCGGTTTTTCCAAAGAAGAAACCTAGATGCTTCATCTTAAAAAAAAAGAGAGAAAAAAGAGAGAAAAAAAGAAGAGAGAAGAATAGCAAGAGAACAGAATGTCCCAACATAGAGAGATTTCTAGCAGTCCAAGTTCTCCCAAATTCTTCATAGTTCAAGGGAGGTATGAATTTCTTCAAGGTGTGAAAGTAGAGTTAGGTGTTCACCATTATTATCCCTTTACCCTTCATTTCTACTTATATCTATCATCACCATCTGCCACTATCACCATATGTCCACTTAACCCATATTTAGGACCATACACATGCACATCTTGATTTGATTGTATGTCCAGTTTCTTCGGATCCATGGTTTGACTATGCAATATATGTATAAGCTCCCACCTACAAACTTCACATAAGCCTATTAGAGGTAGGGTGAGGAGTGAAGGCACAATGTTACTCGCCTAATGCTAGAAATACCACATATCTTGAGAGAAGAGAGAAGGCATACAACATCAATGCCTTGGTAAGGATCCGAAAATACCACAAAGGAGAGACTTGAGAGGGCCATATAAAGGAATCTCGAGTTTTATTTGAAAATCTTGCAAAACTCCGGAATGAAGGTTGATCAAAGAGCTAGAGACATAGTGCTTGGCTTGACCATTACATGCATCCTCAACCGCTCAAGACCCAAGTGAAGGCTAAAAGCCCCATGGTGAAAGGTAATGTAGTTTGAAGTTAGAATAATTCACTCTAATCCGGAGGAGAGTTCTTGTTTGAACACATGTGTACTTTTGAGGCGTGGAAGCATTGTAGCAACTCCTGATCCTTTGCTGAGTTTAGCTTTGCTCAGGGACGAGCAAAGGTTAAGCTTGGGGGAGTTTGTTGACAGTAGTTAACGTCAATTTTTAACCATCAACATAACTTTTATAACTGCAAAAAGATGATCACCAAAGCATAGGTCTAGGGGTTTGAACTAATAAATTCCATGAGTTTTGGTGCATCCGTGTTTTTGCGGGGGTTCCACCGTGAATGAGCTAAAAAGGACAAAGTCATCAAATAAAAGTATCTCAAATGATGAATTTGACTGCACCATTATGAAGGGCTCGTCGAGACGATCGAAATGGATATATTATTTGCTATATTTGGAGTTCGAAATAAAAAGATATCAAGCAGAGAAGTTTCACATGTGATGATGACGTCAGCAGCATAAAAAGACAAAAAACAAGGGCTGACACACGGGACCCACGCGGCAGCAGCTGTCGGCTGACAGCCCCGACAGGCGGGCCCCGTGCGCCAGTGTTTGTCTCCCATGAGGGAGCGGCCGACTGGGCAGCCCAACCCGGCGGTGACACGTGGCGAGGGATGTTCCCCCCCACGCGCGCGCAGGCGCAAGGCGAGAGTGGGCGCTCGGCTCCGGCCGGTTCCAGGGGCCACGTGGCGGCACGTGAGCAGCCAGGGAGTGGCCAGGCGCGGTCCGCTGGGCCTGTGGGCGGTTGGACCGGCCCAACCGGCGGTCCAGCAGGCCAGAAAGCCCCAGAAGCTTCCAGAAAAGGCTACCAGCAGCGGTTCTGACCGGTTCAGGTCCGGTTCAGGGCCTATATGGCCAGTTCTTCTCCGGTTTTCTACGTAGATCGACCAGGAAATATCCCAAGAATATGTTGATGATCTCCACCGCTCATATAGGTCAGTTTGATCCAACGGTGGACATAAAATGTGACGCGGATTGATGATGTGGCGGTTCCTTAGGGGCTACTCCACCCAGGGCTATATAAGGAGGGCGCCCCCTCTAGGTTTTTCATCATATTTCTTCTACAGATCAAAAGCTAGGGTTTCATCCTCCATCCAAGTAGAAGAGGGTCTCTCTAGTTCATCTAGTTCTAGTTCTAGTTCATCTAGTTCTAGTTCGTCTAGTTATATCTAGAAAATAGAGAGAGAGAGAGAAGAGGAGAGAGCGGAGGAGGAGCCGGGTCTGTCGGATCTTCCTCAATATTGTATTTTTGCAGCAACTAGTTCGTCTTTCAGCTACTCTCCAGGTTCATCAATTCTTAATTCCTGAGTTCTTTATTTACTTTCAGCATTTACTTTCAAGTTATTTATTGGATTCTCGCTTGCATCAAGTGCTCTAGTCTTTGCAATGCTAGAGTAGTAATTAATAGGTTAGGCGTGGTGCCTGTCTGGCAATTACCTAGAATTGCACCCAATCTTGCGGATTGTTGTGGTAGCCCTAGGGTAGTGACCGGCCCTAACGGCCGACGTATTCCACCTCGTTCGGATCGGTGTACGTAGGACCGTAGTCGACCTTCCTAGCCCCCTTCTCATCCCTTTCCGTGGCTAGTGCTCGATGTCCCAAAATAAGTAATCTTGAAGTAATCTTGATTCATAGATCGTTAGAGAACTCATAGGAAAACACTCTCTCTCTCCACAAAAACATATAGTTATCCTTGGGCGATCTTGAACCTTAACTAGTACACTTCACGTTCCCCGTGGAAATCGATACCTTGGAATACTCCCGGGTGAAAGCTACATCGGTATCCGTGCGCTTGCGGATTATTCTGTGTGCGTTTAAAATACCCAACAATGATGCCCCAATATCACAAGCTGAAATTGCCAAGATGTTGTTGGATCAGAACAATACAGTTACACAAACTATACAACATTCTCATAGTATTTTAGAGGCTAGAATAAATAAGATAGAGGGTAGGACAAACGATTCAGATCAATCGGGTGTCTTACTATAGCCTGAATTTGGTATACCTCAAGTTCTTTTCGAACCGAGTCATCTATTGCCGATGGTAGTAAATTAACATCGGGTTTGTTTATCGAACCGGTCATGTTGGTACAAGTGCAGCAAGTGGTGCTCAACAATTGGGTCGCTACGAACCGATTATAGAGCGTCAAGAGCTTCGGAGGGGACCAATGTTTTACCAAACCCACCGAAGTCTCCTAGCGGGATTCCCATGCTCGAGAATACGCGAGAATCCTCCTCCCTCTAATGATTTGAATGATGTGTTAAATCGGTTTAGGGAAGAATGTAACATCCCGGCCCAGGGTTTAACAGGATTAATAGGATACTCATATCAACAAGTTGCAACTTCTTTTCCAAAAGCTCATCTCTAAAGAACTCCAAGGTTAAGCGTGCTTGGCTTGGAGCAATTTAGGGATGGGTGACCGATCGGGAAGTCATTCCCGGGTGCGCATGAGTGAGGACAAAGTGCGCAGAAAAGGCTTGTGTTGGTCTGTGAGGGCAGTCTATGTACTAGTTAAGCAGCCGGATGTAAGCGGGCCCGGCCTCGGAGGGGCGGGACGTTACAATGGTATCAGAGCCGACCCTTGCGGTTTCACGGGCGCGTGTGTCAGTTGCGCAGGCATGGTGTGCATGGCTGGTGTGGATCCGGAGTGGTCACACAGCATGGCACATGCGCTGGCACTGGACACACGGACGTGACCAATAGGGGACGTTCCTCGCATGGGGTTAACCGACGAGGACGTCGGTTTCCTAAGGGGGTGAGAATGTAACATCCCGGCCCAGGGCTTAACAGGATTAATAGGATACTCATATCAACAAGTTGCAACTTCTTTTCCGGAAGCTCATCTCTAAAGAACTCCAAGGTTAAGCGTGCTTGGCTTGGAGCAATTTAGGGATGGGTGACCACCAGGAAGTCATTCCCGGGTGCGCATGAGTGAGGACAAAGTGCGCGAAAAGGCTTGTGTTGGTCTGTGAGGGCAGTCTATGTACTAGTTAAGCAGCCGGATGTAAGCGGGCCCGGCCTCAGAGGGGCGGAACGTTACAAAGATTTTACTAAATCTCTCCAGGAAAGTCTAGGTGTACACCTTAAAACTGCTAAAAACATGTACACCAAATCTTACCTTGCAGCCATTGACTACAATCCTGAGGGTTGGAAGGTACCTGACTTTCAAAAGTTTAATGGTGTTGGTAACAAAACTACTATAGAATATGTTAGTATGTACCTTGCTCAGTTAGGGGAAGCTAGTGCTCATGATTACATGAAAATTCACAATTTTTCTTTATCTTTGACTCGGTCCTCGCTTTTTCATGATTCACTTCTTTACCACCATTGTCAATTAATTCTTGGGCTCGCTTAGAAAAAAAGTTTCATAGTCATTTTTATACCGCAACCCAAGAAAATAGATTGTTACACCTTACATCGCGTTAAACAAATACGTGATGAAGCCGTCCTAGATTTCTTTAATAGAGCTAGAGAGATCAAAATCAAGTACTTTTATTTGAATATTTCGAAAGAGACCTTGTTGATATATACTTTCATGGTTTACATTCTAGAATTCATATGAAAAATTAGAGAATGTATAATTTATAAGCTTCAATCACCTTATTGAGAGGGCCGTTTTCTGGGAATCGCACCTTAAAGACTCGTAAATCATATAGAACGTATTGTTTGAACACACATGCTTTTGATGCTTTTTCAGATTGTTCGGATGAGTAAGGAGTGCAATGCCACTGAAATTAGGTGGCCAGCGGAGAATAAACATGTCACTTGCCCTTCTCTCAAACCGATTCAAAAGAATCGGAATGAGGAAGTGAAATTAACTTTTGATGTTTCTAAATACGACCGTATTTTTGATGAGTTACTAAAAATCGAATGCATTAGAACAAATTATACTTTGCCTTCTGTAGATGAGATTAAGAGAAGAGCTTATTATAAATATCATAACTCTTTTTCTCATGCCACTAATGATTGTAATGTCTTTCATCGGCAGGTCCAATCGGCTCTTAATGAGGGACGATTGAGTCTTACTGATATGGAGATTAACAAGAATCCGTTTCTTGCACACATGAATAAAATTGCGCGGAAAATCCAAATTGTTTTGATCGACCCAAGCTAGCCGATAAAGCCAAAGGCAAGAATGTCATTATCGGCGAACCACGTGTCACACCGAATATCCTAAAGAATTCAGGATGACAAGTGGTGCTCAAGAAGGATGAACAGGGCGAGAACAAGCTTACAATCACCGCTGGATCAGTGGAGACATTGAGAAGGCAAAGATGGTTCGAGATGCAAGCGGCGTTGCGAGGGCCGGCCGGAGCCGATTTTGACGCCGGCGACGAGCCGCCGCCAAGCTGGCCCCTCAAGCCGACCGTGCCGGGTCCAAGCCGGGCCGAGCCGACCGCCCTCTGATCGGCCAAGTCGGCTCCCGCCCGGAACCGTCCGTCACCGCCGAAATCCGTGTTATGCGCACCTTTGTTCCACAAAATCGGAGGTGCGGGTCCGGAAAGTAAAAGAGCGAGAAATCAAGAAACTGTGGTGAAGCCACTTTATACTTTTGATCAATTTATGGCAAAGTACAAGAAACAAAAGGCCAATTCGAGAATCGACCGATTAAAAAAAGAGAGTCTATGCCTCCTAAGCGAGAAGTTGAAGAGAAGAAGCAAAAGGCTATGACTCCACTAGCGCATCCTCCTTTGCGGGTTGCTCATCCTCGTGTGTCACGTTGGGGGCCACCAATTCAGCCGACTTCTCCAGTCGCCCCATCGCCACTGTGGGGTCCCCAAGGAGTGTGGGTGCCGTATCCTCAGGCTCCCATACCAGTTCATCAAAGGTTGGGAGACATTGCTGGTGCTTCCTCAAAGCCTTCCGTGTTTAGCCGATTAAATATCCAATCGAGCTCTAGCAGAATAAATCAAGACCGGTTGATCAAGGCACCTATGCAGCAAGTATATGTCCCAAAGAAGGTTCAAGTGCCTGAGAAACCTATCCCAAAGAATGTCCTATCACCTACCATCACAATTGGATCAATGACTGCTCCTGCCATTAATGGCAATGAAGCGATTGTGATTGGGGGGCAAGATTGTTGACATTTCTTAGTGCAATCATCAAAGATAGACAAGAAGTCTATTCCCCGGTAACAGCGCCAGAAATGCTTGTTGGTATTTCTTAACGTCGTCACTAAATATTAGCAACGGCGCCAGAAATGTCAGGTGGTAATTCTAGAACTATTGGATATTCCGCAAGCACACAGAATGTACCATTGTAGCATTTCACCGAGGATAAGTATTCCAAGATATTGTTATTTATTTTATCCCAAGGGAAAGTGGACTAGGAAGATTCTAATAAAGGGGATGAGGATATCCTTATATCTATTCAATGTAGTATCACTAGTGATAGCAGGGGATAAGTGAAGTATGTTGGATGGATCGATAAGTGGAATATGATTAGGATAAATGGTAGAGTGTTAGCTAGGTGGGAGGACAACGAGTGAGTATGTCTCCTATGTATCTACCTTTACTCCTGTGGACCTAATCCTAATAGTTAACTGACTTAGCTAGACTGGCTCCTAACTACTTGTGTGAGGGGAGGAAGCGAGAGAGTAGGAGACAGAACCCCTACTCAAGCGAGACCAAACTTATGTACGCCCTGCCTTTTAATAACTAGTCCCTACGTGGTGGAAATCCCTAATGCCAAGCCCGATCTGTCACTTTAGGCCAGTGCTGCCCATAATCTATCTGTCTGGACTAGAGGCCTCCAACGATAAGACTAAGTACGAACACCACGTTCACACTTCTTCTTACAACCCTAGCTACTGTATAGGCAACTAGAGTTCCTATGCAATATAGAACGTTGATCTACACAAAAGGAGTTGGTACAGGAAACCACTCCAACTAGGACAACTATACTACTAAGACAAGCACACGACAAGACTATAACAAGTATAGAATTGCACTAAGTAAATACTGAAAGTAAGTACTTAATAAAGTAAAGGAAGAATATAAATAAAGTAATGCTGAAGAGAAAGATACAAGGGCAATACCAGACTCTCTAGAAGATGACTCCGGAGACCCGAGCTTCGCCCGACTCGACTCTAACTCCCATCCTAGACTAACTACTTCTATACTTGATCTCCCAAGGGGAGGATTTGGCTGTAGCAACATTGGGAATACACTTGGGGATGCTCTAAAGTGAAGGCCTAGGGGGGTATTTATAGTAGAGAGGTGGAGTAGGGGCTACTCCAAGTAGGAGGTAGAGTAGGGGCTACTCCACTACCATGTCATCAATCCGCGTGACGCTATCTCTCCAATGTTGGATCAAACCGACCTTAGGGAACCGCCTTTGAGTGGATGGTGAGGATGCAACATCACGTGGATCACCCGTTGGAGTCGGTGGGGAGGCAACCGACCTCAATTGGGTGCACCAAGGGTGTCGGCCGACCCCCTCAATGATAGGTGGGCCCCGTCTAGGACTGTCCTGGCTTCTAGAAGGTGCCCTAATGTCAGTGGGACCGAGCGGCAGGGTGGGACCCACCAAGGGGGGATCGGCTGATCCCCCTATGGAGGGGTTGGCCCACCTGCTGCCTTCAGCTGGTGTCCCCACTTGTCATAGAATGTGCCACCCTTGTTGGTCACTTGTTGTCATGTCGGTTGTTCACTTGTGGGCCCATGGATCCATGTGCAGTGATCTATCACCGTTGAGAGAAAGCACACTTTGGATCTGATGGTGGAAATGGACTCCAGGGAGCAGGGCATAGATCGTGCCATGTCACTGATCCCTAGATTCCTCCAGGGAGGCATCAGTCGATGCCTATCTGGTGGGCCCAGATGCTTATTTTCTCCTATTTTGCTTATCCCTGCATTCACACACTAGAGGTACAAGTGGAACCAATTATCGATAAAATATGTTCATGTTATGCTTAGCTTCCTTGGAACCGAGGCCTGTTGACGGTGTTTTGATGGGGTAAAAATATGCTATAATTACCATCAACAAAGATCCAGCAAAGAAGCAGGTTGAAGATCTTAAGGAGGTTGCTGGAGAAGAAAGAAAAGAGATGCCGCCGAGAGACCCGAAATATACTCAACCCAAGTGGTGTCCGTCCGGGTTAGACAAAACTCAAAGGCGGAAGCTTCAAAGATGCTCGGGTGAGGAAATTGAAACGCCAAGCTCTCGGGGCAGCGAGAGGATCAAGTTGCACCGAAAAAGCCCGGGGATTCCATTGAAGACCGACACGACGACGTTGTGGCCCCGCGCCAGCCAGGCCGGCTATAGAGCCGGCCAAGCCCGGTGAGCCGGGAGCCGAGCTGAGCCGCCTGCCCCGCTCTCCGACCCGGCCAGCTAAGACTATTGAAACTGCCCCCGAGCTCGAATCGGTTGTGGCACATCCCGAGGTGTCCGTGCCAATTCCTGCAGGTTTTGGAGACCTTGGAGTCTACCCAAAGGACTTAGCCACCACTATTGCTAATTTTGTGGGAATAGAAGCTCCAGAAGTGCCAGAAGAAGAGATGGTTGACTACGAGCTTTCTCCAGAGCGAGCGCCTGTGAACGTGATATATCTATCCTCTGATTATTACGTGGTCAATCATGATGAAGAAGAGCCACCAGCAACTGAATTAGTATGCTGTTGAAGATGCTGTATTCAAGAAGCCAGGAGTGCCAGTGGATCACCTTAGGCCACTGCATTTGAAGGGCCACATCAATAGTGCCAGTTCATAGCATGTTGGTGGACAACGGTGCGATCGAACGTCATGCCATACTCGCTGTACAAGAAGCTCAGAAGCAAGGATGAGGAGTTGGTCAAGACCAACATGACTATCACAGGTGTTGGTGGAGATGCGCCTATTCTAGCCAGAGGCATTGCTAACGTTGAGCTGACCATCGGGAGCGAGACCTTGGCAACAACTTTTTGTTGCCAACATCAAGGGAGCTATAATGCTATACTTGGGCGTGATTGGATTCATGCTAATGAGTGTGTGTCATCTAGTTTGCACCAATATCTCATCCAGTGGGTGGGAGATGCTATTGAAGTCATCCATGCAGATTCATCAGTCGAGGTTGCCATGGCCGATGCCTTGGATATCGGGGGCATGGTGCATTTGCTTGCTTGTCTTTTTTTGACAGAAAAGACCGTGGGGGAGATCCCCATGGTACGAAATTTTATATAAAATAAAATAGTAGAGTACAAAGACATACTTACAAAAGGGTTGGACGGGGAGGAGAGGGGTAGGGGGGACTACATAAACTAGAAAACTGGAAAACTAGAAAAAATAGGAGAAAATTACAGGGCATCCAGCCAAACTAAAACAAGCAAAGCGGCTGTCTTCCTCTCTAATCCTAAGAGATTGCAAAGATGCTTCAGCTCTAAAGTTCTGCACCCATTTGTTGAAAGAAGCTTGAACACCATCGAAGATCTTCCTGTTTCTCATCTTCCAAATTTCCCAAGCCACAATCTGAAAAATCTCCATGAAAAAGGCAAGCCCGGACTGATTTTGGTTCTTTCAATTCGCCTATGTATAATGGGATTCTCGGACCCAATTGATACCCACTTTGTCCCAAAGATCTCCGGGCAAAAGAACATTGGAAGAACAGATGTTCTATTGTTTCCTCAAGATCAATCCCACAAAGAACACAGAAAGTGTTAGGTTGCACATTGAATCTTCTCCTGGACAACATGTTTCTAGTGTTTAATCTGTCCAAAAGAATAAGCCATGCAAAAAATTTGACTCGAGGGGTAACTTTTGATTTTTTGACCCAACTGAACACAACTGGTGAGGCAATATTAGAGAAAGCCGCTTATAGAGTTTGGAAGCGAAAACCGGCTTGTCCCCCAATAGAAAACTCCCTGTCTGCACCCCTCCCCAAAGACAAAATCCTGCATAAGGTCTTGTAGCTCATCAAGCTCATTAGCAGCAGCCTGGGACAGAGGAATGAGAAAGAGATCCTCGAGACTTGTAGCTTTAGGGACCTCTGAAACAGAAATGTCTCGGTGCCTGACAAAATTGAAAATATTTGGGAAGAGGTTCTTGAGAGAATCACCAGCCCAATTGTCCTTCCAAAAGAGTACAGAGGAACCATCTCCAAGGTAGCAAGAAGTGATTTCTCCATAGAGATCTTTGAGCTTGAAAATGTCCTTCCACCAGAATGATCCAACTGGTCTAGAGGCATGAGGCACCACACTGTCATAATGTTTAAACCAAACTTGTTGAACCCAGGGAATATCTTCCCTAGAGTAGAATTTGTGCAGCTGCTTCATAAGAAGGGCATCATTTTGAAGGTAGAGATTTTTTATTCCAAGACCACCTTTCTCTTTGGGCCTTTGAACTAGAGGCCCGGCCACAAGATTGCCTCCTCTTTTCCTCTCAGAATTACCTCTCCATAGACACTGCTTTCTAATCCTGTCAATGTCTTCAATAACACCTTTATGCAGTTTGAGGGTGCACATAGCATAGGTCACAGTAGGAGTGAGCATAGTGTTTATGTATTCAACTCTACCTGAATAAGAGAGGAATGTAGAACATCCAGTGAGTTTCCTTTCCACTCTGTCTAGTAGGGGAGCAAACTCTTCAATTTTTGGTTTGGAGGTACCCAAAGGGAGGCCCAAGTAGGTAAAGGGTAAAGAGCCAATCTGGCATACAAAAGTAGCAGCAAGTATGATCATCTTCTCTTGAGGGACATTGATTGGGGTCAAAGTTGACTGCAAGGCCCGGTGGAGGACGTGAAGGTGTTAAGGACTGCCTTGAGACAAAATAGCCGCTTGGCATCGCCTTCAAGAACTAGCAAGGTATCATCGGCGTATTGTATTATAGGAAAGTTTTCGGTGGGTTGTGGGATAGGTAAGTTCGGACGCCTCGCTCTTCGACCATTAACAATATACTGAAGCAATTCAGTTGCAATCATAAAGAGAAGAGGGGAAAGAGGATCCCCTTGCCTGACCCCCCTCTTGCAATTGAAAAGCTTCCCAGGGTGCCCATTAAGCAAAACAGCAGAAGTACCAGAGGACAGAATAGCTTTGACCCAGTTTATCCAAGCAGGGGGAAATTTGAGAGGCACAAGCATGTCAAAAATAATAGAATGTTCCACAATATCAAATGCTTTAGCAAAGTCTAGCTTTAAAATCACAATCTCCTTTCTAGACTAATGACACTAATGAATAAATTCAAAGCTCCATGCAAGACAGTCCTGGATGGTTCTCTGTCTGATAAAACCATATTGGTTTTTATGCACAAGCTTGAGGATGGTTGACTGCAATCTGTTAGCCAGGAGCTTTGTGATTATCTTGACACAACAGTTCAAAAGTGATATAGGCCTGTAGTCCGAAGCAGTGATGGGATTTGAGATCTTGGTAGAGATCTTTCAGGATATGACTTTGTAAGCTACACTAGACATGGCTTTGTTCCTGTATCTCTCAAGCCGATTGACAATCGGCTTAGTACCATTGTGTAATCAATGGATAATGTCGAATGGTTAAAGCATCGTGTTGAGTAGTATCGGACTGAAAAGACCGATGCCTGTGAGGCTATTGATGACTTTGATGAGCTCAATAAGTTGGGCCAAGGTTTCACATCAGCCGACCCATTAGAACAAGTTGATATTGGGGATGGCACTACGCCACGGCCGACGTTTGTGAATCAAAACTTGGAAGCCGATTACAAATCTGAATTAATCATGCTTCTCAAGGAATATGTTGATTGTTTTGCATGAAATTACACCGAAATGCCCGGATTGAGCCGTGAGCTTGTTGAACATCGGCCCCTATCAAGGATGGATTCAAACCCTTCAAGCAACATCCGAGGTGCTTCAATTCAGCCATTCATGACCGAATTAAGGAGGAGATCAATAGGTTGTTGTAAGTAGAATTCATTCGTCCATGCCAATATGCGGAGTGGGTCTCTAACATAGTGCCGCTTGAGAAGAAAGATTCGGCAAGATTAGAGTATGCATTGATTTTAGAGATTTATATGGAGCCACTACAAAAGATGAATACCCTATGCCTATAGCCGATATGTTGATCAATGATGCTTCTAGACATAGAGTGATTAGCTTTCTTGATGGTAATGTGAGATACAATCAGATTTTCATGGCAGAAGAAGACATATCAAAGACAGCTTTCATTTATCCTGGCCTTGTCGGTTTATTTGAGTGGGTTGTGATAACCTTTGGATTGAAGAATGCGGGAATTGGGGTGATTATGGAGGTTTACATTGATGATATTGTGATTAAATCAGCTGCCCATAAATCTCACTTAGCCGATTTACGTCTTGCTTTTGAAAGAATGCACTGCTATGGCTTGAAGATGAATCCACTCAAATGTGCTTTTGGAGTATCGGCTAGAAAGTTTCTAGACTTTATCATTCATGACAAAGGCATAGAGGTTGATACTAAAAGAACTAAAAAGATCAGGAATGTTCAGCCACCCACATGCAAGAGAGATGTGCAAAAATTCTTGGAGAAGGTGAACTACTTGAGAAGATTTATTGCCAATCTGTCTGGGAAGATTATTCCTTTCACTCCTATACTCAAGGTGAAGGATGAATCTGAATTCACTTGGGGGGCAAAGCAACAAGAGGCATTTGACAAGATAAAGGAGTATCTTTCATCGCCGCCCGTTCTTCGTGCGCTTAGGAGAGGGCCTCCATTCAAACTTTATATTGCTGCCGAAGACAAGATCATTGGGGCTGTTATGACTCAAGAAGATAAAGGAAAGGAGTATGTGATTGCTTATTTGGGTTGTCGTCTTCTTGATCCCGAGACAAGGTATGCCCATATTGAGAAATTATGCTTATCATTGTACTTTGCATGTCATAAGATGAGACATTATCTTTTTTCAAGTACATGTGTAGTAGTATGTCAGGCTGATATCATTAAGCACATGCTATATCGGCCAATCCTTAGTGAAAGGTTGGGCAAATGGGCATACTCTTTAATTCAATATGACTTGACCTATGAGCCATTGAGAGCCATGAAAGGTCAAGTGCTTACTGATTTTATCGTTGAGCATAGTATTGACCTAGATGAGGGAGTCAATTACCTTACTTTTACTCCCTGGAAATTATACTTTGATGGATCAGTTTGTAGAGAAGGCCAAGATGTTGGTATTGTTCTTGTTTCCCCTAATAATGCTGAAATAGGAATATCAAGCCGATTAGATTTTCAATGCACTAACAATCAAACTGAATATCAAGCTTTGTTATTCGGATTGATCATGTTAAATTCCATGGGAGTACAACACGTGGAAGCCTATGGTGATTCATTACTAGTGGTACAGCAAGTTATTGGAGAATTTTAATGTTTAGATGGATCACTTCGAGCTTGTCTTGACACTTGTCTTGGATATATCTCCAAATTTGCCGAATTCAAGATTCAGCTTCTTCCAAGGCATGAAAATCAAAAGGCTAACATGCTGGCTCAACAGGCATTAGGCTTTGACATTGGTGGGCGTAATTTTCATATACAAGAAAAGTCGACGCATGAAGATACAAATTTTTTCTACGCAGGTACTGACGAACCGGCCTAGCCGACTGGAGCAGTCGGCCAGGCCGGCCCAAACTCGGCTAAGCCGGCTGGCACAGCCGGCCAAGCTGGCCCTACTGGTAGGCAGCCCAAGCCGGCTAAGCTGACTCCCGTCGGTCGGCCCGCCGACTCCTCCGAGGCGTACACCGCGATTCACTGGAAAATATTTCAAATATGTCTAGTTCGGTTTCGATAATTCTAGTACCAATTTGGAGGATTGGAGGACTCTCTTAATGAAATATTTGCAGGATTCTAGTGTCAAAGTTGATAAGAGTATCCAGAGAATTGCATTCAAGTATACTTTGCATCACGGTGAACTCTATCGAAGGACAACCGATGATTTATTGCTCAAGTGTCTCGGGATCTGATCAAGCAAGAGTGGCTATGGGAGAAGTCCATGAAAAAATTTGTGGTACGCATCAATCGGCCCCAAAAATAAAGTGATTGTTGAGAAGGGCTGGTTTCTATTGGCCTATTATGATGGCCGATTGTTTTTGCTACTACAAAGGTTGTGAAGAATGCCAACGGTTTGGTAATGTTCAAATAGTGCCTGTGCTATGCTTTATCCAATTATCAAGCCATGGCCATTCAGAGGTTGGGGGCTAGATTTCATTGGCCAAATTCATCCCCCGTCTTTAAAGGGACATAAGTTTGTCTTGGTCGCTACAGATTATTTCATTAAATGGTGTGAGGCAGTTCCTTTGAAGAATATGACACATAAGGAGGTGATTGAATTCATTACTGGGCATATCATCCATAGATTCGGCATTCCTCAGACATTGATTACAGATCAAGGGACATCCTTTATGTCCAAAGAAGTAAAGGACTTTGTCGAATCATACATGATCAAGATGCTCAATTCATCTCCATACTATGCTCAAGCTAATGGCCAAGCTGAAGATAGTAATAAAACTTTGATCAAGCTCATCAAGAAGAAGATCGAGAAAACTCCAAGGAGGTGGTATGAAGTTTTATCTGAAGCTTTGTGGGCATATTGCATATCAAAGCATGGTGCTACCAAAGTTACACCTTTTGAGCTGGTACATGGTCAAGAGGCCGTGTTGCCCGTCGAAGTGAATTTAGGTGCATACAGATTTGCTAAGCAAAATGATTTTGACAGATAAGAGATTAAAGGCTCTCAAGGAGATTGAGAAGGACAAAGTTCGTGTTGTAAAGACCTATAACAAGAAAGTGAGAAGCAAGTCGTTTCAAGTTGGAGATCTAGTGTGAAAAACCATACTACCTATTGGATCGAAGAGCAATCAATTTGGAAAGTGGTCGCCTAATTGGGAAGGTCATTTGAGAGTGATCAAAGTCATATACGAAAATTCTTATCTGCTAGAGACAATGAAACGTGAACGTCTTGCGAAGGCAATCAGCGGGAGGTATCTCAAAAAATACTTCCCAAGTGTTTGGCAAGAAGACTGAAGTGCTCTTCCAAGCAATGGCCGATACATGTATCGCCCCTAGCCCAAAAATGGCCGATGTATACATCGCCCTTAGTTGCTGGACAGCCGATGTGATGGGTATCGTTGCTGCTCGGTATGTCTTGAGAAATGTTTTCAGGTTCATGCACCATTCACCTATAAACAGGGGGCATATGTTGACACTTAAATTGGGCCCATGTTAATTAATATAGGCTCATGATAAGTGTTTAGCCCAATCTAAGGAAAAACTTTATGAGGGATAAATTAATAGTACTATATTGGTTTTCCAATGGGACAAGACCACCCCTACCCCTAATAAAATAAGGGGTACATGACCGATTGATCCCATCCAACTCAATCGAACAAAAATACAAATTTATCTCCTTCTATCCTATCTTTTTCTCCTCAACCCTTCTACACTGCTGTCCGGCTCTTCTCTCCACGAGATTTGTTGGCTTTCTAGGCGGCCTTGCTGGTCCTAGGAGATCCTCCACGTGCTTCCTCCTGACGGATCTTTTCGGAGGTGGTTCGGGAGCTATTTCAGCCAGGCGCGAGCTCTACATCGGCCTATCGGTCTCTAGACCGATTTGGTCGATTAAGCTACGTGTTTGCTGCGTTGCAGGTCGTACAAGCAACCTCTTTGGGCGTCCAAAGCTCACGGTGTGTTGGCTAGGCTCCGTTTCGGCGTCAACAAGTACATATATTCTCCGGCCTTGGAAAGTTACAGCCCCAATTTTGTTTAAATTATATGAAACTAGTTTAGGAAAAACGTAATTAGAAAAAAAAATCTATGATTAAGAAAGTCACTGTAATAGAAATACCAAATGCATGACTTAAGCCATCAAGAATTATTTTTAAACAAAGAATACACATGCCATATATATGCTGTAACCATAATTATTGGAAACTTAATTATAAACAGGAACGACATTAACCATTTATGAAAGGAAAAGTACTAATGGCATGATTATATTGTATCGCTACGTTTACAGCGTTGGCTGTGGAAGATTCGCCGCCGAGTCCCGCCTGACACCGAGATGTGGCACCGGCGGGAAGGTGACTCTTTCTTTCGAGACGCTACACGCAGCCGGACCGCCGCCGACCTTAGCCCAGCATGAGATCACGTCCACGGTGTCGGTGCAGAACAACCCCTCGCCGCTGCCACAGTCCGGGAGCGGGGTGAGCTTGACGCCAAACTAGGGCGCCCAGTCCACGGCGAGGCTGTCCAGCACGAGCCCCGACAGGCGCACGCCGTCGCCCCACGCGATGATGGAGCCTGCCTCCCTGCGCTCACCGACCTCCACGCAGAATGCGGGCGCGGTTCCGGTGGCCAGCGGCACACCGGACGGCCGCGGGTAGGACACCTCCACCGTGGTGCCGGGCTTCGCGCACTCGCGGCCCTCTGCCGTGTCAGGAGAGGCCACGCGGAGCGTGAGGTTGAACGCCGGGTAGAGGAGCGCCGGCGGTGGTCCATGTAGATCCTTGGCGGGATCGAGCCTGGAGACGGCGGTGATGGTCATGGTGTACTCGACGGGGTCGTACGGGCCGAACCAGCTTTGCCAGTGACCGCTGAACAAGTGCATGATGCCGATGGACAAGTACATGACGCCGACGATGGCTAGGGCGAAGATAAGGGCGACGCATATTGCTACAGCTGGTGGTTCCTCCTTTGGTTTCGTCGTCGTCGATTGTTTTCGCTAATAACTGGCAGTCCTTCTTCTTCGTCCATCTCTGCGGCGGCGGCGGCGGCCATGGTTTCCTTCTCGATCGATGGTCCCTTTGATTGGATTTCTCGCATCTCACGTCGCTTCCGTCGGTATTTATGGGACCGGGGACGGGGAGGCCGCAAGAGACACGGCGCCGACGCGTTGTTGCCGAGCGTCGCCGTCGGGTACTTAAACCATTATAAGGACCAACAGGAAGGCGCGTAATTTTTGGTAAATCTGAATATTTGCATTTTAAGTTTAGCAAGAAATCAATTCGACTACTCTTTTACGTTCTCCTGTTTCCCGTGTGGTTGGTTATTTGAAGGCAGTCAAGCGAGCTGCTTCGGTGGTACCTCCGATTATTTTGTGTTCCTTTTATGCAAAATTTAGAAAGAAAAGAAGCTTCCTCCAATACAGAACTATAAGCAAATTTGAACCTCTAAATGAACCCCGATAAAAATATTGAGATCCAAAACTTCGGCATAGACCACATCAATATACGAGATCATTTGAAAAATTCAAACAAAAAAACTTACACAAATACTTGAACTCCCTAAATTCTTAGATAAAAGACATTACCAACTACAAACTTGTGGATCTTATTGGGAAGTACAAGTTGGGTATATAGACTATGTCAAGATCATCTAAAGACATTTGAAACAATCAAAAATTAGAATTTTAAAGTCCGGTAAATTAAAGTGAAAATTTGTTTCACCGCCTTCAAAAAAATATTTGATTCACTAAAATATATTAAATGAAAAGGTTATAAACTTCAAAGTTGCAGATCGTGTTACTCTGCAATTTTGATATAAAGTTTGTATTCAAACAACTTCATATGAAAAGTTATGTTTTCATATATAAGAGAAGTGGCCAAATAACTAGTGGGCCCAACTGCCATGTTACCAAAATCACCAAAAAAAAAACATTTTGAAATTGTCTAGCGCGTATTTTGTCTAGTTTTAAAAATTGAGGTTTGTACATTGCCCGGTATTGAAGTTCAGTGGAAAGGGTGAATTAAACCTTACTCTTTATATTGCTAGTGCACCAAAATGCAGGAGCTGGTGCTTGTGGTGTGAAAATGATTATCTCCGATTTTGTAGCCCACCTTATATAGATCAATGGGTATGGTTACATGTATATCACCCTATGATAATTTGTGGGTTTTGTTTTCTAATTTGTTACATCAAATCTAACTAATTTGTTTCCAAATATATCCATCTAAATATTGTTCGCTAATAAGTTGATGAGGCACCTCCAAGGGAAATGCACCATTGATAAGCCAACCTGGCCAACCCTCACATGGCCTCTGTGAGGATACATCTAAATCTTGTTTGACAAGTTGATGAGGAACCTTCGAGTGAAATGCACCCTCGATAAGTCGACCTAGCCTGCCCTCATATAGCCTATATGAGGAAGCATCTAAATCTTGTTTGACAAGTTGATGAGGGGCCTTCAAGTGAAATGCACCCTCGATAAGTCGACCTGGCCCACCCTCATACAGCCTTTGTGAGGATGCTGGTAGTTCGTGTACTCATTGGTACTCTCTCTGTTCATTTATCTCCATCGGTTTAACCTTTAACACAATGACTAAGGAGTGGAAAAAGAGCAGCAAACGAGCACTCAGTTTACATTTAATCATCACTGGCCAAGCACATATGAGGAGTCACAGGCAAGGAGCAGCCAATGAACAAGAAAGGGGCAATAAATGCCGCCAAATGACAGCCAAATAGAAGCAAGGAGCAACAAATATGAGGAGTTGCTAGTGCCGGTGGTCTCAAGCTAATACAAAGGAGATTTTTGAAAAAGAATTTTTCCTTATATAGAGGAGATAAATGAACTGAGGCAATAGCACCTAGTTTGATGAGTACATGACACCATCAAATGCAAGCGGCACCTCATTTTAGCCATGGCCACCACCAGCTCATGGCCATAATCGTGGAAGCCAATAAAGGAGATCCATGCAACCAAGCACCTAATTTTTATTGTTCTATTTTGTTTCCACCACGTGGAGAGATTTCGCACCACAGCACTATTTGGTCACCCTCATGTTTATAAGGCTACTACGACCACCTCCATTAGCTGGGTTTTGTTTAGTTGTTGATTTCCTCAAGGAAACAAACATTGTTGCTGCAACTGAATCGCCAAGGTCTTTTACAATGGCCCCGTTCTTGATCTTGTTCGACTGAGGCGCCAACCCATTCCAATAAAGACATGAACTACTCTTGATATTCATAAGCCTACATTTTTATTTTCAATTTCAGATTGCTCTTATCCGTTCTTGCACGTGTGTTCTCGATTCGCTTAAGGAAAGCCTTCTCGGCGAGGTCAATCGCGTCTGCGTGGTTGATAACCAATGGAGCAGTGGTGTAATGGTTTTGGGGGTCCGAATCAGTCTTGGTTCGAAGCCTAATATCATGAACGTCGAGTCTCCACCAATTGACTTACCATGCCTTTCGGAAGATCAGGCCTTGTCTTCATCATAGTTCTTCTTGATGAAGCTTGCAAAAATCTTGACAACGTCTCAACTATATATGGCCACCGTGCCGTGCCAGCCCTGCCCGTGCCGCGGCGTGCCGCCGTGCCGGCCGTGCCGTGCCGCGGCGTGCCATGGGCCGGCCCTACGGCCCATGACACGGCACATGGGCCGGTTGGCCGTGCCGTGCCATCCACGGGCCACGGCCAATGTCGCCGTGCCGTGCGGCCAACCGTGCCGCCCCATGAAAACACTTCACCAGCACAGTTTTTGACAGAAATTTTCACAAGTCAAGTTTCAAATTTTCATCAGCATCATTCAAGCAACAGAATCAGGGACACAAAGACAAAGTGGATGAAAATGACTAAGTGAGCTGATGTGCAATGCTGCCTCATTAAAAACTTTTCTAGGTAAAACTCACCCTTGTGAGAAACCCTAGAAAAGAAAAGAGTACAGCCAGCTCACATGTCATAAAGTTTCACAAGTTTCATGTTCATCTATCCTATTACATTAGCCATCAGCAGTGGCAAGTTCATGTTCTCAACTCTCAAGACTCATCAAGTGGCAAGGCCAAGGCAAAGTGCCAAAGTTCAATCCTATTACAACTCTCAAAACAGCAGCATACTTATACTTCTTCTCCAGGAGTCCAGATTCCAGAATGTATCTACCACTTGAGTCTTGTTCACCAAAAGATGGAGAAGACTCTGCAGAAGACAACAGGATGATTAGATTAGGTTGTAATACATGATCCAAGTGAAAATGAACTTGTAATATGACTGGGACTGGGAGCCGCCGCCGGCTTCAACATCGATGGGCTGCGACTGGGAGCCGTCGCCGCTGGCATCGACATCGATCGCAGCAGCAGCTCCTTCGACGTTCTCCATCCCCACCTCCTCCACCTCCACGGGCACGGGATCCTCGGGGTAGGGAGGCTGGTTCCGGTCCCCAGCCGCATCTCCGACATCGTCCCTCAACGGTGGGCAGGGGCGCCTCGACGGTGGACAGGGGCGCTTCGTTCTCATCGCGCCTCCGGAGGAGGACGACGAAGCGTCGGGCACCAACCTGCGAAGAACAAGTCAAAAGAACAAGAAGAGCAGTCAGCAGTGAGATCTAGAAGAAGAAGAAGAAGAAGAGCAGTGGAATCTAGAAGAAGAAGAAGAAGCTAGGGTTAGGGTTTCGAGATCGAGACTCACCTACGCCACCGGAGCCCAGTGCCGGAGAGGAGGCCAGGGATCCAGCGTCCAAGCAGAGAACGACAACGACCAGATTAGACCGACGGTGAGTGGCGGCGGGAAGAAAAAGAGCTCGACGACTCACATATTCCACCGGAGGAGCAGGAGGAGGAGGACGGGAGGCCGGAAAGGAGGTAGGAGGAGGAGAAGGAGTGGCCGGCGAGGTGTCGAGGGCTCGAGGCCACCGGAGCAAGACCGGCGAGCTCAAGGCGGCGGCGGATCTGCGGCGAGTCGGCGAGAGAAGCGAGAGCGAGAGAGGCTGCGCTGCGGCCGGGGGGAAATGAATTAGGGTTAGGGTGGGCGACGCTCGCGGCCGGGAGAGCGGCTTATATATGGCCACGGCTGTGGGCCGGCTGGGCCAAATTGCGCCGTGCCGCCGCCGTGCCGCGGCCTTCGGCCGTGCCGTGCCCGTGCTAGCCCATGGGCCAGGGTGGCAGCCCATGCACGGCACGGGGTGCGTGCCGTGCCGGCACGGGCACGCCAACGGCCGTGCCGTGCGGCCCATGGGCCGTGCCGTGCCGCCGTGCCGCGTGCCGTGCCGGCGGCCCATGGGCTGGCTGAAAATCTATAGTCTCAACCAGAGCCAAGTACCTTTTGTCTTCCTCTCTAGTGTGCCAACCAAATTTTACATGACCGAGTGGGCACAGCCATGGCCGGTCTCTCCTTGACCTCTTTTCCGGAGGGTGTAGACAAGCATACCCAATGGTATAGCCTTCGAGCCCCCTACAAGATCTGTGAGATCGGTCAGGAGGGGGGGGAGGGGGGCTGTTCATGAGTAGCCAATCCAGTGCTACTAAGGCTTGTATAACCACCTGGCCACTACAAACCCTTTCACATTTTATTAAATTATTAAATGAATAATGTGCATATCAATCCAAATAGACTTCAAAGCAACTAACTAGGCTTTGATTGTCTTAAGAAAAAAAGCCTATTTTAGGCCACTGAACTTCCGTGAAAGTCCGCTTTTTTTCCTGAACTCTAAAATCGGACAAAACACATCCCTCAACTCTTTAAACCATGCATATTTGGTCCCTGACCTGGTTATAAGCATTTTTGAAGGTGGTTATTACTGAAAAAAGCATTTTTAGGGTGGTTTGTCTATCTCTTTTTTATTTATTTGGACCGAATCTTAAAAAAAAGCATAGTAAATCATATAAAAATTATAAAATGGAAAATCTAGTTGTATTAGACTTCAGATAATTAAGTAGATTTACATGTACGCTAAATGTATAATAAGATATGTTTAGTATAAAGTTTTTGCAGTAGCATTATATCTATATTTTTCTATCATTAATTAGAATTATTCATAACTAGGTGGATACCCCGCGCGTTGCTGCGGGTATTACGGATAATAAAAAGAAATTAGACTATTTATATTTATAGTTATACGAATGAAATTATCTTAAACTAATTTTGATTAATAGTTTGACACGTTTTTGTGCACAATTTAATGCATGTTAGTGGATGAAGAGTTATCATAATTATATGTGCTGGTTGGCTATAATTACAAGAGCTTATTGCTTATTTGGCCCTAAAAAAAACTTTAGTTACTTATTTGGCCTAAATTTGTTCGAAGTTGTTTATTTGGCCTCAAAGTAAAATTTTATTACTTATACGGCCTTCTGTTAGTTTTGAGGGGTTAACGGTGTGAAGTGGCATGTAAAAAGACCATTTTACTCCTACGGTAAAAAAACGGAGTTTTGCTTGTTTTATGTATATGTTGAGCATATATAGGCAACTATTATTACTAATAAAATTCTTCTCTAAAAATAGTCTAACAAAGCTCAAATGACCGTAACATATTATTCATTAGTAGTAAAAATATAGAGTCAAATGCATGGTAGATCCTTGAACTTGTCTAGCTGTGCTCTGGATGCACGCGTGGCATGCGAAGACGCTCACCTCAGCGGCTAGAAAGGCTGGGACGCCATTGGAGTTCGACAGTCTCGTCGTGTGGCAGCCCGGCGTCCGGCCGCGAGCATCTTGGCGCAACCGGTGGGCACCTCGTTGAAGAAGTCGGCCACATCGCCCACACACCACGGTGCTTGTCGTGTGCTTATGGAACACCTCCTTGTACTTGTTCATCGCCATGGCGACGCACGCATGGCGTAGGGCAGCTCTTCAAACTTGCACGCTTACATGAATGCACACCTTCAGGAGCTCGAGGGCCTTATATGCAGCGGCACCAAATGGTAGCTTAGGATTGATGAAAGGCTCGTCGTGCGTTGCCCCTTAAGCCTGGCGGCGCCGATGCTGCTGCTGCTGCTCTCGACTCCTCGGCGGCTGAGATGACGCCGTGCGCTCCATGACTGCCGCACCCTCGCAGAGCCGGCGCTGTCGTTCATGGTGATGACGAGCACATTCTTGACGTGGCTGCCGAGGGTGGTGGTCTCGGCCTTTAGCGCACGGAGGTGTGGCAGAACGTCGGTGCGGTAGTGTAACGCGCGCACGACGAGACAGCTCCACCCCTCCCCATGTTTCGTACCCAGCCCTGCACAGTGACGGGACCTAGAGAATTACGGAGGGGGGGTGCGGCTTACGGTCTAGCGACAAAACAATAATCCAATTTCGTGGCACCATAGCCATAATTTTAGCACAAATAATTTAAAACAAGCAGTACTGATACGCATCAACCATTCAACTATATAATGTATCATTGAAAAAATTAAAATAGGTGCATTACCTTTTATAGATCAAATCTACGCCCTTTTCATTCCATGTTCATGAAGCGACGAACCACAGCATCATTTGTAACTTTCTTGAATTCTTCTTTCTCCACATAGCAAATAAATCTATTACTCAAGTTTGCATCACCATACAACTCTGAATTTTTAGGAGCCACCGTACAACTATTACCTGCAAGACCCACTGCTTTCCCCAACTCTGGATCATGATCAGCTAAGCAATCAAAAACCTCCAAGAAATTTCCTTTATTCAAAGACGCATTTGACTCATCATGACCACGGAAAGGTAAGGGTGTTTCAATAGAAGCCTAGTAGTATCAATGGAGCCATTCAATCTAGTAAAATAAGCCCTCCTAGATGCATCACTTTGCCTATGCAAAACAACATCTATGTGCTGATTTCTTTGTAACAAATCATCACACTTCTTCATAGCAATATAATGTGCTCCACCAACATCACCAACATGAGTCTTTAGCCTCTCTTTCCTGTGGAAACCGTTCCAACCATCAACAACAAATGCTTTATATCCTGCATCTTTCTTTTCTCTGAACAAGAAACAACAAAAACAATATGCTTTATCTTTTGATTCACTATATTCAAGCCAACCTCCAAATTCATCAAACCATTCTGGTTGAAACCTTCTTGAATTGTCTTTTCCCCCAATCTGTGTAGAGGGAAAAATGCATGTGCGAGGTTGGCATGGTCCATTCTCCAAATATTTCCTTCTTACCGTATCTCTATGATTTGGATGGTAAGAATCAATTTCCTTTCTTAAGCCTGGGTCATATTTGATCTCCTCTTCAAAATTAATATCTGGTACTTTTCTTTTCAAAAACCTATCCATAATTTTCCTAGCATCCAAAAGAAAAAGACAAGAAATAAAAAATGAAAATCTTTTGAATGCTTACCGGACGGATCACGAATGGGAGAGAGGCAGAGACGTACTGAACTACTGCTGCTTGTTGCTTGCCTGCCTGCCTTGCAGCAGCTTGCTTTGCTTGTGATGCGTCCTGGCCGGCGGCGATGCGTCCAGTGTCCTGCTGCTGCGACGGAGGTCGAAGGCGATGAGTCGCGCGACGGACGGACGGAGAAGCCGAATAGGCGATGACTCGATTTGGTGAAGTAGTTGAATCGTCCGCAATTCGCTGCGGCGCTGCGTGCGTTGCGTGCCTGCGTTATCGCGTTCAGTTCGTGGTCACGTTAATGACTAATGTGCTGGCTGCTGGGCCGTCTGGGCTCTTTTAGCTGGGCTGTGGGTGCACAGATTTGAGCCAGGGGGGTGCGTACACGGTGACGAGTCAATACTATAAAGGTTCCCGTATTTTGCCATGGGTGCGGCCGCACCCAGCGCGTACAACATAGGTCCGCCCGGCCCCTGCAGCTATGCTTGCGCTATCGAATGCAGCCGGCTAGCAATTGCATTCTAGATTACTTGACTTGATCCGCGTATGTCATGACGACGGCAATCGAACTGACGACGCGCGTAGAAGCCTTCCCTGCCGCTCGATCTTAGCTTGCACATGCCGCAGACGAGAGGTTGAGCGCATTGCTGTGCGTTCCGGGACCAGGCGATGTCGAGAAGTGCTGCCATGTCAGCTCATGCGAACAGTCATAGACGAAGGGTGGACAGGGGAGCGACGAAAAGTTGGGGTCGGGGTTGAGTAGGATGGATGGGCGGTATTTTTGACTTTTCGCATGTGCTAGAGTGGGAATCCTAACGGAAGGAGCTAACGGACCTAACAGAAGGCCAAAGAAGTAATAAAATTTTACTTTGAGGCCAGATATGCAATTTCAAAAAAATTTAGGCCAAATAAGTAACTGAAGTTTTTTCAGGGCCAAATAAGCAATAAGCTCTAATTATAACTTGCAGTGCATTGTTGATGTGGATAGCTTGCATGTTGAGAGAAATCTCTAGTGGGTTTTATCTTTATAGAAGATATAGATTGCAGTCCGATTGTGGTGAAATTTTATGGTAGCCTAATTATTATATGCTTAAACTATATAGTAAAAATTGCATACTCATTATATCACGTATAACTTTTCAGATTTAACAAGCATAACCCTAAACCATAAACCAACCTCCAGTGCCAAATGCAACTTTGGGCCAAGAGGGAAGATACCCTGGTGTGGTCTATTTTGTACCATGGCACACGTGGATTGGGCCTAAACCCCAGCCTAAGGACCCAGCTTGCCAGAACAGTCCTAGGGAATGATTTATTTGCCGGAGTGCTGACATCGACAGGCTCTAGGACAGAAAATAACAGTGAACCGGTAGAGTGCCTTGGAAAGTTACAGCCACAATTATACTTTAATTATATGAAACTGATTTAACAAAAATGAAAACCTTCAAAAAAAATCAATGGTTATGAATATCACTGTGATAGAAACAGTGATGGGAAGGAATTAAGCCAAGGAATTGCAAACAAAGAATACACGTCCCATGCAGCAATCATATATTACCAATGCAGCCATTAATTTAATTACATGTATCATCTCAAATAAATAAACAGGACCATAATTGAAAGTAAAGGAAAGGTACGATGACAGGATTATATTTTATCGCTACATTCTACGGCGTTGGCTGGGGAAAGATTGGGCGGCGAGTCCCTGACGCTGGGACGCAGCACCGGCGGAAACAAGGCTCTTTCTTTGGAGACGCTACACGGAGCCGGACCGCCGCCGACCTTAGCCAAGCACGAGATCACGTCAACGGTGTCGGCGCAAAACCTCCCGCCGCTGCCACACTCCGGGAGCGGGGTGAGCTTGACGCCGAACTCCGGTGCCCCGCGGAGCATGTCCGCGGCGAGGCTGTCGATCACGAGCCCCGGCAGGCGCACGCCGACGCCCCATGCGATGATGGAGCCTTCCTCCCTGCGCTCACCGACGTCCACGCAGAACGCTGGCGATGGTGATGGTGTACACGACGGGGTCGTACGGGCCACCTCCGAGCAAGTGCACGACGCCGATGGACAAGTACACGATGCCAAGGATGGATAGGACGAGGATGACAAGGAAGAAGCATATTGCTCCAGCTGCTGACTCCTCTGGCTTCGTCGTCGTTGATTGTTCTTCGCTAATAATTGGCTGTCCTGCTTCGTCCGTCCCTGAGACGGCGGTGGCAGCCATGGTTTCCTTCTCGATCGTCCCTTTCTTCGTCGGATTGGATTTTCACGTCGTATGATAAAATCTGCGTCGTTTCCGTCGGTATTTATGGGGACTGGAGAGGCTGCAAGAGGCGGCGCCGACGCGTTGTTGCCCGCGTGATCACCGTCGGGTACTACCAGGACAAGCACAAGGCTGTGAACATTAGCAAGGCTCATACTTTTGGCAAATCTGAATATTTGCACCAGGACTATCTGTGGATTTTCACTTCGTTGAAAGTCAAGGTCGTTTTATTTCCTATAGGATTGTGCTTCCTTTTTTCTCTTGTTTCTTCTTTATTTATGTGTGGTGGTTAGCTTCTTGCTAACTGGTCTTGTTTTTTGTGCCTTTCAATAAAATCTATTCAATAGGTAATTTTGTCTAGTTCCTTCTAAAAAAATAATAATGTGATTGCGGTACAATGTTTTCGTACCCTTCCGTGTGTATAGGTCTTAATCATTCTAAAAAAAAAAAACAAAGGACTGGCATGATATATGAGGGCAATAATAACATATTTATCGAATTTATATACAATGGGTTATATATAGAAAACAAATTTTGGCTACAAGGTATAGCCAAAACAATCATTCCCTAGTGGAAGTTGCCAAAAAGTGTGTTAACATAAATATAGCCCTAAATTTAAAATACTAGAGTGTACGGATCACAAATGGATCAAGTTGGCAAAATATATCAAAATAGGTCTAAAGGTCTAACCTGTCTTCACACGAAAAGGGTAAATATTATGCTTATATATGGTAAAGAATGGCTATGTTTACAAGCAAACTAGCAAAACATATCTATCACGCTTATGTGATGATAATGAACAGCTAGTTTTCGGGCAAAGTAGCAAATACACCATTGAAACTAACTCTTGTCCAAGATGCCACTCTGATCGTTGAGGATTGTCCTAAGTCTTCTGGTACGCCTAGAGTGCCATTTCTGATAATTAAGAGTAGGGGATGCACAAAAACATGAGGTTACATATTTTTTTTAGATAAAGGAAATTGCATTTCTGGCTTCAGTCATCCTCTCTCAAGAATACATCAGGCCAAATTATTATAACAACAAAAACTAAAATAAAAGAAGAAACTGACGGAAGGAAAATAAACCAACCACCCTTGAAGACACCAGATGTTGTATTCTGGCAACAGCACGAAGCACCTAGTGTGTACGCAAGGAAGCCACCATCTCATTGTCGGCACCAAAGCCGACAACCCAAGGGATCTTCCAAAAGCGACATCTCCAACGCGAAAAATGACATCCACAGACGTCATCATCGCCCCTCCAGAGAACTGGAGATGGGTTTTCACCTGGAGAGATCCTCGTCAAAGACAAGACGACGCCTCCAGCAAGAAAAGTGGCGCCCATAGGCGTCACCTCCGTCGAAACTTGGTAGCACTTCCATTGCCCACCAATTGCTGAACTGTTACGCCATTAATTGCCGCCTCTATCTTGCACTGGCCGTCATCGTACTCGCCTAGGCCGGCTACCACCGTTGCACAAGTAAAGCCGCCGAAGCCCAGTCACGTGACGGCTTTGGCTCCGGCGCCACCACGTCCATAGCCAACCAGATACGCTGGGGACCCGGCTGACCACCGCAACGGACGCGAGGTTCGGCACCAGCCGCGCCGGCATCGGAGGAGCCTTGCCACCGACCAGCAAGGGGAAGCCACCCAGATGGTCGGCCCCCACGACCATGTTGGGTAGGTGGGAGCAGCTCCCCCACGACAGTGCCCGGCCGGCTTGATGGAGCTCCATGGAAGAGAGGAAGAATGGAGGAGAAGAAACCTAGCCCTACTGCCGCCATCCTCACCTCCGGCCGGACTTCCCGGGGCTGGCTCAGGTGGAGGCAGAGCGGAGGAGAGCAGGCGGCGGACTTCGGCGGCGTCGCGGCGACGTGCTGCCCGAGTCGCCCTGTGAGCGACGCGGGGGTCCATGAAAAGGACCACATGAGGTTACATTACGGTAAACGTATAAAAGAAGATTGGTTTTGGTTCGATTGTATATGACATCAAACGGTCGTATCCCTTTGTATTTATAAGGTGGGGAGGTCTAGCCAGAATAGGAAATAGGAGTTGAACCTCATACATATTCTGTCTCAAGATACAACTTCTGATTCAGACTACACAGAATCAAAACTCGTTTTGTCTATTTTCTGAAATCTATCTGCCTGGCTTTATCGGGTTTCATTCACACTCTAAATTGGGTGTTGCAAATATTCATTTCGATTGCCTTGATAAGAGCTATGCAATGGTGAAGTCCATTATGCAATCTGGAAAGATAGCAAAATAGGCCTGACCGGTTTGAGAAACAGGGATACCTAGCCATTTTTCCAGAATCACCTGGTCTTGTCCATTTTAGGTGCGAACATTGGATAACTCATGATTTGGCTGAGTATGAAGTTAACTAAAGGGCATTCAGCCGTGTTATCAAAAATAGAAATAAACAAGGTCGAGTCCTCATCCATCAATCATTTAGGCCTTGTTTGTTTCATACCTAAACCATGGGGGTTGAGGGGGATTGGTGGGGATTGAAGAGGATTTCGAATTGTAGGGGATGTAATCCCCCTCAATCCTTCCCATTCCCCTTGGTTCTGAGAGAAACCGAACAGGCCGGCCATAGTGATTTATTACATGGAGGCTTCAGCAAGGTCCTCTCTGAACGGTGTTGGCTGGTCTCCGTCTGCAACGGGGGCCAGAGTTATGCTGGTACCGGCCTCGGCCCTCTCCACCGCAGAGATGTATGTGACAACCTTGTCCTTCCTTAATATCAGGTATAGGATGGCAATACCGTAGACACCCATGAGCACGAAGACGACGATGGAGATGATGGCATTGGCATACTTGGAGAGGTGGTTGTGGATGAGCCAGTCCATGTAGGCCCACACTATGAAGTAGGCGTTGATGATGATGATCGTCAAGCTGATGGTCCATGCTAGTACCACAGTCTGCACATACACAATGGTCAAGGCAGCCACAAATGTCAGTAACAATCTCAGCATGAATGGTTTTCAACCACAGACAGTCAGTCTGCATTCTTACATAGATGGACTCCTTGAGGGGTCCTATTTTTTTGCTGCTGTTGATGAACTTGAGGAGAGGGATGATAGAGAATGGCAACTCAAAAGACAGCAGCATCTGCATTGAAAAAAAAATGTCCATGCTTTAAAAAAATGACTCTCAACACTAATAAATCGTCTGCTAGGAATAATGGTACCCTACGTACCGATGACAAGATGATGAGCTTGCCTGCACCTGACGGACCACTGAGAACGGAGGCAATCAGGCTTGGAGCGATTGCAATGACTCGAGTGACGATGTTCCGTGCCCAACTCTTTATCTTCGTGTCCAAAAAACCCTGAACCAGGCTCATGATCAATAATAGTAAATGTAATACTAGTATATAGTAAATAAAAATGCCTTCACTATATTTATCGGAACAGTTCTGAATAGCCCGTTCTAGTAAATTATCGTAATCAGCAGATATTAATGTAGCAACGGCTGCCGTCTTGTGGATCTGCTCATCAATAGTAGGAAATTGAAGGACCCAGCTTGGCCTCCTATGGTGGCCTTATGTGTTTCCTTTCTTGTTTTTTATTTGTTTTTTCATGTATGAACCTTTTTATTGCTAATAAATTACTGTAGGGGGTGCAAACCCCTCCAGTTCATTTAAAAAAAATAGGAAACTAAGTACCTGCATGATGACCTGCCCTGAGAATGTGCAACTAATCGTTGTGCTTTGCCCTGAAGCTAGCAGTGCAACAGCATATACAACGGAGCTTGACCTCCCCAAAACATTCTGGAGGCAACAGCAGATAGCAATTAGAGACTGGGTTTATTAACATTTGATCCAAACCATCTGGTTTCAGCTTATTGTCTGATGCTTTTGTCTGTAATTTGTTTTGCACTACAGAACATAAATTAAGCACATCTCCCAGCATATACATACCCTAAGCAAAAGCGGCGTAGATTGCAGAGTGAGGTCACTGCACGTGTTTACATCTGCTGGGGAAAGATTGTTTGCACTGCAAACAGTTCCTGCCACGACGATCAGGGCAACATTCATAAGAAATGCCACGACGAATGCAAGGCCACACTCAATGAGGAAGTATCTGCAGGCAGCCTACCAAAAACCAAAAGCATGCCAACAAAACATCTATTAGCCATACATCACCATCTAGCGAGGCAACCAATTACTGACGGCATTTCCATGTCAGTCGAACATACATTGATGCTTTTATCTGATCGTGGGGTCTTTCTCGAGAGGACCAAGGCAGAGTGCAAGAACAAGTTGTACCTGTATCAATGCTACAAAACCATTATCCATGAAATGGAGAACAGTTACAATTTTGATCGATCGACCAAATCTCGATGGGCGGTAAATTTCTTACGGTGTGATGATAGAGCCAAAGAGTGCAATTGCATTTGTGGCAGCAGCTTTCCCATGGAGCGATGGGACAAACATTCCCTTAACCACCTCCTTCGCCGATGGCCTCAGGTATGTCAACTCTCCGAAGAAGCCAGCAGCCATGGTGAACATGAAGCCTGCTATGATGCACTCTAGCTTACGGGCCTATGCCAAGAACAACATGTCAAAGTTCAGAGCTAGCTAATTTAGCTTCAGATTAACTGGGGTTATTTTGACTTTTTTAAAAAAATTGCATAAGTGGACAATTTAGATGAAAAAATTAGGGTACATTCAAGTCACTGTGGCAGACTAACATCTATCGTGCCTGGGCACGCGTAGGCTTGGTGACCATGAGCATACATCAAAAAACTAGACAGTGTCCCCGTTCTTCGCACGGGGTTTGTTTTTTTAGAAAAGATAGTGTTGTTGGTTAACGGGTGTGGGTAAACATTACGAAACCAGCACTGTAGATCAAGGAACCTGATAGGATATAGTAACATACCCGATACTATTTTGGAACGCGGCAAATTATACAGTGTCAAACCCGTTACTGTTCTTTGACGGGCCGGACTGTACGGAGGTAGATCCGTTACTTTTTTCCTAACGGGTTGGTACTGTACTGTTTTCAACCCGTTTATTTATTAACGGCTTGTGCTATGGCAGACCCGTTACTGTTTGTTAACTGGTTGTACTGTAGATGAATAGTGATATGTGGGAAGGAAGATATGGTGAATAGTGCCTTATGAACAGTAAACCCGTTTCACCACATTTAAAGGTCTTTATAGATTAGGTTGTAGTTTGGCAACCAATACCACAGGGTACACCATGATTGCCTCGAAACTGCCGTCTCTTGACTTGCTCTTTGAATTGTGCTTTGTTTGTCTACCCTTCGCCTTTTATAGGTTAGCATAGGCGTGCTAGATGATATCATTGGCTATATAATGCAAGGTTAGAAAAAACTAATAAGTGGGTGAGTCCAACGCAAGATTGAAGTCCAATTTGCATCTGGAGCAAAGGTTCAAAACCGGTCTAACCAGTTTTAAGAAATAAATCGAAAATATCGGTCAATTTTAGTTGTGAACGATAAACGTATGCAAATTTTGTAGTAGCACGTTGCATACCCCAAATCTTTGCACCCCAAGAAACACCAGGGTGCTGAGCACTGTGAGGATAACTCCTGCCCACACTGGAATCTTGAGCAATATATTGAAGGCAAAGGCTGTGCCTAACACTGCACCAGCAAATCAATACGTTGATACAATGGTACTCAAATGCAAACGGAGCAGGAAAAAGCGGAGCAATATGTGCATATATTTTTTTTGAAAAATATTATGTATATATTTTTCAACCTTGAGGGATGTCGTCACATATCACTGCCAGCTCCGCGGTGATCCATAAGAAAATGGTCACGCAACGTGGGTACTCTTCCCTGCAGAGTTCAGCCAGGTGCTTCCCTATACAAGTATGCAGTAATTGGTCAATACTATTATTATATATAAACGTGACCAATGAGAATGCATGTTAAATATAATTAGTACTTATGGTACCTGTCTTCACTCCAAGGTTTGCAGCTAGTGTTTGAATCAGAAGTGCAAACATCATGCCAACTAAAACCACCCAAAGGAGCTGTTTAATTGGTAATCAAAATGAAAAAGTACTGCCTCCGTCAAAAAATAAGTGATTTTGATCTGGTTATGCACGTAGATCAACAAATGCACTTATTTTGAGAAAGCTAGTAAAAGTTGAATTGTTTTCTTCCATCCATATTCATGATCGAGCTTATGTTTTGCTAGAAAGCGTGTGGTATAGATATAGATGTTGTGCAACAAGTCTTGGTTCTAGACATGTTTATAAGGTAATCAACGAAATCATGATGTGGTATTGATATCGAATAAACGATCAATAATGTCCTATATTTAAGTTTTTGCTGCAATTCACTAATAAAGAAAAGCTTTCTAGAGGCTGGAAATTAAGCCTCTTTAGAGACGGCTGCTCGAGCCACCTTTGTTTTCCTATCTCTAAAAATCAACCATTTGTAGAGGCAGGCGGCCCAGCCGTGGTTGTAATTTAAGCTACCTCAATAATTCATTTCCCAGAAATCACAAATATGGTTTGGAAAAATGGCAAAGAAAATTTTGCTAGATTCACACGTTCCTACCCTAACCACTTTAACCCATATAGCACTTGTGTCTAAGTGGGATTTTCATCCTCCTCATTCAGTCTTCATTCGGTTTTAAAATGATTGTTTAGGACCCCAAAGAATTCAAAAAAAAATTTATCAACTATAAAGTTGTTTAACTTTTTGAGATCTAAAACTTTAGTATTGGTCGTTTATGCATCTGAGATCATTTCAAAAAAATCGTATTTCAAATATGAGAAATTCAAGTGTAGTTTTCCCTGCATAGATGATTTTGTAAACTATAAAATCGCACAAATTTACGAGATCTACATGTTTGTTCCAATCATTTTTCCGTTCGAGATTGTTCGAAATTTTGAATTTCAAATCTGTAAAATTCAAGCGTAATTTTTTATGGATATTTGATTTTAAATGAAAAACTTGTAAACTACAAAGTTGTATAACTTTATGAGATCTACAATGTTTTTTGGTCGTTTCTTCATCTGAGGTCGTTTGTGAAGTTAAATTTTCTGCGCAGCCACTACCGCAGACTGATTCCCTCCCGACGGTGGCTTGCAACCCCCTCGGCCCGCACCCTCCATCAGGGGAGCTGAAGCATCCCTCACGTGAGGCCCAACACTGTCTGGGATTGTCTTTCCCGTCGGTGGGCCACCGTCATGGTTCATTGTGGCCCAGCTAACAGGGACCCGGACGGAAGAAGCATGGGATATCGGAAAATTTTCCGCCGCATGCGGCATCCCATCCCCATCTGCGCCCGTGACCTTTCCTCCTCTTCCCGAAACTCTTTCATCTCCAAGCTGCTTGCCACTCAGAAGTCGAACCTCTCTGCCCCCTAGGTCTCCACCAGCAGTGCCGCCGGCCTCCGCCACCAGCAGCGCCGCCTGCCGTCCAGAACCACCACAGCCTCACCGCGTCCCCAGCCATCATCACCCGCCGCCGGCCACCGGACCCGTCGCCGCCGCCTGTCACCCTCGCCTCCAGCCATGGCCCTAGCCACCAGATCCGCCGCCCGTCGCCCACGTCTCCAGCCCAGACCCCAGCCCCGTCGTCCCCATCAACCTGGTTCGTATTTTCCGTTTATCTCTCCCCCCTCAACCCATCCCCAAAGAAGTGCTTCAGATCTAAATATCATGATTTTGTAGGGTTTGTTGCTTAGGATTTTGGGGTGATCACCAGGAAATTGGTTCTCTATATGGTCACTCTTTTAATTCATGGACAAGCAATCAGCTATATTTTTTATTGCATATTTAACAATATTTCTCATGAATCGCTATCGTTTTAATTGTTTTGATTGTAGGGTATGGAGACGAATGGAGGTGTAGCCGCTACTGTGTATTACTATGGAAGGGCTTGTAGGAAGTAGTAACTACTAAACTTCTATTTTATGTACAGTTGCATTCCTTGGTCTGCCTGTTGTATTTAGAATGTAGCTTGAATGATTTTAGAATGTAGCTTGAGATTTGACCATTGAAATATCTAATGTATGAACTTGAATGATTTATGTTATGTATCAGACAGTTAAGTGTAACATTATGGCTGGTGCGTGGTTAAAAGGATTGGTTATGATTTGAATAGATTAATGAGGTTTTATAATCATTAAAAATAAAAATGGGGTTCCCTGATGGTTGTTCACTGACAAGGAAAGTTTGAACCTTCCCTAGCGGTACTGTACCCGACAGGGAAAGGTTGAACCTTCCCTGTCGGTATTGTACCCGACTAGAAAAGTTTTGAACCTTCCCTGATGGTAGGCATGACTGACAGAAATGTCTTCCCTGACGGATAACAGAAAACCGACGGGCAAAGTTTCTCCTGATGGTATCAGCCGTCAGGGATTGATTCGTGACGGTTCTCCGTCTGGGAAAGTCCACTTTCCCTGTCGTTTCTCTTCTGACGGGTCATCCCTGACGGAAACCGTCACGGAAAGTCTTTCCTGACGGGTTTATGTACTTTTCCTGACGGAACAGGCCGTCACGGAAAAAAATTCCTGGGGTAGTGAGCTCTTATTTTTTTAAGGAGGCTAAACATGGAGTTTCCTCTAGTAGTGGCTAGAAATAGAGCCTGCTCTAAAAAATGGGGACACCGCCGGCTCTAAAAATATATTTTTAAAGGTCGCTCATTTTGAAGGCCACTACAAAGATGGCTCAATTTCCAGCTACCTCTATAGTAAAAGGCCTTCTGTCGCTAGAAATCGAATTTGTAGAAGTCATTTGTAGTTTCTTTTATTGTTACAACTGTTGAAAAGCAGCCTGTTCTCTCCGAACATCTCTCTTGACTCTCTCTCTCTCATGGATATGCATAAGCGCACAACAAAAATTTTATTTTGTATCCTCTCGCTCAACTATTTAGTTTGTAACTGAAATTTAGCAACGAATTCATTTTCAAAGGCCATTGTCGTTACTGTGTTTTTATTTCAAAGGTCTTGCAAACTCTATTGAAGCCAGCTGTGGGGAAATAGTCCAGATCTACAACTAGTGGGGAGGGAGGTGGAGTTTTTCATGGTAAGAATTCAAGAACAATGTATAGCGTACCTCATACTTGAACTCGGCCCCAGCTTGCATGTCAGTTTCAACTGCAAAAATAATATAGTTAAAAAAAACAAGCTATGTATATAGAGTCTCAACTTAATTCTTACATCGTAAAAAGATACATCTGAGCTTTTTATTGCCCTGAGAAAGTGAGAAAAACATAGAAATTTACTATTGCTAGGATCCAGGAAGCCAATAGCCACAAGAGCTCCGGGACCAACATGAGCCAAGAATTTCCTCCACGTTGGCTGTCCACGCACAGCAAAAGATGAACGACTGAAAGAAATGTAGCTGAACCCAAAATGGATCTAAAAACTGCAAACGTAGAACTGTATTCATGTACCTGCACTGAAAAGTGCTCATCTTCAACGCTCTTGACGGCCATGTCTTTGTGCTCTTCAGTGTCACTGCTACCACTCATATCGCCACCTACTTGGTAAGTTTCTAATCCAGTCTCTGCACTTGGCTCCATTTTGTAGCTCTCTATTCAAGTCCACAAGCTAAGGAAAATGTCTAGCCCTTTTGAACACAGCCATTCAACTTCTATTTATCATTATATATAGGAGGGGGCCCCGGTCATGGCTCAAGTCAGTCACATAAAAAAGAAAACTGAAGAAAACTATATATATATATATATATATATATATAGCTTGTATACCTACCCAACGTCTAGCTGGTTTACTCCCTCTGTCTTAAAAATACAAGGCATCTAAACAATTTAAGATAAGAAGTCTAGCAAAAGACTAACTTGACCCTTACTATCCCCAGACTGTAGAGCCACCGGCACTCGATCCGCCCTTTTTTAGTTATGACATTAACTTCTTGATATATATTTCCTAGCTAGATATAGTTTAAAAAGCCATGCATTATGTCATTAATTTTGGCTACCAATTACATGAATCTTTTTAGTGTCTGTTCCATAATACTCCCTCCGTTCGTTCTCACTTCTCAAAGAGTCAAATATACTCAACTTAGACTAAATATAAAAAATATTAATGTTTATGATACATAATCAGTACCATTAGATAGATCGTTACATCTATTTTCATAAATAAATTATTTAAAAATATAAATATTGCTAATATTTTCTATAAATTTATTCAAACTTAAGAAAGTTTAATTTGTACATTTCTGATGACAATAGATATTAAGGGACAGAGGGAGTAGTTTGGGACCCCAACACCTCACAGTCACATGCGAGCGAGGAATCTTTTGGCGAATCTAGCGAACCTAGGAGCAGCTCAAACCTACTCCCTCCGTCTCTAAAAAAGAGACACTATGAAATATGTGCTGGTCAAACTTTCTCAACTTTGACTAGACTTGTAGAAAATACGTGCAACATTCATATCTCCAAATAAGTTTATTATGAAAGTATATTTAAAGATCTATCCGGTGATACTAATTATGTATCATAAAAATATATTTGGTCAAAATTAAAAATTGTTGACTTCTTTAAAAGCGAGAAGCACTATTTTTTGGGACAAACCGAGTAGTGCAGTGCACATTTCCGTATAATAATACTGTAGCTATTTTCTTTGGGAACAATAATACCTAGTGCCTCACTGTCACAGATGCAGTATGCCGGTAAAAGACTCGAAGGTGAACCACTGTGGCTTTAGATCATTTTTTTTTTCTAGCAAGCTAAATTCTTGTTTTTTGTGATACTTCTGCCTATAATACATAAAGTCAGTCTCAGTGGAGAGTTTTATAACGTTGCTCCAAAACTACCATGCTATCTTGAATGAAATCAAACTTAGATGAAACACACATTCTTGATGGAGAGTTTCATTATATAGTTTCATAAACATTTATTCTCGATGACTTTTAGAGAGTTGGTATTCATGCTAAGAGGTTTTTATCTTCATGAAACTCACTTCTTCCCTATCTTCTTAAAAGCGTTACCACATCATCAAATGCTCTTATGTGACAGCTTATTAAATACAGATAAAATTTCCACTAAAACTAATCTAACAAATCAAATCGGATGCATTTTTGCACTGAGACTGATCTAACAAATCTGATGCATTTTCGTGTCATTCTTAATGTAGATGCTTGCACGTTATACTATCGTGAGGTTCTACATTGATTTAGTTAATTAGTTACTTGAGATGTTCCTTTCAGAACAAGGCTAATAATATAGTCAGCTCGTTGGTTGTAAGATTTTTTATAGCCTTCTCTTAGCCATTCATATAGTAGTTAGTTCTTCGATATTAATACATGACTCACTTGTCTCTCTCATTGGGTTTATTAGTTCTTAAGCCCAAGCTGGCTATAAACTTACAACTCGCTTCTCCTCTCTCTCTCTCTCTCTCTCTTCTCTCTTCCACCTCAACATTTAGCCGGCTTGCAGCCTGCTATTATACTTGCTCTCATTTAGCAATTAAAAGTCAGTAAGTCACACTGACACACATGGCAGTTGTTCAGCACTTTTAGTAATCCAACCTTTTGCAATTAAATCCATAGTTATCGGTGCAGCCCAAAGGACGATGAACACATGTTGGAGGCTTGCGGGCAGCTATCTTTTAGGGAAGGTTACCATGAGGCAGCTAAGACCTGGAGTGGTGACATTTCTGTATTATATTGATATATAAGAACTTTTATGCATTTTGTCTCATGCATGTTGTCAGCAATAAGTTAATTACTATACATATACGCGACGTGGCTTATAGTGTCTATTTCATCATGTTTCGTGGACCTCAGTGCCTCACAGTCACATGTGAGGGAGGAATCTTTTGACGAATCTAGGAAACATAGGAGCCGCCGCTCATACCTAGTGCAGTGCACACTTCTGTATAATAATATATTGCAAATTTTTGTTGGGAACAATAATATATACCTAGTGCAGTGCAGTGCCTCACTGCATCAGTCTCAGGTGCAGTATATATGCTGGTAAAAGGCTCGCGAATGCGTGACTATGGCTTTAGATCTTTTGGCTATTAAAAGTCAGCAAGTATCACACTGACACAAATGGCAGTTGTTCAGCACTTTTAGTGATCCCACATTCTGAATTTAAATCCGTAGTTGTTGTCTCTGTAGCCCAAAGGACGATGAACGTATGTTGGAGCCTTGCCGGCAGCTATCTTTTAGGGAAGGTTGTCCTGAGGCAGCTAAGACCTGGAGCGGTGACATTTCTGCATTGTATATATTTTAGGGAAGGGTAACCTTGACGCAGCTAAGACCTGGAGCGGGGACATTATTTCTGCATTGTATATATTTAGGGAAGGTAACCTTGACGCAGCTAAGAACTGGAGCGGGGACATTTCTGACTTTTATGCAGAGAGAGAACGATAGGAACTTTTATGCATTTCGTCTCATGTTGTCAGCAAGTTAATTGCTATACAAATACGCGATACTGCCTTCTGCGGCTAGGGCCTGGTGGAGGCGCACGGCTTCGATGGAACAAAGGTGAGAGATCGCGCTCGTGATGAATCAGCCCGATTCACTTGGCAGGATGAAAGGTCCTTGCACGAATTCTACCAACCAAAAGAAGCTCAAAACCTTAGGAACTCAAGATCGAGCAAAATGGTGAAAAGGTGAGAAGAAAGAGAACGGAATATCCAAATTCAAATCATATAAGAACTTAGACTATGATCTCAGAGAACATGATTGCTTTATTTCTACGATCTGATTATTCTTACAGAGGAAAGATTAACACAGACAATGTATCACTCAATTCATCTGCGGATATCAATTGCAGTAGGAATAGGAAACTAAAGACTGGAAAACCCTACAAATGACAACTGGAGAGATGGGCTGGTTAGCAGCAACCATTTTCTTACTAATAGAGCTATTATACAATCCCTAATAATCTCTCAGATATTTTAGCTGAACCACTTAACCCCAAGGGCAAATGGTCCATGTCTTGATCGGTGCGTCCGACGGCCACGTTCTCTTCACAACTTTGCTTCGCCTTGATGCAAGGCTTCATAATGACGCCACGTGCCACCTCCCGTTCATGTCAGAACTCTAATCAGGTTTCGAGGTCCAAACTCCAGAAACCATCCACCGCTGGTTTTGAGGCCTAACCCCCGAACCCCGTGGAGAACTCTATCCGCTACACCCCTACATGACCTGACATGTGTCACCGTTGTCCTCGACCATCCAATCACCAAGTCCTCCAGTGCCTCCACTTGACTTGGTCAAACGTTGTCTTGACTTGGTCAAAACATCGAATTTGTAGGTGCGGCTGGATATAGAGTCACTCCTACAAACAAGGCATTTGTATGGGCGGCTAGGAACTCCAGCAACCCCAATAAAAGGATTTTCAGGGCGGTTTATTCTGAAAACATTTGTAGGAGCAGCTAAATATAGAGTCGCCCCTAGAAAAAAGGGGCATTACTATACATTACTGGACTCAGGTGCTTTGCCAAGTGTAATTACACTCGACAAAGAGCCGTTTGCACTCGGCAAAGGTTTCGCCGAGTGTAGCACTCGGCAAAGTGCCCACGGAAATTTTTTTCTCGGTAAAGGCTCTTTGCCGAGTGCCTTTTATCGTGGCGTTCGGCAAAGACTTTGCCGAGTGCCGAGAAGGCACTCGGCAAAGTAAAGTGGGCCGCCACGGCGTCGGGCCGTTAACGGCCATTTTGCCGAGTGTCGGCCCGGCAACACTCGGCAAAATTTTTTAAATTTTTTCCAAAAAACTTTGCCGAGTGCCGCGGATCTAGGCACTCGGCAAAGATGTTTTTTATTTTTTTGAAATAAACTTTCCCGAGTGCCACTATCCAGGCACTCGGCAAAGAATTTCTATAATTTTTTTTAGAAAAAACTTTGCCGAGTGTCATGACCATAGCAAATCGGCAAAGAAATTGTATATATTTTTTTTAATATCAATCATCACAGCTATATCACCAACATGCATTATATATCACAAGCATAAGTATAATTCATAAATCTATCACATGTCCATCACAAATCCATCACAAGTCCGTCGTAATCAAGTTCAACATCACAAGTTTATTATTACAAGTTCCACATCACAAAGTTCAACATCCCTACTGCAGAGATTGCCACTGTGACTGCCTAGACTGCGGTGAAGGATTAGCGGGATCAACCATCGGTGACACATTAGCGGGATTGTTTGAACCCACCGACGGAGGCAGCACAAAAGAGAAGAGATTGCATGTGTTAGACTTAAAATTGAAAATTTTGGCAGCACCTTTCCTACACGGGGAGGTTTCCAACCTGCAAGAAACAACGGCACGAAGGCCGACAATCACAACGGCACGAAGGGCGACATTCACGACGGCACGAAGGCCGACAATTATAACGGCATGAAGGCATTAAAGTTTCATACTCACAGGAATGAAGTGAAGAACCGGAGCTAGAACTGGCAACTGCACTGCTACTCCCGATGCTTGCCCTAGAGTTTGCATGATCTGCATCATTTCCGCCATCTGCTTCTGTGTGGCCTCCAGCTGAGCGAACAGGTGCGTAGTCATCTCCTAACTTCGCCTACGTGTTTCTACCAGCTCAGCCTGTAGTGTTTCACTCCAATGTTTCAGTATTGCAAATCTGATCAATTTGTATAAAGGTCAATGTACGACTAGCGAAACCGGAATTACCTGAAGTTCGTCGACCCGTGATAGTGTTGGAGTAGGTCGTGCACGTATGGGAAGGCTGGAGCTCGTGCTCTGTGCCCTGACCTCGAAGAGAGAGGGTGCAAAGCACGAGGAGATAGCGTCGTCTGCAATCCACAACCGCCCGTGCTTCTTGCCTTGTCCCAGCCTCAAGATGACCTCTGTCTCAAAGGACTCAGTGCTCAGATTGTAATCTGTGCCATGGAGCGTCCTAACCGCCTCCGTGTAGTCTCTGACTTTAGCATGGATGGTCGGGTCGGAGTAAGCCTGGGGTGGGGCATCCGGGTTGAAGGAGACACCAGATTTCACCAGGCCTATGTGGGACACAGCCCATGCCCCAAACTCCGACACCGGCATGTCCGGGTGTGCCGCCTCCTGCGAGAAAGACAACAAGATGATTAGAAATCAGGAAAAATTAAGCATTAGAATAGATAAATGAAATCACGTAGAGTGCTCGTTTGAATGCGGGAAGGTTGCAGCTGCCTTGGTGGTGAGTTGGACCGGTCCTCAAGTTCTGCTTCTACTTGCCTTTCTTGTGCTTTTCGATCTGCGCCGGGTCAAGGTACATGTCCACGATCATCGCCCATGCCGGTCTGTACGACATGCACCACCAGGGCATCACCTACACATCATCAAGTGTTTGACATATAAGAAGATCAATTCTGGACCTGCTTAATCTCAAAATGAATCAATATTATTCACCTACCTAAAGGTACTGCTCCTTGGTCAGCGTCACCCATCTTGCGTTTGTCTTGTCGAGGGGCTGTTTTAGTTTTGACCTGTAGTAGTCGACGTGGGCCTGGACTCACGCCTCATGAATCATGTCGCTGACGTACTTATGATAGGCTCTGTGTGCCATCTGATCCACCACGTTCTCTGCACCATCTTCGGCCTTGAAATACCTCTGCATACAAACACGATGTATCCATTCACTATTTTAGTAAAAGACTTAACCAATGAAGGAGATGTATTGAGCTATGTTGTGAGAGACTTACCCAAAACTAAGCCAAAACCCACCCCTACTTGTTGCACTGCTGATCATCTGTGCCGAGCGCGTACCTGTCCCACGACCAGGCCTTTCCCATCTCCCAAGTTCACAAGGTTGAGGAAGTATTTCCTGCACAGACATCCCCGGACTGTAGCGGGGGTGCATAGGGGATCAAGAGCACCCAACGGAACTATCCAGCTCCTGCATAAATGATTAAGAAAAATTATCAATTTCTCTATTGATTTTCAATGTATCATGAAGTACTAGTGATAACATCTATAGTTACTTACTTTCTTCCCACAGGACGAAGCCCTGGGCGTCGGTCAAGAAAAGGAACCGGAGGGAGGCTTGTGGGACCTCATAGGTAGGGAGTCGACCGAGCAGAACTGTCATCCGTCTGCTGAGTCCCCTCGTCTAACTGCCTAGCCGCGTCGTCCATCGAGTCCAGCGATGAAGTGTCTGTGGTCGTGCCCATGGCCGCCACGTGGTCCTCTGAGGGAGGAGAGTGGTCCTCCGGCTGGTCAAGAGCCAGGGGAGGAGATGGGTCCCTCCTGGGGTGACCCCTGCCCCTCCTCCTCTGACCTGCTATGGCCGCTGCCCCTGAAGGCGTCCCCTCGCCTTGAAAGGGAGGGCGTGCTCTTTGGTACCTCGAGAGCACCTGCCTCGGTGAACGGTTGCCCGCCATCTTTGTTCTATCACCAGCAATTTACAAAGAATGGACAAGACATGTTATACATATATTACATATAGTTCAAAATGAATACTTGCCACCCTTCATAGAGCTCTTGATGTATTCTCTGAATGGATGGTCAAAACGGACGAATTGACGATGTTTGTCGAATGATGAATACTTGCCACCCTTCTTCAACCATCTGAACCTCACAGCTTCCTAGCATATTGGGCATGGGAAATTCCCGTGAACACACTAGGCGCTCAAAAAACCGTATGCTAGAAAGTCGTGTAGGGAGTAGCAGTACCAGACATGCATTTTGAAGCTCGTCTTCATAGCTCGGTCGTATGTCCATACCCCTTTGTCCCAGGCATGGATCAACTCATCTATCACAGGCTCTATGAACACACCCATATTACTCCCCGGGTGTCTAGGAATTATCAACAACAGGAATACGGTATCCCGTTGAAAGGAGACGCCGGGGGGATTGAGGGTGATGATGAACATGGGCCAACATGTGTATAGGGCAGCCATCATACTATATGGATTGAACCCATCTGTTGCCAGAGCGACATGTACATTACGAACCTCATCTGCTTTGATAGGACTCCATGCATTGAAGTACTTCCATGCATCAGTATCGGATGGAAGTACCATCTTAGATTGTACCGTGTGTCATTTTTATGCCATGACATCTGTTTTGCGGATTCCTCGGTCATGAATAGTCGTTGGAGCCTCGACAGGAATGGAAGGTGCCATAGGACTCTCGCGGGGGTCGTAAGGTGCCTCTTCTGGCCATCACCCGAGTCTACCTCCACGTACCAGGAGGATTCACACTTTGGGCAGTACTTTGCATCCGCGTGTTCTTTCCTAAATAGGACGTACCCCTTCGGATAGGCATGCATCTTGTCATATGGCATCTTAAGTGCAAGAAGGAGCTTCTCTGACTCGTACAAGTTCTTTGGCATAATGTGTCCCACCGGTAGCATGCCGCCCCACACGGCCAATATCTTGTCAAAGCCTTCTCAACTTAGGTTTAACTCGGCCTTCAACCCCCAATATGTGACCAATGGCATCCAGCTAAGAAACATTAGTATGATCATGAAGGGGTCTCTGTGCCGAGTCCAACATTTTGTAGAAGGCCTCTGCGGCGGCCTCCATCTCTCCTTATCACGTCCTTCAGCAAACTGAGTGTCATCCAGCATGTCTGCTACCCCGGCATCATCATGACAAGCCTCGAGTCATGGTCTCACCACCTCCACTCTGATACGATGGGCTTCACCATGGTGAATCCACCGGTGGTAGCCCGGAGTAAATCCAAACTTCACAATATGTTTACCCATGGTAACCCTATTTTTCCTTTTTCTATTGTCACAATTGCTGTAGGGACAAACAACTAGAGGATGGCCTTGAGCACTCGCCCCAAATGCAATATCTAAGAAACCATCGACCTTGACAATCCACTGCATGTCGTAATCCCTGCCGTGTCTCTGGCCCGTGTACATCCACTCATGGTCCGCCACCTTTAACAGACATATCAGCATGTAATGTGACCATCAATTGCATCTACGCGGTGTTCCTACTCTCTAATAGGTGAGGATAGGTCCTAATCCCACCTGCAGATGCATAGATGAGGTTAGTTTCCATGCTCCGCTCCTATCTGAACAGAATTTCGGCAGCACCTCCGCACTGTTCTCCCGATACATGTCCTGCAAGGGAGAGTGTGTATCCGGAGAACAACAGGGGGTGATGCCAAAACCCCGTCTCGGACTAGAGCGGACCATGGAAACTAACCCATCTACACATCCGTGGGCTATCCAAAAACGTGGACAATCTGAAACAGATGCGGTCATAGATATGCAAAGATCTGCATACCTCCAACCGTATCTCTTTCGGATGGGAGACGCCTAATTGGGTTACGCGTGGGCTACAACAAACATACGGCAAGAGAGTGATTTATACCTAGGGTGTCGGTGGAGTCAGGCTAGCGGGGCAGTGGCGAGTTGATGCAGTGGTGAGGCGATGCAGTGCAAGCAGACCCGCGACGCTGACGAAGACGGTCGGGGTCCTCCGGGTCCCCTCCGACAGGCTCTTCTTCTGCATAAAAAGGCAAAATGTTAGTATTTGTTCAAAATTTTGGTAGCACCTCCCCTGCATAGGCAGGTTTCCAAAACCTGCAAAAAACAGCACGTAGGCCGGCATTCACAACGGCACGCAACGGCACGAAGGCCGACATTCGCAACGGCACAAAGGCCGACATTCGCAACGGCACGAAGGCTGACTATCACAATGGCATGAAGGCCGACATTCAGAATGGAAGGGTGCATATACCTTGGTGAGACATGCACGCGGAGAAGAATACGCCGAGAACGGGACGGGATGTGCCGACAGAGGCACCTCTTCCCCTTCTCCTCCTCGGCCTCCTACTCCTCACCTTCCTCGCATCACCGGCCTACTCCTTCTTCCTCCTCCTCCTCCTTCTCCTCCCCTTCCTCCTCCTCCTCCTCCTTCTTCTTCTTCCTCCTTCTCTTCCCCTTCCTCCTTCTTCCTCCTTCTTTCTCCTTCCTTCTTCTTCCTCCTTCCTCTTCATTCTTCCACCTACCTCCTCCTCCTCTTACCTCCTGGCCAGCGGCGAGGGGAGCCCAGTGGCCTCACCACGCCACGCCCCGCCCCGCCGGGGGGTGGCGGGGGGGGGGTCGGGGGCGGCGGCAGCGGGGCGCTGGGCGGGCGCGGCGGCGGTGGGGCGGGGGCAGCAGGCGTGAGCCGGGAGGGCCGACCGGCCGGATCCGCCGGCGGTAGGCGCCGCTAGTGCTGGGGGGGCAGCCGGGGCGGGAGCTGCTTGCGGGGCATCCGACGTCACAAGGATGTCCGGGTTTTAGGCATCCGACGTCACAACTTGCTCGAAATCTTCTCAATTTTTTACCGTAGGCTCAACATGCGATAACATGACACCTCGATAAGTTTCGTGATTTTTGGACTTCGTTTGGATTTTGTATAATTAAAAAACACTTTCTCCGCAAGTTCCTCGACATGTTATGTGAACAAGATGCTCAAAATTTTATGTGAGTTCCTGCATACGGCCTCAACATATACCAAATACCGTGAATATCATTTTTTGAATCACTAAATTCTATTATTCCATGCACCTGCAGTTCAAATTTGAATCATCCGAAAAAATCAACTAAACAAAATAATTAATAAAATATATAAAAAGTCAAAATTGCCCCAAAGTTTAAAATAGAGATTTAAGTACTGTAGTAAGGCCCCACAAAAAAACTGACCAAAAAAAAAAAAAAAAATTGCCGGGTGCCACAGGGGGCACTCGGCATAGTGGTCTTTGCCGAGTGCAGGCCCCAGGGCACTCGGCAAAGATTTTTTAAAAAAAATAAAAAAATTGCCGAGTGCCTAATGTCTGGCACTCGGCAAAGGGTGACGGCTGGTGGCCGCCATCACGACGCGGCCACCTTGGCCGACGGCCAGCTTTGCAGAGTGCTTGGCTTTGCCGAGTATCTGGCACTCGGCAAAACCTCCTTTGCCGAGTGCCTGATTTTGCCGAGTGTGGCACTCGGCAAAATGCGGCTTTGCCGAGTGCCCCGATATTTGGCACTCGGCAAAATCGTTGGCACTCGGCGAAGTCAGGATTTCCAGTAGTGATAAATCCTTCTTGTAGTAGTGTAGTTGGAATCTTCGTCCAGTTTGTGGATGATCTTAGGTTGCATTTGTTTTTAAGTTACCTCAACCTTTGAATACAAGCTGTATAAACTCATGCACTAATGCACACACCCTACCTACTCACACCCCGAGTGCGAAAACTAGATCTAGACCTATATTGAGGGCTAAGAGAAAATGGCTGATAGGTATGATAGTGGTGGCTCATTGTGCGAGGCAACTAAAATTTATTAAGGGCCAGTTTGGTTACATCAGAATTAGGCACAAAATTATTCATGTTGATCAATGTCATACAAATTAGACCATCTTTCCGGCTAGAAATCGCTCCAAGTGTCCATTCCGAGGTAACCGAATAGGCCCTAAAGAGAACTAATCCCGGTGAGCACTAGTGGGCAGGCTGCGCACCGCAAGCCATTGGCAGCCGAGCTAAAGCTCGATCTTAGGTGGTCTTTGATTCGGGACGGCGCCTCCAGCAGCCGAGTGTCGGACACCCCTCCCATCCCACATTGGACAATCGCCAACACACGAGGTGGCCTTGCCGTAGCCCTCACCAGAACCTCCCGCAGGAGTAATGCCTGCCCAATACAATCTTTTAGCTCACTCACCCATGTGCCCCCGCTGGCCTAGACCTTGCCTTAATTTGAAGAAAATGAGGCACTGAGAGAGGAGACGAGGAAAAGACAGACAATTACGCCATGGAGTGACGAACTCGTCCATGAGTTTTTGAGGGACGAGGCTGTTTCCAATCTAACGCCAATACTCTGTTCATGGGATGATGACCCCCCTGTTCTCGTAAAATGGAACCAAACCCCACTTCAATGAGAACCGTCTCATCCTACTGCTTAGTGTTAGGGCGCTCCTAGCGGTTTGTAAATCACCAGTCTAGATTTGATTTGATTGTGTTGATGCCGTATTAATCCCATATCACACACTAGCTGGGCTAGTCACTTAGGCCGCCACGGACGGACCAAATGAGCTGCAATGAGGACATCACACTTACATAGTGAAGAACGGAGAGGTTTACGAGCAAACCATCGAAGGGTAATTAACGGTGCTTGTGTGATGAAGAACAACTAGTTTCTAGGAAAACTAACAAAGAAACCATCGAAGCTCTCGTCTATAAGGACACCATAAAGGTAAGAACGTCGCTGGGTTGCCCTAGGTCGGTCGGCAAGCCTAGGACGCCATCTTTGGTCATCGCACGATCAAGGGATGAACAATAACATGGTGATGGAAGGACATAAGGGAGTTGTAGATAAGTGTAAAAACAACGATTGGATTGTTAGATGTACTCAATCGCCCATGATCCTCTAATATATATAGTAGGGTGGTAATATCCTAGTAGAAAACCACATGAGATGTTTTTCCATGGTTCCAACGAGTCAGAAATGGTTTGGGTCAAGATCCAAAAGAACAGATTCGAAATAGGTCTGTCGTAGTACTGACATTTGCCATCGCCCAAGTCATTGGTAGTTCCGACGTTTATCAGTACTACTGACATTGAAACATTTTCACAAAGGCATAACTCTCTCATCCGTACTCCAAATTGGATGTTTCATATATTTTTTTTACCATCTTGACGAGAGGAACGGATTATTGCATAAATCTTTTCTGAGGCGGTCAAAAATGATTTTACGAGAAGGGCATCCCAACCACCCCCGACGAAAGGTCAAGGTTAATGACCTTAAGGGAGGCGCGGTTGCTTGCCGGACTCAGTAAATCAATTAGAAAGACGAGAAATGGCTTGTAGACGAGCCCGCTAAGCCATCCATGGGCACACCGAACCCATCCACACAACAGCGCCGCTGTCGCCGTCACTCGCCGGATCTGACCACCTCGCCCACGGATCCGGCAACCATGCCTACAGATCCAGCCACCACGCGTGCGGATCTTGCCACCTCGCTCATGGATAGCCACCACGGGCAGATCCAGCCACCATGGCAGCAAATACTCCTGGATAAGGCACCGCCAGAGGAGCGCCTCGTCCAGATCAACGATGCTAGGGAGGAAGGGTGCCACTGTGCTACCTGCTCGTCAAGAGGGAGGGGCACCACCGGACAAGGGTGAGAGGGAAGGGCGCCGCGCTGCTGCCTGCTGCCCGGAAGAGGGAGGGGCGCCACCCGGCACGGGGGGAGGGAGGGGGCACAATGTCGCTGCCTGCTCGCCAGGAGTGGGAGGGGCGCCACTCGACAGAGGGGAGAGGTTGAGGTGCCACACGTGCTGCTTGCCTATTTGCCTAGGCAGAGGGGCGCCATGCTACTTGCTCACCGGGAGAGGGAGAGGTGCTGCCTGGCACAGGGGAGAGGGAGGGGCGCTAGGGGATGGGGAGGGGAGGGCGACTAGGGATGGAGTGGGGAGGGGAGGCAGGCTAGCTAGGGAGGAGGCGCCGAGATTTGGGAGAGGGAGAGAGTGACGGCTTAGGGAACAAAAAATGTGTGAGGCTAACCCTAACTCCTTGTATATATGAGGCCGATATAATAATGGATATGTATTTTTAAGGGCTGGAAGCGGGGCCACTATTTATCAAGGCAGGCTTTATAATGTGACCACCTCAGTTCATATATTAACCGAGGCGTTTGCGTTAGGGCATCCACCTAGGCAAATAATATTAATCGAGGTGGTCGTGTTAGGTTGCCCGCTTTATTTAATGATTAACGGAGACTGTTTCTGGGCTGGCTGCCACCAATAATAACCAAGACGAGTAACTAGCCCAACCGTCTCGGAGCTCATTTTTTAAAAGCCTTGTAAAAGATTTTATGTAGCAGTGATACATTGGTGAGGCCTGTTTCATATTTACATAACACAAAATGCACAATTTTGGTTGTCAATACATTGGCTGTCAATGAAAGAGAACTCTGCGCTAGCGTGTTTAAACTTTAAAGTTGCTAGTCTCGCACGAACACATAGAAGCATCTCTCACAGCCTCCGTCGTCTCGTACAAACTCTGCATGCTTGTTCTATTTTCTATTGTTTTCGAGCCGGAGGCCACCATCAGATACTACCTGCTTATCTCCCCGTTCTCCCCGCACCAGTCACAACCTACACAGCTGACGCGAAACACCAACCCAGAGCTTTTGAAATAAAAAACGACAGAGGCGTCCCATGCCGTCGTCACTACTGCTGCTGCTACCTGCCGTCCTCCCCTCCGGTACCCCAAGCCACTACATTGTCCGCCTCGCCTACCATGGCGCCATCTCTGTTTGCGGTCAGTTGCCAGCTTATTGCCATGCTCCGCGTCTTCTGTGACAGTCTGATAGTGCTGCGCAATGGATTGCGTTGGCTTTTCTTGGTAATGGTTCTCTTCCGTGCCTACAGGGGTTCACCAAGTCGCTGGCCATGACCGCACTCTCCGAGATCGGGGACAGGACCTTCTGCGTCGCCGCGGTACCAGGCTCTTCTTCCTCCTGCTAGACTCTCCTTTTTCCCCATTTTTCCTTTGCTCGGCGGTTGCATTGGAACAGCTTACAGCTCTTCTTCTTTCTTTGCTCCCTTCCCTTGTTACCACTATTTAGTGTCAAGCCATCCAGTGTTTTACACGTGTTCTCTCTATGTTTATCTCCACAAGATACTGGCAATGCGTCATCCCCGGAAAGTCGTCCTGGCAGGATGTGTAGCCTCATCAGTGGTGAGTTTCTTTTTTCTTTTTTTTTTTTCCTTTTCAGGCTGTCGTGAACTTGGAGTGATAGATGAATACAGTGTATTCTTCCCTTTTCTGCTGAATCCATAATCAAGCTAATAATATCAACTTTCAGGTGATGACACTTGTATCGACTTCTCTGGGATGGGTTACACCACATCTGGTACGGAATGTTAAGAACTGTGAACTGTACTGCAGTATCCTTTTTAGTGCTGCAAATTTAAGAGTACTAGATGGTAACCCCGCGCTTCACGCGGGGAAGAAACTACACAATATAACTAAAGAGAAAGCAAAAAAAAAAAAAACCCTATGAACATAGCGAACCCGTTATGGAACAGTATCAGACCCGTTAAGAAACAGTATAACCCGTTATGAAACAGTAACAAACCTATGAACATAGCGAACCCGTTATGGGACATATCGGACCCGTAAAGAAACAGTATAACCCATTGTGAAACAGTAACAAACCCGTTAAGAAACAGTGTAACCCGTTACTGTAGGACTGTAGCGAAGAAACCCGTACTGTAGCGACGAACCCTACTGTAGGACTGTAGCTCGTTTTACTGTAGCTAAGGCTGCAGGAAAACATAATAACTAGTATGATACCTATTCTGTTGGCTGGACATAAAAAAAAAAAGTATTACAACAACGTGGGGGGTGGTTGTAAGCGTTTGAAACCAAAGACAAAAACACTACTATAATGTTTGGTGTGGTTTAGGCATTTGTGTGAGGTCAATTCAGTCAAATCAAATATATATCATCCTAATCTAAGTCGTTCTTCGCAGACAGATCAACATAAGTTCGTCAGATGCCATGAGGATCAGACAATTTTTTTTTCCCTCTAGCACACTAGGAATTCTCCTGTAGCCATGACTTTATCCTCAATACAATGAGAGTGGACCTTAGCACTAACTATTTCCTTAAAGTGTTTTTGAGTGACGCACTTAAGATTCTTGTTAAATTATATGCCTTGCAAAGTGGTTGAGATGACAAAATCATGCTGAACAGATTTCACATAAATGGAGTCACCATGTCACAACTGTACTGTTCTTTGTATTCGCCATTTTGTCATTGAGGGAAAGCTACAAAGAAGACGGGTACTGATCTGTTAACCTCCTTTTCTGTTGTACGTGTTCCATATTTTAGAGATCCAATGGCGTTAATTAATTCAATGTCAATCCCAGGGATTCAGATGATGAACTGGAAGAAGTGGAAGCAGAGCTGGTTAGCAAATTCCATCCATTATTTACGTTTTCTCAGATGGATGATCGCTAACTTGTGCCAACTTTCAGGATGCTGACTCCAAGAACAAAAAAAGTCAATCCAAGAATCAACCCAAGGTCAGTGGACAATTGAAAATTTTATAACATCAGTCCTCTGTAAGACTGTAACTGCCAATGTATCTGTTGACGAAGAAATTCGCCAACGGACCGGTAGTGGGCTTTAGACGCCCTAGAGGTGCTCGAAGCGACCTGCAAAACGCAACGACAACGTAGCGTTACCGGCAAGCCGATCTAGAGATCAATAAGCCGATGTGGAGCTCGTTGCCGGAAGGGTAAACCCTAGAACAACCTCCGGGAAGACCCGTCGGAAGGATGCACGTAGAGGATCTCTAAGGAACCAGCGGATGGCACCTAGGATCGCCGGAGAACTCGCGGAGAGACACGCCGGACAGCAAGTAGATGGGTTGAGGTAGAGATTAGGGCTAGAAGTAGAAGAAGATAGGTTGATCGTCTCGATCGGTTGTTGGTTTGTGTTCGATTGATTGGATGGGTTTAATCGGCCATAATCCCCTCAATTATATAGGGGGGTGGTCTTATCCCAGTAGGAAACTCTCCCAAAACTCGTCCATCAAGTTTCCCACGAGTAGATCTTTCTAAAAGTCCGATTCGTAAACGAATCGGACTTCCCGACAAGGCGCCGGACGCGTCCGACGCCCCTGGGCGCGCGTCCGGCGCCCGCGTCTGTCGGCCTTGCGCGCGCGACGCGCCTCTATTCCGCGTCCGACGTAGATCGGCCGCGTCCGTCGCCTGTCCTCCTCCGCGTCCGGCGCTGTTGTGCCCACGCACACGCTCACGCAGGGCCAGCGTCCGGCGCCTGAAGGCGCGTCCGGCGCTCTCGGGCCGCGTCCGGCGCCCTGCGTCCGGCGCCCCGGTCCGCCGCGAGCGGCTCTGGACTGCGTCCGGTGTGGCCCGGGCGTCTCCGGCGCTTCGCCCTTCGCGCGTCCGGCGCTTCGTGCCCGCGCAGGGGCCTTTGGACTGCGTCCGATGGGCGCTCCCGGGCTGGCGTCCGACGCCCTGTTGTGACGCCGAAAATCGTCCGTCTTGCCTTGCGTTGATACGTTGACATGTTTTGATCTCCTATTGTCATTTTTGGGTGTCAACACATGCCCCCCTGTTTTCAATGAACTAGTCGATGAACATGAAAATACTCTTTCACCTGCAACCAACTAGCAACGATGCCCATCACATCGGCTAACCGGTGACAAAGGGCGATGTTCTACATCGGCCATTTTGTTCTAAGGGCGATACATGTATCGACCATTATTTGGAAGAGCGCTAGGTTTCTTGCCAAACACTTGGGAAGTATTTTTTAAGATACCTTCCGTTGACTGCCTTGTCGAGGCGCTCCTTCTTCAATGTCTCTAGCATATAGGAATTACCTTGATCACTCTCAAAGGACCCTCCCAATTAGGAGACCACTTGCCAAATCGATTGCTCTTCGATCCAATAGGGATTATGGTTTTCCACACTAGATCTCCTACTTGAAAAGATTTGCTTCTCACTTTTTTGTTGTAGGCCCTTGCAACACGCATCTTGTCTTTCTCAATCTCCTTTAGAGCTTCTATTCTCTTGTTGGTCACATCATCTATATTGTCCATCATGAGATCATGGTACACTTCAGCGGATAAATCATTTTGCTTAGCATATCTAAATGCACCCAAGTTCACTTCAACAGGCAACATAGCTTCTTGACCATAGACCAATTCAAAAGGAGTTACTTTTATAGCACCATGCTTTGATGTGCGATACGCCCACAAAGCTTCCGACAAGACTTCATGCCACCTCCTTGGAGTCTCTTCAATCTTCTTCTTGATGAGCTTAATCAAGGCTTTGTTACTAGCTTCAGCTTGGCCATTAGCTTGAGCATAGTATGGAGATGAATTCGGCATCTTGATCTTATATGATTCGGCAAAGGCCCTCACCTCTTTGGCCATGAAAGATGTTCCTTGATCCGTATGCAATGATTGAGGGATGCCGAATCTATGAATAATATGTTCTGTAATGAACTCTATCACTTCCGTATGTGTCATATTCTTCAAAGGAACCGCCTCGCACCACTTTGTGAAGTAATCTGTAGCAACCAAGACGAACTTATGCCCCTTTGAAGATGGGGGATGTATTTGGCCAATGAAGTCCAGCCCCCAACCTCTGAATGGCCACGGCTTTGTAATAGAATGGAGCTCCGAAGCGGGCGCCATTTGAACGTTTCCCAAACCGTTGGCATTCTTCACATCCTTTGTAGTAGCGCATACAATCGGCAATCATAGTAGGCCAATAGAAACCAACCCTTCTCAACAACCACTTCATCTTGTGAGCCGATTGATGTGTACCACAAACTCCTTCATGGACTTCTCCCATAGCTACCTTCGCATCCTCAGGTCCCAAGCACTTAAGTAATAAACCATCGGCTGTCCTTCTATATAACTCATCATGTTGTCATGTATATTAGAACACAAGCCGCCGGATGGTTCGATCAACCTTAGTACTAGGATCCTGTAAGTATTTAATCAAGGGTGTCCTCCAATCCTCTAAATCGGTGCTAGGATTACTAGAATCTGAATTAGACCGATTTGAGACATCATCAGTGGCATATGCCTCAGAAGAACTGTTTAATCCAATCATATTGGACGGTCGAACCAATTCATTTGTTCCTGCACAACAACCTAAATTGATATCCTCATGCATCGGCTTTGCTTATATATGAAAGTTTCACTTACTAACATCAAAGCCGGATGCTTGTTGAGCTAGCTTATTAGTTCATTCTTGTCTCTAGGAATATGCCGAATTTTAAATTCAGCAAGTTTAGAAATATAATCTAGACAAGTATTAAGACAAGAACGTAATGATTCATCTAAACATTGAATTTCTCCACTAACTTGTTGAACAACTAATAATGAATCACCATAGGCTTCAACATGTTGCACATCCATGGAAGTTAACATGATCAATCCGAATAACAAAGCTTGATATTCGGCTTGATTGTTAGTACAAGGAAATTCTAATCGGCTAAGCATCTCGGTCACAAGACCATTGGGAGAGATTAAAACAATACCAACACCTCGACCGTTTTTGCAAACCGATCCATCAAAATATAATTTCCATGGGACAATTGTGATGTAATTGATATCATCATCAAGACTTATGCTATGCTCAACAATAAAATCAGCAAGTACTTGGCCTTTGATTGCTCGCAATGGCTCAAAAACCAAATCATATTCAATTAAAGAATACGCCCACTTGCCTAACCTCCCACTGAGGATTGGCCGATGCAATATGTGCTTGATAACATCGGCCTAGCATGCTACAACACATGTACTTGACAGCAAATAATGTCTCATCTTATGGCATGCAAAGTACAGTGATAAGCATAATTTTTTAATGTGGGTGTACCTTGTCTCGGGATCAAGAAGACGACGGCCAATGTAAGCAATGACATATTCCTTCCCTTCATCTTCTTGAGTCATCACGGCGCCAATCACCTTCTCTTCGGCAGCAATGTATAGCTTGAAAGGTACTCCTCTTCTTCGTGCACGAAGAACCGGCGGTGATGATAGATATTCCTTTATCTTGTCAAATGCTTCTTGTTGCTTTGCCCCCAAGCAAATTCAGATTCATCCTTCAACTTGAGTATGGGGGTAAAAGAAATAATCTTCCCGGACAGATTAGCAATAAATCTTCTCAAGTAGTTGACCTTCCCCAAGAATTTCTGCACATCTTTCTTACATGTGGGTGGTTCAACTTTCTTGATCTTCTCAATCCTCTTAGGATCGATGTCTATGCCTCTATCATGAACGATGAAGCCTAGAAACTTTCCAGCTGATACTTCAAAGGCACACTTGAGTGGATTCATCTTCAAATCATAGCGGCGCATTCTCTCAAAAGCAAGACGCAAATCGGCTAGGTGAGATTTATGGGCAGCCGATTTGATCACAATATCATCAATGTAAACCTCCATAATCACCTCAATCAGATCATGGAAAATCAAATTCATTGCTCTTTGATAAGTTGCACCTGCATTCTTCAACCCAAAGGTCATAACAATCCACTCAAACAAAGCCAACAAAACCGGGACAAATGAAAGCCGTCTTTGATGTGTCTTCTTCCTCCATAAAAATTTGGTTATATCCCACATTACCATCAAGAAAGCTAATCATCTTATGCCCCGAAGCATCATTAATCAATATATCGGCTATAGGCATAGGGTACTCATCTTTGGGAGTGGCTCTATTTAGATCTCTGAAATCAATGCACACTCTAATCTTGCCGCTGTCCTTCTTCTCAACCGGCACAATGTTAGAGACCCACTCCGCATATTGACATGGACGTATGAACTCCGCCTGCAACAACCTTTCGATCTCCTCCTTTATTCGGTCATGGATGGCCGAATTGAAGCGCCTTGGATGTTGCTTGACAGGCTTGAAATTCTTCTTGAGAATGAGCCGATGCTCAACAAGATCTCGGCTCAATCCCGGCATCTTAGTGTAGTTCCATGCAAAACAATCAACGTATTCCTTGAGAAGCGCGATTAATTCAGTTTTGAAATTGGCTTCCAAGTTTTGATTAATAAACGTCGGCCGCGGCGTAGTACCATTCCCAATGTCAACTTGTTCCAAAGGGTCGGCCGATGTAAAACCTTGGCCCAACTTATTGAGCTCATCAAAGTCATCAATTGCTTCACAAGTATCGGTCTTTTCAGCCCGATATTGCTCCAAACGACGCTTTAACCATTCATGATTATCCATTAAATGATTGTATTAAGCCGATTGTCAATCGGCTTGAGAGATATGGGAACAAAGCAGCCCCTAGAATAATCAACATAATCATAGGTAGAGAGATCTCTACCTGAAAGACACCCCAAGGCGCCATGCCTCCCGGGCTCGGACGAATCGGCAATTGCAACTTCAGCCGATGAATCCGCATGGACAATCTCCACAGCATCGCCGACCCACTGGATGAGAAACTGGTGTAGACTAGAAGGGACACACTCATTAGCATGTATCCAATCACGCCCAAGTATCACATTGTAGCTCCCCTTGATGTCGGCGACGAAGAAAGCGGTGGCCAAGGTCTTGCTCCCGATGGTTAGCTCAACGTTAGCAATTCCCTTGGCCGGAATTGGAGCATCTCCACCTACTCCGGTGATGGTCATGTTGGTCTGGATTAGCTCCTCTTCCTTGATCCCAAGCTTGCAGAATAGCGTGTATGGCATAACATTGACGATCGCACCGCTGTCCACTAGCATGCTATGTACCGGAGTCCCATTGATGTGACCCCTCAAGTTGAGAGGCCGAAGATGATCCACCTTGACTCCTGGCTTCTTGAATACAGTGCCTTCCACCGCAAATAATAGCTCCGCTGCTGGTGGCTCCTCCTCATCATGACGAATCATGTAGTAATACGAAGATAGATATACTACGTTGATGTGCTCCGGAGACGGCTCATAGTCCACCATCTCATCATCTTGTTTCGCCAGAGCTTCCATACCTAGCACATTAGCGACCACAGCAGCAAACTCTTTGGGATTCTCCCCAACATCTTCAGAAATTGCCGGAATCGGTTCCGTCACCTTGGGAGGAGTTGCAACCGATTCAACAACTTCTGGAGCACTTATTTCAGCATCTACCGGCTTAGCCGATTCTTCAATCGGCTTGGTCGGTTCATGCTCCATTACCTCTTGAACCTCCTCCACCGGCTTAGCTGACTCCACGGTCGGCATGGCTGGCGCCGGCTCCGCAGCGACGCCGTCGTCCTTCTTCGGCACACTCCCTTAAGGATTCTCAAGAGCTTGCTTCTTCAATTTCTTGGCCCGGGCGCGCTGCAACTTTCGCTTCGGGTCTTGTCCAAGTTAGGCGGGCACCACTTGGGTTGTGTGTACTTCGGATTCCTTGGCGGCTTCTCATTTCCTCTCTTCTCTAGCAGTTTCCTTCATGATTCCATCTTGCACACTTGCTGGAATTTTAGTATCAACCACAATCGGTTCATTGTCGGTAACCACTGGAGCCGACATTAACTCGATGGCGATTTGTGGTGTGGGAGGTTGCTTTGGGGCAACCTCCTTTGGCGCCTCCACTATCTTTGGAGCTTCAATCTTCTTGGGCACATAAGCTAACTGCATGGGCATCTTCCCCTTCCCCTGCAAAGATTGAGCATTGGGTGGAAGCTCTTGCCTTTTTCCGCTAAAACTTGATTGTTGAGCCAATCGGTTAAAGACGGATGGATTCACTTGATGTCCAGCAACACCTCCAAATGTTTGTTGCATTGATGTAGCATTTGGGTATGGCACCCACACACCTTGAGCACCCCATTGCGGCAAAGGCAAGACGGATGAAGCTGGAGTAACCGGCGGTCCCCAATGAGATGGACGTGAACGAGCAACCTGCGAATAAGAACCAGCCGAAAGAGTCATAGCCTTTTGCCTCTTATCATCATCTTCACACTTAGGAGGCGTAGACTCTCTTTTTTTATTGGCCGATTTCACAGAATCGGCCTTTTGTTGTTTGTACTTCGCCATAAGTCGATCAAAAGTACAAAGTGGCTTTACCACAAATTTTTTAGGCTTTTGCTCTTTCTCCTTCCAAACTCCCACCTCCGGCTTGTGTGGAATATATGTGTGGGTCACATGAATGCCGGAAGTAACGGAATCTTAGGAGATTGTGAGTCGGCTTGACCGATTGCATCAATCGGTTTGGCCGACTTAGAAGCACCAGGAGCATCATTTGCAGGGGCGGCCTTTGGCGCCTCCACCTTATTGAATGAGTCGGCTTGGCCGACCGGGGGGGGGGTCAGCTAGGCCGGCCGTTGTCGCGCCACCTGAGTTTCATACCATCTTTGCCTTCTCAAAGCCTCCGCTGATCCAGCGGTGATCGTGAGCTTATTCTTGCCATCTTGGTTCTTCTCCATCACCACTTGCCGCCCCGAATTCTTTTGGACATTCGGTGCAGGACGTGGTTCGCCGATGATGACATTCTTGCCTTTAGCTCCATCGGCTTGTTCAGGACGAATCAAAATAGCCGGAGTCCCTGCCTCAATAGTGTTGGTGTTGTTAGGGAAGGGATTCCGCTTAATCTCCATCTCTGCAAGACTTAATCGTCCCTCATTAAGGGCCGATTGTATCTGTTGACGGAAATAATTGCAATCATTAGTGGCATGAGAATAATAATTATGATATTTGCAATAGGCTTTCTTCTTAATCTCATCCGGAGAAGGCATAGTATAATTAATTCTAATATGTCCGATTTTCGCAATTCATCGAAAATGCGGTCACATTTAGAAACATCAAAAGTAAATTTAATTTTCACCCCGATTCTTTTGAATCGGTTTGAGGGAAGGACAAGTCACATGCTTGTTCTCTCGCTGGCCACCTAATTTCAGCGGCATTGCATTCACCATTTTCACCTTCCGAACTATCTCGAAACAACATCACAAATATGCATGTTCGAACGATGAGACATGTATGACTCGCGAGACTCTTTAAGGCGCGATTCCCAGTAAACGGCCTTCTCGACGAGGTGGTTGAAATTATTAAATTAAATATTCTCAAGTTTCTCATGAATTCTAGAATGTAAACCATTAAAGCAAATATCAACCAAATCTCTCTCGGAGATCATTAACTGAAAACATCGGTTCTTGATTTCCCTACACCTCTTGAAGAAATCAAGCGCAAGCTCATCTCGCCCTTGACAAACCGATGTGAGATGTGACAATCTAGTTTCTTGGACCCCGTTATAAAAGTGGCTATGAAATTTCTCTTCTAATTAGGCCCAAGAACCAATGGTGCATATAGGTAATGAAGTAAACCAAGCAAAAGCGGTGCCAGTAAGAGATAGAGGAAAACAGCGTACTTTCATGTAATCAAAGGCACACGCTTCACCTAGTTGAGCTAAATACATGCTTACATGCTCCATAGATGTTTTGTCATCACTACCACTACATTTCTGAAAATTCGGCACTTTCCAACCTACGGGGGCTTTCATGAAATCAAAGTGCACAGGGTATGGCTTGTGATAACTAGTTTTGTTAGGCCTAATGGACACACCTAATGTTTCCTCAAGAGATTTAGACAAATCTTCCCTAAACTGATTAAATGTGTCCGTATAATCGGTAGAAGGAGCTGCCCTAGATCTAGTTTGACGAGGAATAGTACTAGGTGACTTCGACGGGTCTGGGAGGATTGCTTCTCCCGCCGAAGACTTACTTGTTCGATGGGATTCGTTTCGTTTAGAACGACCCAAATCTCTAGAAAAAGTAACAATGGGCTTAGGATTAACATAATCGGTCTTACTTGTTTTTTGTGTTTTGAAGACCGATTTGTTCTTGTTTGCCTTTGCATAAAGGGCTTGGTTATCATAATAATTAGAAGGCATGCCATACTCATACTCTACTTCCTCAACATCTGATTCGTCTGAATCATTTGTTTTACTTTCTAACTTATCAAACCTAGCCATGATCATATTTACCGCATTAGCTAAATTACCATCTACAACTTTTTTCTGTCCATCTAGCATAGCGGCAAAATCAGCGTGCGTAGGATAAGGATCATCAAACTTGGGCGGTTTCTCTGTGCTTACCTTATCCCCTGAAGATGATGAAGACGCCAGCGCCCCGGTGTAGTCCGGCTCCTTGTACTGCTTTACCTTGTCCTTGTGCCCCTTGCTGCAACTCTCGAAGAAAGCCTTGCAAACGGCGTCAAGTTGTCCTTGGAGCTTGTTACGGAGTTCATCAGGAAGCTCATCCATGCTCTGCGGGCAGATGATGTTCTTGGGGTTGACGTTAGCGCGGTCATCACCACTTGAATCACCATCTTGGCTGCTCCCCGTGTCGGTAGATGGATACTGAAGACGACGTCTAGCAGTCCCCAGCGGAGTCGCCAAAAAGTGTGTTGACGAAGAAATCCGCCAACGCACCGGTAGTGGGCTTTAGACGCCCTAGAGGTGCTCGAAGCGACCTGCAAAATGCAACGACAACGTAGTGTTACCGGCAAACCGATCTAGAGATCAATAAGCTGATGTGGAGCTCATTGCCGGAAGGGTAAACCCTAGAACAACCTCCGGGAAGACCCGTCGGGAGGATGCACGTAGGGGATCTCCAAGGAACTAGCAGATGGCACCTAGGATCACCGGAGAACTCGCGGAGAGACACGCCGGACAGCAAGTAGATGGGTTGAGGTAGAGATTAGGGCTAGAAGTAGAAGATAGGTTGATCGTCTCAATTGGTTGTTGGTTTGTGTTCGATTGATTGGATGGGTTCAATCGGCCATAATCCCCTCAATTATATAGGGGGGTGGTCTTATCCCAGTAGGAAACTCTCCCAAAACTCATCCATCAAGTTTTCCACGAGTAGATCTTTCCAAAAGTCCTATTCGTAAACGAATCGGACTTCCCGACAAGGCGCCGGACGCGTCTGACGCTCCTGGGCGCGCGTCCGGTGCCCGCGTCTGTCGGCCTTGCGCGCACGACGCGCCTCTGTTCCGCATCCGACGTAGATCGGCCGCGTCCGTCGCCCGTCCTCCTCTGCGTCCGGCGCTGTTGTGCCCACACACATGCGCACGCAAGGCCAGCGTCCGGCGCCTGAAGGCGCGTCCGGCGCTCTCGGGCCGCATCCGGCGCCCTGCGTCCGGCACGGCCCGGGCGCGTCCGACGCTTCGCCCTTCGCGCGTCCGGCGCTTCGTGCCCGCGCAGGGGCCTCTGGACTGCGTCCGTCGCTCCCGGGCTGGCGTCCGACGCCCTGTTGTGATGCTGAAAATCATCCGCCTTGCCTTGCGTTGATACGTTGACATGTTTTGATCTCCTGTTGCCATTTTTGGGTGTCAACAGTATCCCAATGCAGATATGTTGCTTGTGCATTCATGTGTCTTGATATATGTCCTACCAATATTTATGATGTTCATAAATATGTTTTGCTATAGCTTACAATTTTATCTCTTGTACTGCACCAGGCCTCATCTATGCCAGCCCAATGAAGCCCAGCTGCCAAGGAAGAGTTCGCGGGCCAAGAAGAAGAGCGTGCGGACTGGAGGTCCAGAATGGGCCTGCAAGGCCTGCGAAGTGAAGAAGGAGTAGATAAAGAGGAGAGACGTGTGATTCAAACTCATCTTTTATCTCTGTATCCAGTTGAACCCAAGTGTGGGGAAAAGTGTGGAGCTCGTCGCCGGACCTCGTCGGCGCCGGCGAGTGCTGCCTAGGGTTGTAATCCGTCGGAGTTGAATTCGTAATCGAGTGGTTGCTAACATATCTGGTATCAGCTCTTCAATCAGGCGTTTCCGTGCTGGATCCGGCGTCGCACGAGCACTTCACCAGGTTACAGCGTGCGCGCGGAACCATGGATCTCGTCGTCTCCAAGGCGTTCGATGACATGTTCAAGCGCTTCGAGCAGCGCTTCGAGGAGCTCGACAAGCGCGTCGCGGATCGCTGGCGCCAGCTGGAGACGCGATTCGACGAGGCGGAAGACGGCCACCGCGAGAAGGACGCTGCCGTCGAAACTCGCCTGGGCTCGCTCGAGAACTACGCTTCTGCCCAGTACACCGCCGTGGTGGTGGCCGACAACTGGGGGGGGGGTTCTTCGACGACCGCATCCTGGAGCACGAGGACTGCAGCATCAACCTCGAGCGCCGTTCGGGCGATCTCGAGCAGATCCGGGTCGTCGAGTGCAGGGATGAGCGCGACGCCAGGGTGGAGGCTCTCGAGTCATCCGTGGAGGCGATGCGCTCGTGGCAGGAGTTCACCGAGGCGGAGATCTTCGACATCCGCTTCGACTACCGCCGCGGCCACCGGATCCACGAGCTCGCGCCGTCCCACCATGGAAGGCCGGCGTGGAATGATTCAGCCTCCGCGCGCCCACATGCCGGAGTTCCGGTCGATCGGCCCAACGGGCACCACGTCGAACCGACTATACGGGTGCCGGGCCATGGTTCGTTCGCGACCATGGCGCCGTCCCCGGCCAATGGTACATCCTTGGCTCCATACTTTGGTGATCCTCAATTTGTTCTGACAGCTACCCAGGGCCATCTTCCCCAATCCGCTCAAATTCCCCATCAAACCATCCACCAGCCCCCAATTCCTCACCAAACCTACAATCAGCCCCCAATTCCTTACAATTCTAGCCAATTACCTCCTAATCACCACTCAAATCACAACCATACTCCTGACCTAGGCCAACTCCCTAAGATGCAGTTCCCTAGATTTGATGGTGAGGACCGTAGTACTGGATGACTTGCACTCGCAACTACTTTGATATGTATGGCGTTCATCCGTCTGTTTGGGTCAAATGTTCCACTATGCAATTTACCGGAGCGGCTCGCCGTTGGTTTCAATCGGCCGAGCGCAATATCTCAGGTCAGGATTGGTCCAATTTCTGTCGTCTGATTCGCGAGCGCTTTTGCCGTGATTAGCACGAGCAACTCCAGCGCCAGCTTCTCAAAATCCGCATGACATCCACTGTTCAGGACTACGTTGATCGATTCGTCGACCTTGTAGAACAACTTGTCGCCTATTCCACAAACCCAGACTACCTCCTTTTCATAACCCGCTTCATAGATGGCCTTCGAGACGACATTCGCAGCATTGTCATTATGCAACGTCCTCCCGATTTGGATACTGCTTGTACCTTGGCGCTCTTGTAGGAGGAAATGGTGGAGCCGGGGCGACGCCGTGAGCACCGTCGTTTCGATGGGTCCCCGTTCATCAAGACTACAATGACGGCTGCACGGGGGTCCCAACCTCAGACTTCTCCAGGGATCCCTGTAGCCGCCTCTGAAGAGCGAAGGCCTGCAGAAGAGCGCCGTCCTCCTCCCCGAGCTGGCACCCTGGACGATCGCTTCCAGTCGCTCAAGAGCTATCGCAAGGCGCGTGGGCTGTGTGTCCGGTGTGCTGAGCCATGGCAGCCTAGACACAGGTGTGCTCCAGCGATTCAGCTTCACGCTCTCCAGGAGGTGTGGACCATCTGTCAAGAGGAATTCTGTGAAACTGTTGATCCGCCGGAACAAGAAATGGCCACGGAGCAGCCTCAGGCATTTATGCTGTTATCCTCCTTAGCTCTTTCAGACCAGCCGGCTCCTCACACTCTGTAGTTCAAAGGTGACATCGGTGGCCGCTCTGTGTTGTTTTTGGTGGACTCGGGCAGCAGCCATTCTTTCGTGAATACTCCATTGGCCTCTCAACTGCCTGGAGTTCAAGACCTGGTCCATTCTGTATCTGTTCAGGTGGCTGATGGTTCTTCTCTCGCCTGTTCCCAGGAAGTCCCTCTCATGGAATGGTCTGTTCAAGGATCCACGTTCCACTCTAACTTCAAGGTTCTTCCTCTCGGATCTTATGATGTTATCCTCAGAATGGATTGGCTCATGGCATTTTCGCCTATGAAGATTCATTGGACTCAAAAGTGGTTGTCCTTCCAGTACGGTGTTTCTCAGATTGCTATCCAGGGCATTGCTTCACCAGAAGTTTCTTGCTCGGTTGTTCAGTTATATCACATTGCAAGTGACTCAGCTTCTTCTTCTTCAGAATTAGTGGCAGTGCACCCTGAAGTTCAGTCTATTCTGGATGAATTTGCCAGTGTCTTTGCAGAACCATCTGGGCTTCCACCTCGCCGCAATTGCGACCATTCAATTCCGCTAATTGAAGGTGCTCAACCTGTGTATGTTCGCCCTTACCGGTATACCCCAGCTCTCAAGTCTGAAATTGAGCGTCAGGTCACAGATATGCTTCAATCTGGACTTATACAACCAAGCAACAGCGCTTTCAGCTCCCCAGTCTTGTTGGTGCGCAAGAAGGACAACACATGGCGTTTATGTGTTGACTACAGAAAGCTCAATGCCATTACACAGAAGATCAAGTTCCCTATCCCCATTGTCGATGAGCTGCTGGACGAATTAGCAGGCGCTTCTTGGTTTTCAGTGCTGGACCTTCGTGCTGGTTTTAATCAGATCCGTCTTGCTCCAGGGGAGGAACCGAAGACTGCTTTTCAAACACATTGGGGCCATTTTGAGTTTACTGTGATGTCCTTCAGTCTTGCAGGGGCGCCTAACACGTTTCAGGGAGCGATGAATTGTACTTTGCATCTCGCTCTTCGCCGATTTGCTTTGGTCTTCTTCGATGACATTCTTATGTACAGCAAGTCGTTCGAAGAACACCTTGTTCATCTCCGGGAAGTGCTCCCTTCTGGCCAAGGATCAATGGCAAGTCAAGCTATCCAAATGCCATTTTGCTCAACAGCAGATATCTTATCTTGGCCATACTGTTAGTGCTGCTGGTGTGGCAACTTTGCCTTCTAAGATTGAATCCATCAAGGCATGGCCCGTACCTAAGGATATCAAAGAGTTACGCAATTTCCTTGGCTTAGCAGGATACTATCGCAAGTTTGTGCGCCATTTTGCTGTCATTGCTCGACCCTTGTCTGATCTGCTCAGGAAGGGGGTCCTTTTCATGTGGACATCAACTCATACAACAGCATTCCAAGCCCTGCAGCAAGCTTTGGTCGAAGCTCTAGTACTTTCCCTCCCAGACTTCACCAAACCTTTCCATATTCAGACTGACACCAGCGCAACTGGAGTGGGCGCTGTTCTCCTGCAGGAAGGCCATCCTATAGCCTTCGTCAGTAAAGCTCTCGGTCCTCGAACTCAGGGGCTGTCCACATACGACAAGGAATATCTGGCAGTGCTTGTGGCGGTTGAGCAATGGCGACCCTATCTCCAACACGGCGAGTTTGTCATCTTCACCGATCACAGAAGCCTGGTGCACATCATCGACCAGAGACTCCACACGCCGTGGCAGCTTAAGCTTTACACCAAGCTAGTGGGTCTCCAATTTAAAGTGGTTTACAAGGCGGGGTCATCAAACCAAGCGGCTGATGCGTTGTCTCATCATCCTGCTCCACCTGCTCAGTTACAGGCCATCTCATCTGCCACTCCATCTTGGTTGGCCGACGTAGCCGCCAGCTATGACAAGGACCCCTCTGCCTCTAAGTTGCTGCAAGAGTTAAGTGTTAAGCCAGATTCTCACCCTCCTTTTACACTGTCGGAAGGAATCATACGCCATGGCAGCCGTATCTGGATTGGCAACGATACTGCCTTGCAACAGCGCCTCATCTCTGCGCTTCACAACAGTACAATCAGGAGACACTCCGGCTTCCCGGTCACATTCAGCAAGATGAAGAAGTTGTTCTTCTGGAAAGGAATGAAATCAGCTGTCAGGGACTTCGTTGCAGCATGTTCTACCTGCGCTCAAGCAAAGCCTGATCGGTCTCGCTACCCTGGATTGCTGTCGCCTCTGCCGATCCCGACTCAGTCCTGGGAGATGGTGTCCATGGATTTCATCAAGGGATTGCCTCGCTCTGGTTCCTTCAACAGTATTCTGGTTGTCGTGGATCGCTTCAGCAAGTATGCTCACTTCTTGCCTCTGTCTCATCCGTTCACGGATCAACAGGTTGCTCAACACTTCCTGGATAATGTTTATCGCCATCATGGTCTCCCAACTCATATAGTCAGTGATCGTGACAAGATCTTCACTAGCTCCTTCTGGCGTGAGTTGTTCTGCATTGCTGATACGACATTGTCCATGAGCTCAGCTTACCACCCACAGACGGATGGGCAAACCGAGCGTGTCAACCAGTGCTTGGAAACATATCTCCGATGCTTCGTTCACGCCTGTCCACGGCAGTGGTCCAAGTGGATTCCCCTTGCCGAGTTCTGGTACAACACCAGCACACACTCTTCAACCAACAGGTCGCCATTTGAGGTATTGTACGGCTGTTGATACTAGATACGCACACGAAAGAATCAAAGAGAAATAATCCGCAAGCGCACGGATATCGGTGAGCATTTCACCTGGGAGATATTCCAGAGTATCGTTATTTATTTATCCGCTAGGAGAAAACGTGCATCTGACTAACCCAAGTCTATACTTAACCCGTGAGCTACAAACAAGGTAATGAGCGATATAGAGAGGATTACTACCACAGTCTTCTTTCAACCTATGGCAAGCTTTGCAACTACTACTCTATGGGAGCACCTAAGAAAAGACACCACAGAGGATGCTTAACCTAGCACTTTTGGACCTACCTTACCTACTGACGGGAAGTGGGCTACAAAGGTAACAAAGGGACTGTCATCTCCCCCGCTACTACCACGGTTCCGACCAGATAGGGAGCATCTACGAGTGAACCTAGCCCAAGCACCACGCTTACGCTACGAACAATTACTCTATTCCCAACCGGAAGCGAATAAAGTAAACTCGTAAACCGAAGAGCAATAATAACAAGAACTTACTAGTATTAGAAGTTGAATTGCAGAATGATCCTAGAACCAAGCCTCGGGTTAGGAGACTTGATCCCGCAGGTACAACCGGAGAGGAGACATCGACATGCCGGGCTTCCTCCAACTCTACCTCCACCCCATACTCTCTCTATCTATCTTGAATGCTAGGCTCTAGGGAGGAGATCCATTCAAGGGACCCCCTCACCTGATCCTCCCTGGAAATAATGAATTAGGGTTTCAAGGGATGCCTCCTCCAGGGGCCAGGGGCCCTGTTTATATAGCCCTCTAGGGTGCACCACAGCCCTCGGATCAAACCGACCTAAATGGACGATTTTTATTCATCCTCAAAGGCGGTGGAACAGGGATCCGCGAGACTCGTTCTGATTGGTTGAAGTCACGGGGCGGCCGACTCCATGCCCGCGGCGGCCGCCCCGTCACCGAGCCGGTTCGGGCTCCCGTTTGGTCCAGAGCCTTCTCGAACCTTCCAGATTACAGAATTTTCACCGGTTCCCGATTATCTCTATGTAAACCTGAGATGTGGGCCTTCCTTGGGTATTTTTAGCTGACACCCCGCAAAATGACATTCACCAAAACTCGTGGAATTCCGTTAGTGTAAGCCCTATATCTAGATGGTAATTATATTTAGGTCCTTTTTCATGTCTAGTTGACAGTAAAAAATAGGAGTTATCTACCGTCAACAACTCCCCCAAGCTTACCCTTTGCTCGTCTCTGAGCAAAGATAAACTCAGTTATGGATTAGGAGTTGCTACAATGCTTTCACACCTCAAAAGTACACATGCGTTCAAACAAGAACTCTCCTCCGGATTAGAGTGAACTATTCTGACTCAAAACTTACTCATATTACCTTTCACCATGGGGCTTGTAGTCGTCACTTGGGTCTTGAGCAGTTGAAAGACAGAACGGTCAAGTCAAGCGCTATGTTTCTCGCTCTTTGATCAACTATTATTCCGGAGTTTTTGCAAGATTTTCAAATAAAACTCAGAGTTTCCTTGTATGACCCTTTCAAGTCTCTCATTTGTGGTATTTCTGGATCCTTACCAAGGCATGTGTAGTGTATGCCTTCTCTCTACTCTCAGAATATGTGGTATTTTTGGAATTAAAGCATAGTGGAAAGTGCCTTCTCTCTCTCACCCTACTTTCTAATAGGCTTATGTGGAGCTTATGGGGAGACACTCAAACTCACTTGCATATATTGCACAGTTAAACCATGGATCCAATAGGAACTAAAATAATAATAGTCATATGTGCATGTGAAGGAGGAAATGGGATGAATGATAAGATGATGATGATAAGAAATGATTATGAGGGGCGATCACTTGGCGAACATCTACTTCTACACTTGCTCCTTTGGGGATAACATGACTCCCTTTATTCGGAAACCTTGAACTTCTTGAAAGGAAGGACTTGGCTACTCTTTCTTTTCTCTTTTTTTTTCTTCTTCTTTTTTTTTAGAGCAACCAATCCTCTGAAAATGAAACTTTAGCAACGGGGAGTGTATAACTTGAATGATAATGACTGGAGCTTTTATGTAGACAAATGGGACGGCGATGATTATTTCTAGATGTTCACTCCCAGGATAGGAGTAGAACCTTTTCTGGATGAAGTGAAATGAGTGGTGTATGTATTTTGTGGATGGATGGATGGATGCGTACTCCCAGGGTAGGAGCAGCATAAGCGCGTATCTCCAGGGTAGAGACAACACAATATGTGGGGGAATGCGTACTCCTAAGGTAGGAGCAGCATGGGTGCGTATCTCCAGGGTAGAGATAGCACAATATGTGGTGGATGTGGATCTATATGTAGGTGGTACTTCTAGGGACAGAAGTAGCACAGAATGAATGTAGTATTTATAAAATAGGTGCATGCTTCTGAGGACAGAAGTAGCATAGATCAATGGATGGAGAGCACATAGTATTGACTTTAACTGCATGACTGGTTCCTTATGGGTCCACAGCATAACCACACTCAATGCCTATAAAGACTACACTCAAGCCTACAATATGATCTATATAAATAGATGGGTTTTCCTAATCTAGCAAGCATGAATATATGGCTATGGTAGAAATTTTGAACTCTCATCATAAAGGAACTCATCATGCAGGAATTTAATATTTTCAAATAAATTCTCCAGAACTCTAGTATCTCTAGGAACAAGATGGACAGTAGCTCAAAACTTTCCCATATCATATCCGTCAACTACCTAGACTTAGATCAAGCATTCGCTATCCACAAGTTTCAGGTTCGGAGTAAATCTCAAATCTAAACAAATGTGTCCAAAACTCGGGAGAGTGCAAGGATGAAAACTAGGTACTTGAAAGGAATTACGGCGAGCAACTATTCATCATTTCCATATAAGAGCTTATTCTCAGTAGGGTTCATTTTAGCGGGCATACTTTTCACATACTCTCCTATATTTATTTAGCAAACTTAACAAATAGGTAGATAGATAAGCTAGTGATACTTAGCTGGATACAAGGGGGTGCTCTCCCCCAAGCTGGATGTTGACGTAGTCTAATGGTGTTGCTAACTGGCAGTGAAGGCGTATTGCTCCTCCTTGAGTGTCAAGGATAATGGCTGTAGAGACAGCACTGCGACTGTTGAAGACAACACTCCAACAGGGGACATGACGTCCTTTTGCCTGTTAGCTCTTCTTGATCCTTTAAATTCTGCGAGGCTCAAATAGACAGCAAAGCTTGCGGAACTGATTAAGTGTTAGTGATAACCCTCTAAGTCTTGAATGTCTAGAACTTCCTTAACACATAAAATCTTTTTAGCGGGATCTTAATATTTTTACGATTTTATATTTATGATATGCAGCAGAAAAATGCAACTAAGATGAAAACTTATTTTTATGCCACCACGGATATCTTTGTGGGCAGTCGCACCACAAAATTATTCGCATGGGGCTTAGCATTTTCTGGATGCAATGCAAGACAAAATTATTTTCTTTTCTAATGCAGAAATAGCAAAGCAAATATGCAACAAGAATTGATTATGCAGAAAGTAAATATGCTAATGGAAAAAACTTATGCAATGCTGAAATGGGAAATACGGATAACTACCAAGTTACCTACTTGGCAAGGGTTCGGTGTTTTAAGTCCTCTGAATAGGACTTCTTGTCGTGTTCAATCCTTCGGTGCTTCATTTGATCTCAAAGGTAGAGACCTTGAGAACTGCATCTCTTGAGTTGATATCTCTTGAGGAAGGGGCCATCCATGTTCTTTCCTTGTCCACAGTCTGAAGTGAATCTTTTAATTGTGATGCTTTGGGAGCATCTTTGTTTTAGTGTGCATGTTGCGGCTTGAACTTTATCATTGGAGCACCTGGGACAGGAGAGTAGATGCTTCTAGTGGGCCTCTCCCTTGACCTTATGCTCCACTTATTGTTTCTTCTCTGCAGAGGATTAGTGGACAACACATATCCGAAAGAATATAATAACAAGGGTAGAGTTGTCATAGAGCTAAAGGTCATATTCGATGCTACAGAAAAGATTGGGTTGAAAATTTTAATTAGCATTACTTCTTCTCTTGAGGATTGATTTTACTTTGTCTTAAGTTTGATTTGTGTGTGACATCTGTAGATAACATACAAACTTATAGAGAGGAAGTAATTGCAAGTGGAGGGATTGCAAACCAGCGTGCCAGAGCGACGGCTTGAGAAGGGGAAGAGCATTGTTGGATCATCATTAGAGGAGTCGACAGTCTTCCTCCCCCAAGCTTGCTCGTCACTGGAAGCCAAGTGTATGTGTTGAATCATCCCTCGAAGTGTGTTGTAACTCCATGTTCTTTAGACACTGTCCGTCCTCATTCTTAAGTCTGTTGGAGAGGGCTCTTGATTCTAGTCCGTTGAGTGAAGATCTCTCGCATTCTTCTTTTCCTTGGACTGTCGAAACCAGGATATGAGGATGCAGACAATTGCATGATCTTCTTTTGTCGACCATTCTTGATTTTTGCTGAGTCTTGGTTGACTAATTGATGTTCATTGGAGATGTAGACTCGAATTCTTCCTTGATGGTCTTTTTCTTCTAGCGGCATGGCGAAGAGTTGTAGTTAATGATACGCCATCCGTCTTGATGATCAAGGAAGGGACTTCATTAATTGTATGCAGGCTTCATCTCCAATGGCATAGGGACATCATCTTGCAAATGTAGTTGTTCATGATCTTCTTGGGCTTGTCAGCAGTCAACCCTTGGTGGTGATTGGTTGACACAAGTGTGCATGCTTATCATGCCATGCTTGTCCTTGTTGCCGACGTGCAAGATGGTGTCTTCAAGAATAACAAGAGCAGGTCTTTGATCGGCCAAAATGAGGTGAGTTTCTCCCAGCTTCTCATTGGTGTCCTAGCTCGAGTTTTGGGCTCAATGATGTCTTCAAGGGTGCTCATAGCTTGTCGCCTTGTTTACTCACTTCCTTTGGGTGAGTGCTATTGATGTAGATCCTTCTTGTGGCACTCTTGTCTCCTTCTTTGTTCCATCACCGAAGTGGTGATTTGGCAGGTTCACCATAAATAGGCACGCCATAAATTCTTTCAATTCTTTCTTGGATGATGAATGAACTATGTCTTCTGTGCGAAGTTGTTCAAGTTCATCATATGCCTTGCTTCATTTCTGATGTGAGTTCATCTCTGGACTTTCCCAATTTAGATTTGGAAGTTTTTCTGCAGGGGTTAGTCCAACAAAATATACCAATGTCTACTACGAGTTTTTAGTTCAATAACCAAACTAGACTCCATGTCTAATCGATTAAGGAAGGCTATTTAACCTAAGCACCACGCTTAATTTAAAAGCCAATAGAAGCATGTCGAGTACTTCTAAACCAACACTTACTATGGTAGATAAAGGTAACATGAAAGCACTATAGAGATTTACTCAAACGGTGATGGCAGAGCATGATTGTTGTTTAGCAAATTGAGCATGCCTTAAAGGTAGGGACAACCAAAATAATGTAGCAACATGGCAAGAAATCTATTTATGGAAGTATATCCCCAAGCTTGACTTTCATAAATCAAGATTGGATGAATGTAATTCAATGTTGCATAGTGATTGGTTGGGCATACCTTGCATTTGTTATTCCTTCGATATTTTTGCTTCGAACCTGGAAAGGTTAGTGGCACGTATACCCGAAGGAATATTTTCACAATTATAACTCTATGCTCATTTAACAAGGACAACACAATAGAAAGGTGAACAATTATGCCATGATCTGAACAGTGCTTGTTTTAGGACACTAAGCTTGTCCTTGGGAAACCTTCAAGATGTGAATTGGTGAAGTGGTTTCCCCTTCAACACCAATCTAAGTGTACTATCTCAAGATTCGACACAACGAGATCTGTAATGTTTATGGAAAACATACGTGTCTACAATCACCCTTTCAAAATCTTTAGGAATAGGGAGCATGAGAGGGTGGAAGATCTCATGTGTGGTAATGTTGAATCAGGAGATTTCTCATATGAGCAAGGTCTTGATGGGGTGTCAAAGAAGTGACCACTTTGCCCATTGAAGTCTCCATCATTTTCCACTTCCAAGGGTGATTCATCATAAATGTCCAAAATTCCCCTTGGATCGTCTCTCGAAATGATCTCATCTAAGGCCTTATCCATCCATTCAATGGCAATAGCACATAGGTTTTTAATGCTCTCTAGCCATGGATGTTGCTCTTTGCGATCCTCTATATGGTCTTGATGATTCCTATGCGTGGGATATCTAGATGGACTTCTAGGATCATCGGGTGGTTTAGGAGAAAGAGCATAGATTGAGTCATAGGGGTCAAGGGTGGGTTTAAAGGTGGGTTCGTATTCTATATTTGATGTGGGCATAGAAGGGGAGAAAATAGGACTAGCTTCTAGATGGCTTCTCTCTCCTTCTATGGCATTACTTGACATGCCATCCTAAATGTCCTTCAAAGCGATCGGGTGTGAGACGCTTTCTAAGAGATCTCTTCTTGAGAAGATTAACAACGCATGCACTAAAAGATCTCTTATAAAGCGGGAAGTTTACGCTACTCCCAAAATCGCCATCAAAAAGAATTTCTAAGGGTAGAATTACTTCTTTCCTTAGAGAATTTTGGAGTACTACTGGTTTGGGATGGATAGCCGAACCATGGGATTGAAATGTTTGCAACGTGGCTATGAAAACTTCCTCTTCTAGTTTGGGGGATGATTCCTTCTCTACCTCTAGGATGTTATCATGAAGGCTAGTGCAAGGAGTATGTCCACTAATAAGGACAAACCTCACTTCACTAATGGATAAAGAAAGGAAAACTCCTCCAAAGATGGTATTATCAAGACCCATATACAGATGTTGAAGAAGAACATGGTCTTGTAAGGCTAGGTCTAAACCTAAGTTTATAGGAAGATTAAAAGATTCCCTAAGTGTAGCAAAAAGTTCATTACCTACTTGATCAAAAGATAGGACTTTGGGTTCATTACCTTCTCCATGGTTAGAAGATAGGACCTTGGGTACATTACCTTCTTGATTAGAAGATAGGACTCTAGCTATAGAAAAGGGTTGGCTTTGACCTATTGCAACCACAGATTGGTGTAGCTCATAGCTAGATGTGAAAATCATGGGTTCTAGAGGCTCTAAGCATGTGCTCATGGGTGCAAGATATTTATAGATAGGCATGGAATTTGGGTTATCTATAAGGATAGAAAATAAAAGGCAAAAGAAAACAAGAAAAAGATAAAAGTATAACACAAGGTTAAGCATGACTTAAGGTTATCTCAAAGAGACTCTTTCTCCCGAACGGCGCCGGAAATGCTTGTTGATACTAGATACGCACACGAAAGAATCAAAGAGAAATAATCCGCAAGCGCACGGATATCGGTGAGCATTTCACCTGGGAGATATTCCAGAGTATCGTTATTTATTTATCCGCTAGGAGAAAACGTGCATCTGACTAACCCAAGTCTATACTTAACCCGTGAGCTACAAACAAGGTAATGAGCGATATAGAGAGGATTACTACCACCGTCTTCTTCCAACCTATGGCAAGCTTTGCAACTACTACTCTATGGGAGCACCTAAGAAAAGACACCACAGAGGATGCTTAACCTAGCACTTTTGGACCTACCTTACCTACTGACGGGAAGTGGGCTACAAAGGTAACAAAGGGACTGTCATCTCCCCCGCTACTACCACGGTTCCGACCAGATAGGGAGCATCTACGAGTGAACCTAGCCCAAGCACCACGCTTACGCTACGAAAAATTACTCTATTCCCAACCGGAAGCGAATAAAGTAAACTCGTAAACCAAAGAGCAATAATAACAAGAACTTACTAGTATTAGAAGTTGAATTGCGTAATGATCCTAGAACCAAGCCTCGGGTTAGGAGACTTGATCCCGCAGTACAACCGGAGAGGAGACACCGACATACCTAGGCTTCCTCCAACTCTACCTCCACCCTATACTCTCTCTATCTATCTTGAATGCTAGGCTCTAGGGAGGAGATCCATTCAAGGGACCCCCTCACCTGATCCTCTCTGGAAATAATGAATTAGGGTTTCAAGGGATGCCTCCTCCAGGGGCCAGGGGCCCTGTTTATATAGCCCTCTAGGGTGCACCACAGCCCTCGGATCAAACCGACCTAAATGGACAATTTTTATTCATCCTCAAAGGCGGTGGAACAGGGATCCGTGAGACTCGCTCTGATTGGTTGAAGTCACGGGCCGGCCGACTCCATGCCCGGGGCGGCCGCCCCGTCACCGAGCCGGTTCGGGCTCCCGTTTGGTCCAGAGCCTTCTCGAACCTCCAGATTACAGAATTTTCACCGGTTCCCGATTATCTCTATGTAAACCTGACATGTGGGCCTTCCTTGGGTATTTTCAGCTGACACCCTGCAGAAACAGACATTCACCAAAACTCGTGGAATTCCGTTAGTGTAAGCCCTATATCTAGATGGTAATTATATTTAGGTCCTTTTTCATGTCTAGTTGACGGTAAAAAATAGGAGTTATCTACCGTCAACAACGGCCACCCCCCAAGATTCTTTGGTCTTTCTACAGAGTCCATTTCTTCTTCGCTGGATGTCGACGCCATGCTTGCTGAGCGTGCCACTATGCGTGTCACCATACGGCAACATCTTCACCGAGCTCAAAACCGTATGAAGATGCAAGCTGACAAGCGCCGCTCTGAACGTTCATTCAATGTGGGCGACTTTGTCTTCCTCAAGCTCCAGCCATATGTTCAGGCGTCGTTAGCTCCTCGTGCAAGCCAAAAGCTCAGCTTCCGCTACTTCAGGCCTTACAAGATCATCGCAAGGATCGGGAACACAGCGTACAAGCTGGAGCTGCCGGCGTCCTCGACCGTGCACCCTGTGTTCCACGTCTCCCTCCTCAAGCCGGCGCCCCCTTCTTCGACTCGGATCACGGCTCCTCCACCGGACATCGACAACAATATCCAGTTCCCGGAGGCGATCCTTCAGCGTCGCCTTCATCATCGTCAAGACGGCGCCGTTCCTCAGGTCTTCGTCAAGTGGTCCAACCTCGACGCATCGCTGGCTACCTGGGAGGACGAAGAGGCACTCTTCCAGCAGTTCCCTCAGGCCCCGGCATGGGGACATGCCGGTATTCAAGGAGGGGGGAGTGTTACCAGGCCTCATCTATGCCAGCCCAATGAAGCCCAGCTGCCAAGGAAGAGTTTGCGGGCCAAGAAGAAGAACGTGCGGACTGGAGGTCCAGAATGGGCCTGCAAGGCCTGCGAAGTGAAGAAGGAGTAGATAAAGAGGAGAGACGTGTGATTCGAACTCATCTTTTATCTCTGTATCCAGTTGAACCCGAGTGTGGGGAAAAGTGTGGAGCTCGTCGCCGGACCTCGTCGGTGCTGGCGAGTGCTGCCTAGGGTTGTAATCCGTCGGAGTTGAATTCGTAATCGAGTGGTTGCTAACATTTTTTTATATTGATCTGGATTGCATCTCGCCTTTTGTTGATGTTAGGATGATGATGATACAAAGAAATATCAAAAACCTTTTGCGATGCGGTTCTTCTCGCCAGTTTTTATTAAGGTAAAAATGTAACTGCATATTACATGTAAAAGAAATGGTTAGGAAAGGTACACATTCTGATGGCTTGGACATTGATTTTTGTATTCTAGGCATTTTCTATCACATTCTTTGGTGAGTGGGGTGATTTGAGCCAAGTAAGTTGTATGTTATCATGTTGACAACATTTTATTTTATTCCCTTATGCAAAATTGATGAATTTTCTTTTCTGTCAGATTGCTACTATCAGTTTGGCTGCTGATGAAAACCCATTAGGCGTGGTCCTTGGTGGAGTCATGTATGGCTGACTTAATTATTTTGTTAATAATGTATTGCTTTTTGAAATGGTTTATTGATTCTGTGATCTCTCATGAAAACATCTTGATGTCTCAGAGCGCAAGCACTATGCACTACCGCTGCTGTTGTAGGTGGAAAGAGTCTAGCCTCTAAGATATCTGAGAAGATGGTAGGAAGAACTGTTGCTGAACAATATTTTACATACTGCCATGTGAATCGTGAAATATGACGCCAGGTTTCTAATTTATTTCTTGACTTGTAGGTTGGACTGTTAAGTGGAGTGCTATTCCTAGTGTTTGGTATTATGAACCTGCTTTCAGGACCGGAAAGAGAGTTGTAATATCTCATATGGACATCTTTGTCTCGCATGGCTTCACAAACGTTTTTTTTAAGGCGTGGCTGCATAAACTTGAAGCCGTTTTTTTAGTTAGAAAAAGCAGCATCTTAACTTGAGCAGATGGATAAACATTGCTTCATTTATTTGCTCCCACTCTCACGTGTTTAATCGTCAATTGCCTGAGACACTAACGCCCTCTAATGTATTTCGTTGGATGCTATATGAGTTTCCTGAACCAACTCTAAACCTAACCAGATCAATCTTTTTTTCCCTAAAAGGGAGGGCAATAGATTTTTTCGAGAACATGCTTAGCACGTGTTTCATTAAGAGAAAAAAGGGTTTTGGTTACACGTCTAGGTAAAGCCATCGACGAGTTGCCAAAGCTTCACCTGACGAATATAGTTGTCCAGATAGGCTAGGCCCGATGGGCCGACACGGGCACGGCACTAAAAAGCATGGCCCAGGCACGGCCCGGCCCAGCTCCCACCGTGCCCGTGCCTGGCCTTAGTGCCGTGCTTGGGCCGCAATGTCGGCCCGTGGGCCGGCCCAGGCACGGCATGGTTTTTGGGCTGGCACGATTCTGGCCCGATAATTCTTAGCCGTTGGATGCTCTGGGGAAACTTGTAGCCGTCCGATCAGAGTATATGATGACCATACCCCTAACTTCTAATTCCCAAATCATTCCCAGCCTGTGGTCGTTGTCTCCTATCCTCTTCCTGTACTGCTCCTCCCGTACTCCAGTGGAAACTCCTCTTCCTCCCGTACTCCAGTGGCGACTCCTCCTCCCGTACTCCCATGGTGGCTCCTCCTCCCGTGCTCTTCCTGGGCCATGACGGCTCCTCCTCCTCCTTTTCCTACCGTACTCCTATGGAGGCTCGACGGCACGGCGACCTCGTCGTGGCGACGCGGCAACCTCCGTGTGGATGAGCCCCTCGACGTGCGGCGCGTCCCCGCGGCGGCAGCGCTTGGCCGCGATGCGTCCCCACGGCTACGCCGCAACGCAAGGATGAACTCGTGCAGTGGCGGCGCGTCTGCAACCTCGTCACGGCAGTGGCTCGACGGTGACGGGCCGGCACGGCCTCAGCGGGCCGTCATGCCCAATAGCACGGCACGGCACGGCACGGCAAGCCGGCCATAGGGTCGTGCCTGGGCTGAGACATCGGCATGGTGGCACTATAGGCATGGCATGGCCGGGCCGTCGTGCCGCATAGTGCCATGCCTCGCCGTGTCGTGCCTGATCATGCCCGTGCCAGTGCCGTGCCGGGCGGCCCGTTTGGCCATGTATACTGACGAACCCTGCATCCACAAGATCGATTATTCATGATATCAATTGGGCGACTACTACTCAATACAAAGCGCAGGAGGGCAATAGATTTGCTGTGATTTTTATTAGATGATGAGTAAACATACAAACAAATACAATACCACTAGTTAGCTCACCTATTAGGAGACATTTTACTGAACAACCAGACTTACAAAACCTAAAGGCGGACTCAGATACAGAAGAAAAGACACAAGAGGCCGGACTGACTGTCGTCCCCCAATACCAGCTACATTCATTGTGGACAAGACTAGATTCAATTTTTAAGTAACAAGTACAACATACGTAGATTATAGTTGGTTAGGCAACTTCTGAGCCCAATAGAAGTGTTTCGCAACTGTTGCATGGAATTGAGTCTTTTACATGCGTGCCATTATAAACGATAGCCATGACCTAGGTACCACTGAAAAGTTCAAGTGCACCTAGGTGTCAGAACTTATTCTTGCACAAACCATTCAGACCTCCATGTCCGGCCACCATTGTACGGGGCACATTTTTACGTGTTTTTAGACACCCATATATAACACGCACGCATAATCACCACTATGAACACGTACGTAAACCCTACCCCTATGAGCACCTTCGAATGACTGAGCCGGCAGATCTGGAGATACCCAAAGTCACCATTGGCGTCTCATTGTCGACGAGAACGTAGCTTACCACTTAAAGCATAACACCGGAAAATCCTAAAATAAATCCAAGAAAATGCGAGCATCCATGCCAAATCGAGGACTTAAACCCAGGTGGGCAGGTTCCACCACAAGAGACCTACGCCCTGTTAGCTTGATAGTTTCTAGCTGGCTGATACTAATTTGTTGTGAGAGAAAAACACTGCTGAATGGCTAGTAGATTCGGCTGATAAGCTCAAGCGAACAAGGGGCTAACCAACAAATCTATGATCAGTTTGCACAAACACCTTTTATGTGTCCTATAGATTCTAATTAGTGCCAAATGCCGCTTAGGCCAAGATTGGAGCTAACCCTAGATTGGACCTCAATACCAGCTTAATGCTCAGCTTGCCAAAAGAGGGCTCAAAAGCTGGAGAATTCTAGAAAGAAAGAATTGGGCTTCCTAGGTAGTGCTACATCAGCCCAGTGCAGTCTACAATGGGCCACATTGGTAGAATTGGGACCAGAGAATTTGCAAAAAAAGATGTTTGGGTTGTGGGAGAGCATGTTACTGAAAGTGAATAGGAATACACGATGTATTGCTCAGTAAATAGCAGTGCGTCCATACAGGCACGGTGGGGAGCCTGGGTCAGCAGGCCCACGGGCCGATGTGGCTTTACACTTTAACACTCACCCACAGTCGAAACTGGGAACACCATGAACATTCAGACCGGACCTAAACTCAGACGTCGACAGACCTTTGGTGAAGATGTCGGTGTAAAGGGATGCGTTGGGGACGTGCAGGACACGGAATTCACCGAGGTCAACTCGTTCTCTGATGAAGTGCAAGTCAATCTTGACATGTTTGGTTCGCTGATGCTGAACAGGGTTGGTAGAGAGGTAGACAGCACTGTCATTGTCACAATAAACTAAGGTGGCATGACGGAGAGGACAAAGAAGCTCTTGCAGAAGTTGACGTAACCAGTAGGCTTGAGCTACTCCATGGGCAACAGCCCGATATTCGGCCTCTGCACTAGAGCGAGAGATTGTCATCGTCATCAGATTTGTCATATGGCTTTGCTTCAACAAACACTGGCTTCCAATACTCTTTTACATAGAGTAAGTCCTCCATCTTACCTTTCCAAGCTTGATAATTTGTACTATTCAAAGAGATCATTCTGTTGGTATTTGTTTCCATCTTCAACACAAGGCAAATCAGCAAGTAATCAGGGCTGAACATAATATGAACCAAAGCTCTCGATACCACTCTATTGGGAATATAGGGCAGAAACGATGCACATTAATCCCTCAACTTATGATGAATCATGAGGATAACATCTACCACAAGATTTGCAGCGGAAATAACAATCACATGCACAATAGACACAGTGATTTACGTGAAAAACCTCCTCAAGGTGAGGAGTAAAAACCACGGGACCAATCGGTCCACTCCAAGCTTCCACTATAATCAACAAAGGGTACAAAGAGTCTTCTCTAGAACATCTAGAGTATTACACCAGCAGCAACACACCGCAACCAGTTACAACTAGTTTTAGCTACAACCACAACCTTCACAAGAGGAACAACAGCAGCCAAATAGAGAAGTCACAGATTCTGTCCACCTCGGTAATCAGTTCATGTCTCCTAAATTACAGCACCACTATGCATGAAATTTGGTAATCCACGAGTCCCCTGACCACTGACCGAAAATCAGCACAATCAGACACCGTTTGACCACCCAAACAGATTATCTACCAAAACTGCTGCCCTAAAACTATAGTGACACGAACCGACAAAACCCCTCTCAAATCTAATGCTATACTGAACCAATCCTCAAACCAACTAAATAGATCAAAGTACTCTAAGTAAGGAACGAGCTCACCAAGTTTGGTGCCAATCCAACCACGTTTGAGCCTCCAATCACCGGCTTGAAGAGCACCGGTTCAGAGCAACAAAATCTAGATAGATTTCCCTTCTCCTGCTTCTCCCTCACTTCTCTCGCATTATGGAGTGTTTTCTGCTCTCTCCTAGCAGTAGCAGCTCTCTCTCAAGTGTGCTGAATGGAGGCTACGGTTTCCCCTCTTTTATGTTAGCTTGGATCAATCTCAACCGTTGGTTCCAACCGAAATCAATGGTGCACAAGCACTGGGCTTGTGGCTGGTTTTTGGGCTGCTTTGCTGTGCTCCAAAGTCATCCTCCATGTGAAAGGATAGCCCAATAATAGTTTCTTTAGACTATGCATGTGAGTCTCACCTTAATCTTGATGATGTTAATTCAAAGGTGCCTCTCGATTTGCTTGATCCTCACTTGGGGCACTTCTCCTACATGCAGATCATGTCTAGTTGATTTCCTCCCATCCCCTGGCAAGCTCCTCTTTTTCTCACCCCTTGCTCTTCTCCATGGATGATCACATCACCATACTGAGATGTTGTGAAAGGTTGTTGATCTTCAGGTAAGGGTTGGATAATTCTAAGGTGTTCTTGGTAGTCTTGGACCTCGAGTGGAGAGGGCCAGGAACTAGCTTGCTACTAGCTCGGTGGGGATGTCTTCCCTTACACTCTTACTATCAGTGTTTATACTACTACTACTTCCTCCAGCTCTCCTAAACATTTTACTCACTTCACTGTGTGTTGTTGCCAAGTTGCTAGCACGGGGTTAGATAGCCTTCTTCTAGAAGGGTATGACAACAGTAACTACAATAGTGAAATATACTACTTATCCCTCCCTTTGTGTTAAAGATTTGGTTTCCCCTTTTGGCTCTTCCATGGACACCCATTCAGTTTTATTATTGGGCATGGCTACCCATGCTGTCTCCAAAAAAAATGTGGCTCAGTCCCTTGTGGTCAATATGTGGCCTTGAATTTGTTGGAGTGTGGTGATCATAAGAGAGGTTGTGGAGAAATCAAATTATACTTGGTGGATGGTAATTAGCTGGATGATGAAGCCCAAAAGCTAGAAGTGTCGATTGGCTTTGTCCGGTCTTGGTATCTCGATGGGCTATGCATAGTGATATTATTGGGTCTGACAGCAAAACAAAAGTGCTACGCTTAGCTGTACATGGTTGATTATTTGTATGAAATGGGCAGACAACACATGTTCTCCGGGCTATAAAAATTACATCCCAACTTTTGTTGACGGAGCCTCGATCCAAAAAAGGCATGAGGGGCATGCCAGGTGACATGCATGGCATCACGGGTGATGAGCATCTCTGGCGTCTTCTCTGACCAATCTCCGATGACCGAAGCAAAAATCCGGTGCTCCAAGTGGGGGAGCAGATTCGGGCGCCAACGCGGCACATCTGGACCGGTGAGTTTTCCCTCGTCTCATTTGGCGATGGTGGAGATTGATTCAGGGGCGGCCATGGGGGCTGCGGCCAGGTTGTGCAGGGTTTGTGAGGATTCAGCAGTGGTGTTCTGTCCAGCAGATGATGCTTTTCTCTGGCAGAAATGCGACGGGGATGTTCATGGGGCAAACATCCTTGCGCACCACCATGTGAGGTCTGGGATTCATGATTCTCAAAGGATTATTGTAGTGGGGAGCGGTTGGGGTAGATTGGCGTTTGCAGGGGATCAGGAGATACCCAATTCATCTCAAGGAGAAGCAAATGCATGGCCGGCTTTAGGATCCACTCCGGTGAAGAAGGGGATTGCCCAACGATTGACCCTAGCTCCAAATGTTTCTGAGGCTGTTGAACAGAGTAAATCGGGATATAGGCCTTCAATAGCGGGGGGAAAGCTGGCGCTGATTCAGGAGGCTAATTCTATTTGTGATCATTTATTCATCTCTGAAAAAGAAGCCCAGCTACGTGACTTGGATACAGCTTGTAGTGAGTTGGAGAGATCTCTGGAGAAGATGAGGCAACTCCATGAGGGGATTTGATTGCCGACTCTGGAACAGGGGTTGGACGCGGATGAGCGGGAGGAAGGGGACAAGCCAGTCAACGATCCATGGTTTGACCATTCCTGGATTCCTGATGAATCAGGTCCTTGGCCGGGCTGGTTTTGGATACCCAGGGGGCGGTATCCATGGAGGCCTACTACCCAGCCCGTGGATTAGAGATAAGGAGATTTGGATATTTGTTTAGAAAGATTCGACGTCGTCCTCCACCTCTCCCTCTTTCCAAGAGCTTTGCTCAAGCCACCATGGCGAATAGACCAAATCATGCTATGAAAAGGAGAGCGGAGGATTGGAGGGTGGACGACTGGATGGAGGAGGATGACCTCCTAGGGGAAGAGTTGTATCTGCAGCAGCAAAATTGTGGGCAACAGGGTCAGGAGGACGGATTCAGAGGGAGAAGGTTTGAGGGGCCAAGTTACCAGGGGCAACACCAGGAGGATTGGCGCCAGCCAGGCATAGCAGCTGGGGGCACGCGTCCTGATCCGGGCACAGCTCAAGGATTCCAAGGGGCTGGTGGATCTCACCCAGAAGGTAATCATTCTTTCCCGAATCAAAACCGAGCTGTGGGTGGGAGGAACCAAGCTACACAAGTGGGCTTTGCTGGATCTAATCGACACCCTGAACAAGATCACAAGAAAGAGGCTATCTTAGATCGTGGCAAAGCAATTAGGGAAAGTCCTAACGTAGATGTGTGAAGTGTTTTCATTGTCTAGGCACTGGGCATTACCAGGCCGATTGTGATAGGGAACCTGTGTGCTTCAAATGTAATGGAAAAGGTCACATAGCTGCTGATTGCAAAGCAGATGAGGTGAAAAAAATCAAGATGTTCGGCTTTGTTATGCCAGGTCAGGAATTTTATGCTATGAATTTTCCTGGAGACAAGGTTAAATCCCATCAGTCTACTGGCGTGCTGACTATTCTCCGAGGGGAGGCTACAGAAGAGAAACTTGACAAGGTGCTCAGGAACCTGGTTTGGGACAACTGGGATTTCAGAGTGAAGCAAATTCTACCTACTAAATATCTGGTGGTGTTTCTAGATAAATTTACCTTGGAGACCTTCACCAAGTTAACTGACTTCCAGATGTCTTTGTATGGGCTCAAAGGCAAACTTGTAAAAACTGCCAGGGACTATGATACCTCCTTATTGCTCCATACTATTTGGATCAGAGTTTCTGGAGTGCCTGACTTAGCTAGGGAAGTGAACTCTATCAAAGATATTGTAGCCTTAGTGGCTAAGCCTATTGCTGTGGATGAATTGAGCTTGCTAAGGGAAGGTGAGGTTACGGTTAGAGCAAGATGCAGAAACCCAGGAGCCATCAAAGGGGCTATTCAATTTTTTTCAATGGGGTTGGTAAACCTATCAAGTTTGAAGTGGAGGGAGAGTAAGAAAGGCAACCTAGTTATAGGGAGTAGCTCGAGCAGAGGCCCTGATAATCAGGATGGGAAGCCTAGAAACTCTGACAAAGAGAATGGCAAGCAGCAATAGGACAGAAGCTCTAGAAGATCTTCAAGCAAGTTTGATAGAATGGGACAGTTGGACAGGGAAAATGACTCTGGAATGGAGGAATACATGCAAGAAGGGCTAGATCGATGCAACAGGAGGGTGGACCTAACACTAATCAAGTGACTCCTATTGCAGCTTTCCATCCTTCTTTTGGAATGATGAATGTTAATTCAGTGGAGGAAATGGAGGATGACAAAGTTAGAGATGCAAAATCTAGGACTGCAGCAAAAGATACTGAGTTGCTGAAGGATGCAAGGGTTTCTTGCAACAGGTGTGAGGAATCTCCATCTAAGTCTAAAGGAAAAGAAGCTGGGGTGAGACTAGAGTTTGATCCTAAGACTCAAATGATTGTCCATGGAATGGATGGGGACTATGTGATGGACAAGTCCAAGTGGCCTAAACTGATATTGCAAGATGAGTCTGAACCTACAGAAGTCTTGACACAGGAGGAATCTCTCGTGGACATACAACTTGATACTGATGGGGGTGTTACTGAGGTGATTGTTGAATATAAAGATGATATTCTTGATTCTATTTCAAACTCTGGTAGAATTTCTGATGGGGTTGATTCTGGTACTGAATGGCAGGTTCCAAGACCCAGGAGATCCAACAAGAAGGAGGAAGGTGGTGATGGCTACTAGGACTAGTAGCAGGGTTCCAAAGGATGGGGTTCCAATTGTAATTAAAACTACTACTAGGGTCATGGCCAAAAACACCATTACAGGTACTAGCAAAAATCTAAATCCTTTTACAGTTCTGGGTAATACATCTAGCTCCTCATTACAGAATACCATGGCAGATTTGGACATAGTGTCTGAATCTCCTAAAAAATGATAGGGGTTTTTAGGGCTCAGGAAATGGCCAGGGCTGCTTTGGTAGAAGCTAATTATAATGCCTTTTTAGAGAAGCAAAAGAACAAAGAAATTCCTCGGGTGGGATTTTGAAAATGACATTTCTATGAATATCATAGATAATGGTGTTAGAGGGATTGAGAATTCTGACTTAACTGAGCTTAAGGAGTTAGGTGGCAAGTCTTCTAGGGGTGGGGGACTTAGCCATCCATCTTCAACTAATAAACAATGAGTGCCTTTTTTTGGAATGTTAGAGGATTAGGTAAATCCTACAGGAGGAATTGGATCAGGGAGCATGTTTTACTAGAGGATCTAGATTTGGTAGGGATTCAGGAAACTATTAAAGAGACCTTCTCTGACAATGAGTTGAAAGAAATTGGTGGGGCCTTTAATTTTACCTGGTTTTGGACTCCTGCTAGGGGCCATTCTAGAGGGTTGCTGTTAGGGGTGAACATAGATGTGTTTGAAGTAGAAAGTTCTCAAACAGGGGAATATTTTATTGCAGCTTTGGTAAGGGATAGGAGATCCAACCATAGATTTTGGTTCATCAATGTATATGGCCTAGCTCAGCATTCATATTCTGCTAGTTTTCTTTAGGAGTTACAGGAATTCTATATTAACATTCAGCTTCCTATGATAATGGGAGGAGATTTTAACTTGATAAGGTCCAATCATGAGAGGAATCAGGGTCAGGGGGACCCTAGGCTTATGGATTTGTTCAACGAGTTTATTGGGGAGTTACATCTTAGGGAGCTTTTTGTGAGTGGGTTCAAATTTACTCGGTCTAATAAGCAACAATATCCTACTGTAGTCAAGTTGGATTGGGTTCTAATAACTACTTGCTGGGAAGTTGTTTATCCTCAGTGTTTTGCTTGGACAAAGGCAAGAGTTGGTTCTGATCACACCCCAATTGTCCTTGACTCTGGAGAGCAAGGAGATAACAAATCCAAGTATTTTTACTTCCAGGAGAAATGGTTGACTATGAAGGACTTTGGGGAGTTGGTTAGAAAAAAAGTGGTTGGAAAAAAAGGGGTTTGGTCCATACACATAGTATTCCAAGGATACTTAGCATGGATGCTTGTAGGGGCTTAGAAAATTTCTAAGGAGTTGGAATCTGAACATTGTGGGAGAGGAGAAAAGGTTGAAAACAGAATGGATCAAAAGGATTGGGGACATTGATTTGATAGCCGAGAGCGCACTCCTAACTGTGGAAGAGTGGGAGGAAAGGATGGAGTTGGAAGCTCATGTGGAAGAGGCTAGCAAAAGGGAAGACCTACAATGGAAACAAAAGGCTGGTAAGAACTAGGCGTTGCAAGGGGATGCTAACACCCACTTCTTTCACCAATTTGCCAATGGGAGAAGAAGGAAAAAGGCCATTGCTTTTTTAGAAACTGATAATGGGGGGGCAAAAGGAGATCACTGGTCACATTGTTGATTACTAAAAAAACTTTTTGGTCACAGTGAGACTTGTGAAATAAGGTTGGGGGATAACTTTTGGCCTGATGAACTTAAGTTGAATGAAGAAGAGAAACCTAATCTGGTGAAACATTTTTCTCTGGCTGAGGTTAGGGAAGCTGTTCAAATGATGAAAGCCAACTCAGCTCCTGGACCTAATGGCTATAGTGTTAGCTTTTTTCAGAAATGTTTTGGGACAATTAGCCAAGATTTGATGAAAATGTTCAATGATCTTTGGGAAGAACAATTAGATATTAAGAGATTGAACTTTGGGGGGATCACTTTGGTTCCTAAATTGAAAGAGGCCAATACTATCAAACAGATATGCTTGTTGAATGTTGATTATAAGTGTTTTACCAAAGTCCTCACTAATAGGTTGGTCCCAGTTACACAGAGGATCATTGGAAAGAACCAAACAGGTTTTGTGACGGGGAGGAACATCTTAGAAGGGGTTGTGGTCCTACATAAAGTTTTGCATGAGTTGCATAGGTCTGAATCCAAGGGGTTGGTGTTGAAGATTGACTTCGAGAAAGCATATGACAGAGCTCGGTGGGATTTTTTTGGAGCAAGTTATGTTGGGAAGAGGGTTCCCCCAAAAGTGGGTTAGTTGGGTGATGAAAACAGTTAGAGAGGGGAAGGTGTGTGTTGACAGTGGTTATACCATAAAAATCCACATCAAAACACCGTCAACAGTCTTGGAAATAGAGGAAGAATAACATGACATAGACATATTTTTATCAATAATTAGTTCCACTTGTACTTGAGTATTTGGATGCAGGAATAATCAAATCAGAAGAAAATGAGCACCTGGACCCACAAAAGTGGCATCGGCCGACGCCACCATGGGGTGGTCCAGGGCTCGGTGATGTGGCAGGATCCATGCGAAGCTTCATCAAGTCATTTTCCACCCTCAGATCTCGACTGTGCTTTCATTCAAGGGTGAAAGATGAGAATACATGGATTCATGGGCCCACATGAAAGAACCGAAGTGAACCAACACGTGACACTTGCCATGACAAGTGGGGACACCAGAAGAAGAAAGATGGTGGGTCCACCCTGTCATAGGAGGATTGGCCGATCCCCCTATGGTGGGACCCACCTAGCCACTTCGCTCCACCGACTTCACCATCTCACCTGTGGACCAAAGCTGGGCCCACATGTCATTCACAGGGGTCGCCCGACCCCCTGTGCCAAACTAAGTCGGTTGCCACTCTACCGACTCCTGGAGGCTGCCACGTGGAGATCATCTCAAGCATACATTCAGGTTAATTCCTAAGGCGGTTCATCCAAAGATGGAGAGATGGGGAGCACACGGATCGCTGACGTGGCATGAAGTAGCCCCTACTCTACCTCCCCTATAAATATGAGGCTGCATCCACACTCTCAAGACATGATTCATTTAGATAATTCACTCATACAAATGATTTGTAGAGTAGTCTAGTGTGGGAGTTAGAGTTGAGTTGAGCGGAGCTCGGGGTCTCTGGAGTCGTCTTATGGAGAGTCTGGTATTCCTCTTGTATCTTTCTCTTGTAAGACTTTTATTTCATATATTATTCTTCTTCTACTTTTCTGAGTATTTACTTTGTGCAAAATTATTCTTGCAATAGTATTGTAGTGCTCTAGTTAGTCTTATAGTAGTTACACGCTAGATTGTGATCCTGTAACAACTCCTTGGTTGTTTACCATCGCCCGTAACAAGGTGCTCTAGTTGGATCGTATATTCAGCTAGAGTAGTGAGAGTTAGTGTAAGTGCGGTGCTTAGGCCAAGGCTCACCTTTGGTTGCCGCTGGCTCGCACGGACAGTAGGGGCGCACTGGCAGGAAGTGACAGGTCCTGCTCGGCATTAGGATTTCTCCTCATGTTAGGGCTTGTTCTTAAAAGGTAAGGCGTCCAAAAGCCAAATATTTGCTAGAGTAGGGGTTCTGTCTCCTGCTCTCTCGTATATCCCTGGCAACCAAGTAGTAAGGTAGCAACCCTAGTTTGTTTCCACTGTTTGATTAGACTAGAATACGGAAGTAGAATTAGAACCATATGAGTCCTTTACTCACTCGTTGTCCTCCCACCTAGCTACACTACACTAGTTATCTCAGTAGTTATCTTTGAATCATCACCTTCCTTCTACCCTTCATTTATCCCCCTCTACACTAGTTGTTGCTAAATTGAGATAAGGATCTCTTTCCTATTAGTATTTCTAGCAACCGCTTTCCCTTGGGATAAAATAAATATGATACCTTGGAATACTCCCGGTGAAGTGCTACAGCGGTATATTCTGTGCGCTTGCAGAATTATCTAATAGACATCTGAAATACCCAACAGGCATTCCTGGCGCCACTGCCAAACTTTGGTGGTGACGTTAAGAATTGCCAACAAGCACTTCTGGGGCCGTTGCCAGGGAAAGCATAACCTAGAAATTTTAATAAGATCGAATCCGAAAATCTATCATCAATTTAGTACCAATTAGTTGTAGGGGGTTTACCCTTTGCCTTTGCTTCTCTATATTGTGAAGCCAGGCAGTGCATTAGTGAGTTCCAATTCAAGGCAACCACATTAGAAAATCCTGAGACATCCCAGAGGAGAACTAGACGATGTCCAGTATCCTGTCGAAGATCTAGCTCACACTTGGATTCACTCAAGGAAGGAGGCTCAGCACCAATGCTTAAACAGTCAATGGCTACATCATCAATCTCCGACTTCTCATCTCCCTCGGTTGCTCATGTAACCAGAGGACCAAGAGTGGAGTTAGAAGAAGTTGACTTTGAGATTAAGCCATCGCTAATCTCCATGGTGCAAGCTAGTACATTCTGTGGGAATACACATGAGGATGCAAATGCGCATCTCCAGCACTTTCTGGAGGTGTGTGGCACCATTGCCATCAAAGGGGTCACAGCTGACGCCATCCGTCTTCACTTATTCCCATTCTCCTTGCTTGGGAAAGCAAAGCAATGGTTTTATGCTCAGCCCGATGATGTCAATACCTGGAGAAGGTGTGTCAACACATTTCTCAAGAAATTCTTCCCAATGGGCAAGACATCTGCTCTGAGGGCCAAGATTTCAAGCTTCCAACAACAGGCAGATGAGACTATTCTCGAAGCATGGGAATGTCTCCAGGAGTACATTCGAGAGTGTCCACATCATGAAATTAAGGAATGGCTCCTGATTCAAGGTTTCTATCATGGGCTAACTTCAGCAGCCCGTAGCCACCTTGATGCTGCTGCAAGAGGAGCGTTCACCTCCCTCAATGTCACACAAGCCAAGAACCACATTGAGAACATAGTGATAAATCAAGGATGGAGTGAGGAACATCCTCAACCCAAGAAGAGAGGCATGAACACCATTGAAGAGGTAAATGCCATCTCTCAAAAGATGGAGCTCTTGATGAAGAAATTGGATGAACGAGCCAAATTCAAGAAAGATCAAGAGGCCATCCAACAATACGCCTCTGCACGTGCAATCGAGACAAATCAATGGTGCGAGGTGCAAGATGCAAGCCATGAAGTCGTGTACGCCATCAACAATGGGCGACCTCAGCAAGGAGGAATGACTTCACGCGTCAAAGGCCAAGGTCACACTAGCAAATCTAATTGGCCTTCACTTAAAGATCTTGTCATAAATCAAGCTAAAATTAATGAAGACATGAATAAAAAATTGCTTGCCAATGACAAGACTCTTGAATCACTAACTACTAAGATGGATTCCCTTGTTTCTTCTGTTAAGGAGCAATTGAACTTTAATAAAGTATTAGAGTCTCAAATAGCACAAGTTGCTACCTCTGTTCCATCTTCTATAAATTCTTGCAACACCTTAAATGCGGTGGCCACGAGAGGGGGTAAGACCACTCGTGATCCACCATATCCTAATGTGACAAGGAAGAATGCAAGAAAAGACAAGGAAGATGAGGAAGAAAAAGAAGAAGAAGAGGAACCACCATCCAAGGAAGAAAGCACCAAGTTCCATGGAAGGACAGCTCCACATGAGTTCTACGACAACACCTAAGAGATATCATGTCAATCTACATAACTCCACTTGATCATCTAAATAAACCTAGCATGGCAACCTTGCAACTTTTTTAGTCACTTTCTGTGCATACACATGTTCTAGTGCTATGGTTCTCTGTCCAGAACCTCATGGGAGGTAATGGGGGGGTCAGCCGACCCCTTGGTGGGCCCCACCTCCTCTCATCTTCTGGATTGAGCTGTTCGACAGAGTGCTGCAAGAAACAAAGACAGTAGCTATCGACCTGCACTCTAGGAGCTAGAACTTCTCTCTCTCATCTCTTGCTTTAACAAAACATGATGAGAGGTGCACACACAAACAATCATGAGTGGACCTAGGAAGTAGAGTAAATCCTTCATGACAAAAATCCATCTCCTCTTCCTAATTCCATTCATGCAACCCTTAACCAAATCACCTCTTGCTAATTATGGGAAAGATGCCTGCTCAAACCCTTAAGTAAATCACCCTGTAGAGGAATTTCTCCCGTGAAGCATCTCATGAGCAGGCATCCACCAGCCATGGTCATGTCTTGTTCTTTCCTTTTGCCCTTTATTCCTCTCACCACTTACTCCAAGAAAGGATTCCGTGAGCAAGCATCCAAAGGGGAGAAAGTTTGATGCTCCACTAGACATGGATTGAACCCCATTGACATCCACCTTTGGCACCTAGCAAATGGAGGAGATGCAGGGGTCGGCCGACCCCAGCTGTGTGCACCCAGCACCTCTATTTCCTCCCTCCTTTTATTCCCATGCTCGTGATCACTTTGCTTCACCCAAATCACCAGCAAAGAACACGATACTCTAAACTCTCTCTCTCAACCTCTAGCAAGTTTTTCTCTTCCCAAAAAGAAAACCCAAAAATATTTTTCTTTCATCCTTGTTCTTCACTCAAGTGTTCATCACCCAGGAATCAAGAGAGGTAATCATCCGGTAAGAAGGTTCATCATTTAACACTAACCCCTCCTGTCCAAGTGGTGTTCATCTTTCTTCCCTAGTAGGCATGAAGAACCCATTCAAAACCGCGACAAGTAAGGTGCGCTCAGCTCTCAATAGGAGCTCATCAAGACCTTCACACTAATCCATCAGCTCTGGAGGTGAACAATCCGTTCACAACACAGAGGAGCACACGTACGAGGAAGACATGCAAGAACATGAACAAGAACCCAATGAAGAAGCACAGCCCCTGAGGACACAAGACCCAGAAACCGGCATATGGCTAACTCCTCAAGAAATGGTCACCCTCAACGAAATCCGTGACCGCAATTTTGAACACACCAAGGTACTTGATCCTGGACTCCTCCACAGCACAGGTATGGATGAGGAGTTCTTTGAAGTTTTTGGTGCAATAGGATGGGGTGAATTTTGGGACTTCTCTGAGTATCCAGGCAGTCAGCGTCTTACCTTAGAATTCATGAGCACCGTAAAGGCAACTAAAACTTCTATCTATTTTCACTTATGTGGTCATGAATTTAATTTTGATTGGGAACAATTTTCATCATGTCTTGGCTTTATAAATTGTACAACTAATATTGAGCAAGCCACTAAGAATTTTAATAAGCAAGAATTTTGGTATGAGATAACTGGAGAGAACATAATTGGGAAAGGACAACCACGCACTAGCCATATTTGTCATCCCACTCTATGATTCTTGCACAAATGGATTGGTATCACTTTATTCCCTAGAGATGACATACGAATTGTCAGGGAGATTGATAGTAGGATACTCTATGCCATGGTTCATAAAATTGGTATAGCACTTGTGAAAGCCATGGTACAACACTGGATTTCTACACCATCAAGGATAGGCTCATTTGATTTCACCTCTATAATTACAAAGTTTTGTAGCCATATTAATATACTTGATGGATTCACTAAGTACATAACCACTCCTAGAATTGTTTTGAACAAGGATTATTTCATCCAAGCACTCATTATTACGGGTGGCCCTAATAACACAATTGAATTTAAATTTCGTAACTCACAAGCAAGGCTCACTCTGCCATGTCCAGAACTAAAATTGTATGGGGGGCACCCATTAATGCCTGACATTCTTGGAGTTGGAGGGCATAGGAGTTTGCAGGTCCATTCACGCGTGGAAAGGCACAGGCTGCACAGCGTCATGCTTCCGATGACGACAGGGACTACGCGGGCACCTCAAATGCAATGCAGACCTCCCATTCTGGAGGAAGACGCAGGTCTGGGGCACACAGTGCCCGGTTTTCTTTTTCTTCTTCGCAGGAGGCAAGGACCCGTAGCGGTCGTCATGACATGGAGTTTCTCAGCAACCAATTTAGTACACTGCGCACTGGCCATGAAGCTATCCACAATATCATAACTCAGACACAGCAGCAGCTCCAAAATTTTCAGGAAAGTAGTGGTAGACAATGGGCCAATCTTTATGCACACCACAACATGCCAGTACCACCATATATTCCCCAGTATCCACAACAACAGCCACAGCCATACCCACCTCTGCAGTATCCTCCACAATATCCTCCACAGTATCCACCTCATTACCCGCCATATCCACCTCCGTGAGAAGTCATGGCAAAAGACAAGCTTGGGGGGAGATTCTCTCCCCCACTAAAGTAAGTATTCTTACTTTTCATCATGCAAGTTTTATTCTTGTTTTCTCATGTTATATATGTCATGCATGTTTATCTTTCTCTTGGAAATGATGAATAGTTGCTCTGTTAATGTTTCTTTAGTGCCTAGTATACAACTTGATATTTCCCTAAGTATGGATCACTTAGCTCACATAAGACCACCATGAACTTGAATACTTCTGTGGGCTGTGAATGCCAGAACTAAGTCTAAGTTGTTGTGAGATATGAGATAGTAAGACAAGGGCTGCTATAATATTATTCTAAGCATGTATGACTACTGGAGATTTATTCCTAAAAATGATCAAAACCTTAATTATTCCTCAATGGTGATGAAATTCCTACCACAGCCACATATATATATAAATATCATGATTGGAAACCTTCCACATAAGCTACTTGCTTTGTGTTGAGTCTTATTAAGTCTTGTTGAATCCGTGTTGAGAGGTTTGTCATACTCCTAAGATCAAGATCACACGCACGCCACATATATTTTGCTGCTTCTACATTAGAAGTACGCACAAACATGCCATCCATTTACCACCAAAATAAATTGCTCCATGTTCTACATTTTTAAATATCTCTCTCTCCAGTATGATTTGTTAGATGAGACACCAAAAAGGCTAGGCAAAATAAATATATATATATATATATATACAAGGACACATGAAAGTCCTCAATCAAAAAAAATGCTAGCCATGTCTCAATAAATAGAGAGAGAGATTCAATCAAATAAAGGAGCATCACAGTCCAACATAATACCACATACTTGCACATCTTGATCTGGGGGTATGACACTTCTCTTCTTGGGTCCAAGTCTTGACTTGACAACATATGCAATGTAAGTATGCTATTCCTTGTCATCCCTACCTTGAGCTCCACTTAAGCCTTTTTAGAAGTAGGATGACCAGAAAAAGGCAATCTTACCTTGTGCCTTGGTGAGGAATCATACACCATTTGAGCGACATCAGAGAACCATATGAGGAACATTAAGTTTTCTTTTGAAAAATATTGCAAAACCTCCGGTATGAAACTTGCAAAGAATGAAAAGTAGCGCTCAAGTTTAACTGTTCTGTCTCTCAACCTCCCAAGACAAAGGAAAGGCCATAAGCCCCATGAAGGACTAAGGTAATATGGGTGAGTTTTTTATAGCCAAATTTTCCATGCCTAAGTGAAATATTTTGTTGCATACATGGTACTCTTGAAATATGAACATTGTAGCAACTCCGGATCCACCGAGACTAAGTTTAATTATTTGCCCGGGATGAGCAAAGGTTAAGCTTGGGGGATCTTGTTGACGGTGGTTATACCATAAAAATCCACATCAAAACACCATCAACAGTCTTGGAAATAGAGGAAGAATAACATGACATAGACATATTTTTTTATCAATAATTAGTTCCACTTGTACCTTGAGTATTTGGATGCAGGAATAATCAAATCAGAAGAAAATGGGCACCTGGACCCACAAAAGTGGCATTGGCCGACGCCACCATGGGGTGGTCCAGGGCTCGGTGATGTGGCACGATCCATGTGAAGCTTCATCAAGTCATTTTCCACCCTCAGATCTCGACTGTGCTTTCATTCAAGGGTGAAAGATGAGAATACATGGATTCATGGGCCCACACGAAAGAACCGAAGTGAAACAACACGTGACACTTACCATGACAAGTCGGCCGATCCCCCTATGGTGGGACCCACCTAGCCACTTCGCTCCACTGACTTCACCATCTCACCTGTGGACCAAAGCTGGGCCCACAAGTCATTCACAGGGGTCGGCCGACCCCCTGTGCCAAACTAAGTCGGTTGCCACTCTACCGACTCCTGGAGGTTGCCACGTGGAGATCATCTCAAGCATACATTCAGGTCAGTTCCTAAGGTGGTTCATCCAAAGGTGGAGAGATGAGGAGCACACGGATCGCTGACATGGCATGGAGTAGCCCCTACTCTACCTCCCCTATAAATATGAGGCTGCATCCACACTCTCAAGACATGATTCATTTAGATAATTCATTTATACAAGTGATTTGTAGAGTAGTCTAGTGTGGGAGTTAGAGTTGAGTCAAGCGAAGCTCGGGGTCTCCGGAGTCGTCTTCTGGAGAGTCTGGTATTCCTCTTGTATCTTTCTCTTGCAAGACTTTTATTTCATATATTATTCTTCGTCTAATTTTCTGAGTATTTACTTTGTGCAATATTATTCTTGCAATAGTATTGTAGTGCTCTAGTTAGTCTTATAGTAGTTACACGCTAGATTGTGATCCTGTAACAACTCCTTGGTTGTTTACCATCGCCCGTAACAAGGTGCTCTAGTTGGATCGTATATTCAGCTAGAATAGTGGGAGTTAGTGTAAGCGCGGTTCTTAGGCTAAGGCTTACCTTTGGTTGCCGCTGGCTTGCACGGACAGTTGGGGCACACTGGTGGGAAATGACAGGTCCTGCTCGGCATTAGGATTTCTCCTCACATTCGGGCAAGTTCTTAAAAGGTAAGGCGTCCATAAGCCAAATATTCGCTTGAGTAGGGGTTCTGTCTCCCGCTCTCTCGTATATCCCTGGCAACCAAGTAGTAAGGTAGCAACCCTAGTTTGTTTCCACTGTTTGATTAGACTAGAACACGAAAGTAGAATTAGAACCATAGGAGTCCTTTACTCACTCGTTGTCCTCCCACCTAGCTACGCTACACTAGTTATCTCAGTAGTTATCTTTGAATCATCACCTTCCTTCTACCCTTCGTTTATCCCCACCGCTTTCCCTTGGGATAAAATAAATACGATACCTTGGAATACTACCGGGTGAAGTGCTACAGCGGTATATTCTGTGCGCTTGCGGAATTATCCAATAGACATCTAAAATGCCCAACAGGCATTCCTGGCACCACTGCCAAACTTTGGTGGTGACGTTAAGAATTGCCAATAGTGTGTGTGAATGTGAATGGGGAGAGGAGTAAATTTTCAAAACCTTTAGAGGCCTTAGACAAGGGGATCCACTATCTCCCCTCTTATTCAACTTGGTTGCTGATGCTCTAGGTGTTATGTTGCAAACTGCCATTAACAAAGGCCACCTAACAGGTGTGCTTGGGGACTTGATTCCAGGGGGTATATCCCACATTCAGTATGCTGATGAAACTGTCATCATGATAGATGGATCTGTTAAATCCATCACTAACCTGAAATTGATTCTTTACACCATTGAATGGTTGTCAGGGCTGAAAATTAACTGTCATAAGAGTGAGGTTTTTGTTTTTGGGGTCAGTCAGACTGAAAAGGAAAATATGGCCAATATGATGAATTATGTCTTGGGGGTCTTTCCTATAGGTATCCCTATTAGCTACAAACATCTACCAATAGGGGCTTTCAAACCTATCACCAGCAAGATGTTACAGAGACTGGATCCTTGGAAGGGGAAACTGTTGACTTCTGGGGGGAGGCTTATTTTAACTAACTCCTGTCTTAGCTCTATCCCTATATATTGCAGGGCCTTTTATCATCTTAAAGAGGGGGTTCATGAGCAAATGGACAGTATTAGGGCTAGGTTTCTCTGGCAGGGGGCAAAGGACAAATTTAGATACCATATGGCTAAATGGGACATGATTAGCAGACCTAAAGATCAAGGTGGGATGGGGGCAATAAACACTAGAGTTATGAATGAGAGTCTTCTAGTGAAATGGATTTGGAAACTCTACCAACAACCTGATGCTTTGTGGTTCAAAATTGTTAAGGCCAAATATTTGGGTGAAAAAAATTTCTTCGAATCTAAATCTGCATGATCCTCCCAATTTTGGAAGGGTTTGCATTGTGTTAAGCATTTGTTTAACTGGGGGTCAATGTTCAAGGTTGGGAATGGTAACTTGTGCAGATTTTGGGAAGACTGTTGGCTGTCTAGTGTCCCTCTTCGAATTCTTTATGATGATCTTTATATGATTGCTAGAGATAAAAGTTGCTCTGTTGCTGATTGTTGGTTTGATGGGGAATGATTTGTTGAGTTTAAAAGATCCCTTAGCCTACAACAACATGACAGATGGCTAGGCTTATTACACCTCATTAAGGACTGCTCTTTGACAGATAACAAGGCTGATGGGGTTGTGTGGGCGCTGGAAAAGAAAAAAGAGTTCACTACCAAGTCCCTGTATAGATTTTTAACTGATAGGGGATACAAAAGTAGGATGGCAGGTTTTATTTGGAAAAGTAAGGTGCCCCTAAAAATTAAGTTCTTTCTTTGGCAAATTACTAATAACAAACTTCAGGTGCTAATTTGGTGGGGAGAGGCTGGAAAGGTTCTTCTAAGTGTTGTTTGTGTTGCTGCTTGGAAACCATTGATCATATTCTCTTTAAATGTCACATTGCTAAGATGATTTGGGAAATGATGGCTGATATTTTTCATTTGAAGTCATATCCTTCTTCTTGGTCGGAGTTTTGTGACACTTGGCTGAGAGGCAAGGGGCCTTGCTCGGCAAACCTGATTGTCTTCTTTGTTTCGGGGTTGGCATGGGCAGTGTGGACTTGCAGGAATAAAATGGCGATAGAGAAGATCTTTCCACACGCTCCAACTGATGTGTTGCACTCTGCTCTCTCACTATTACAGAAATGGAGCGTTAAGATGAAGGCGAAGGACCAGCAAGCCCGCCGTTGGCGAGATGAGGACTTCGGTGTTGAGCTGGCTCAAGAACTTCAAGCCATCTGTTATAAATTTGTCTGATGTAATGGAGATTTAATCTAGTGCCATGTTTTAGGCTTTTGATTCAGATTTTGTAACTGGTATCCCCAGTCTGTTACATGGTTACGATTGCTTTCTATAAAAAGCAGAGATTTTCCTCGTTTAAAAAAATAATTTAGCAAAAACAAAAAAAAAAACCTTAGAAGAAAAATCTATGATTCAGAAAGCCAATGTGATAGAAATACCTGCATGAATTAAGTCATCAAGAATTATTTTTAAATAAAGAATACACATGCCATATATGCAGTAATTATTAATTAATACAACCTTGAATTATATATATTGTATCATTAGTTAAACAAATAGTAGGACCTATGAAAGCAAAAATTAGGCAGTATATATCGGTGCATCTTTTTTTTCCACGCGAGGATAAGGTTTCAGAGAAAAGCAGAAAAGGAAAAGGCAGGACAAGAATTCCAGAAACATATACACTGAAAAAAAAAACCATAGGAATGAAGACACAACGTAGAAGCAAACGGCACCATCATAACAGATCACTCGCGGGAATATACTCCGTATATCGCTACGTTTACGGCGTTGGCTGTGGAAGATTGGCCGCCGAGTCCCTGACGCCGGGACGTGGCACCGGCGGAAACAAGGCTATTTCTTTGGAGACGCTACACGGAGCGCCGGGCCGCCGCCGACCGTAGCCAAGCACGAGATCACGTCAACGGTGTCGGCACAAAACCTCCCGCCGCTGCCACAGTCCGGGAGCGGAGTGAGCTTGACGCCGAACTCCGGTGCCCCGCGGAGCATGTCCGCGGCGAGGCTGTCCAGCACGAGCCCCGGCAGGCGCACGCCGTCGCCCCACGCAATGATGGAGCCTTCCTCCCTGCACTCAGCGACGTCCACGCAGAACGCTGGCGCGGTCCCGGCGGCCAGCGGCACCCCGGATGTCGGCCGCGGGTAGGACACCTCCACCGTGGTGCCAGACTTCACGCACTCGCTATCCTCCGCCGTGCGAGGAGAGACGACGCGGAGCGTCAGGTTGAACGCCGGGTAGAGGAGCGCCGGGGTCCATGCATCAGGTGTTTGGCGGGGTCGAGCCCGGAGACGGCAGCGATGGTGACGGTGTACTCTATGGGGTCGTACGGGGCGAACCACCTTCCGAATATGTGCACGACGCCGATGGACATGTACACGACGCCGGAGATGCATAGGACGAGGACGACAAGGGCGGCGCATACTGCTACAGCTGCTGACTCCTCCTCTGGCTGCGTCGTCGTCGATTATTTTTCGCTAATAATTGGCAGTCCTTCTTCGTCCGTCCCGGCGGCGGCGGCGGCCATGGTTTCCTTCTCCATCGATCGTCCCTTTCTTCGTTGGATTTTCTTGTCTCGTCCCGTACGTCTCGTATCTCGTATGATAAAATTCGCGTCGTTTCCGTCGATATTTATGGGGGACTGGGAAGCCGCAAGCCCGCAAGAGGCGGCGCCGACGCGTTGTTGCCGAGTGGCGCCGTCGGGTACGACAAGGACAACCAATAGCAAGGCGCGCGTACTTTTGGCAAATCTGGATATTTGCATTTTAAATAAGTTTAGCAAACAAATAAATTTGACTACTACTGTTTCCCGTTTGGTTGGTCATTTGAAACTTGAAAGGCGGTCAAGCTAAGGTCAAGACATCAATTTGACTACTCCGTTACGTTCTCCTTCGATTATTTTGTGTTCTTTTTTGCAAAAATTTGTTTAAGGCGAGAAAAGAGGTTTCCACCAATACAGAACTATAAGCAAATTTGAGCCTCTAAATGACTCCACATAAAAATATTGAGACATAATATACAGCTAAACAATTCTACAAGCAGGTTTTCAAACCAATAGAAGCTAACCCAATATACAAGCTGATATGGAAATCAAGGTGCACCCGAGAATTAAATTCTTTGTCTGGCTTGTGTTGGTTGATAGACTGAATACCAAAACCATGCTGCAACGGAGACACCTGAATGTGCAAGGTGGCCAGGTCTGTATCTTGTGCAGAACAGGTGAACTAGAAACCATAGAGCACCTATTTTTCGAGTGTCTTTTTGCAAAGGAATGTTGGCAGAAGATTGGCTTCAACTGGGACTCCTCGCTTGATCTTCTGGATAGAATCAACCAAGGCAGGATAACACACAATGTCCCTTGTTTCATCGAGGCTGCACTCATCGCTGCATGGGAGCTTTGGAAGCTGAGAAATGACAAGGTTTTCCAAAGAAGACAGCCCAGTCCTACACTCTGGTTTTGTAATTTCAAAAATCAATGTAATCTTCAGTGCATTAGATTTAAGGATGATCTGAGGTCATCCTTTTGTGTTTGGCTAGATGCATTTAGTTAACCGTGTAAGTAAGAACTCTGAACTCTGTAACCTCTCCTTTTATTTAAATGAAATTTAGTACTGTAGGGAACTCCCCCACAATCTTTTCTTGTCAAAAAAAATATTGAGACATAGAACAACTTTCGCATAGACCATATCAATATATGAGATGTTGGCGACCTTGTTCGCGATCTGCGGTGCGTCGGAGGAGTTGGATTCCTCCATCTTGCTCTGAAGATGTGATCTGCCGGCTGCGATCATGACGCTCTTTGTCTGGCAGCCTCACGATCCAATCTTGCTTGGATGCCCTGTGATGGTTGCACCATGGATCTGTGCCTGCTCGATGTCGTGGAGTCGGGTGTTGAGGTTGACGAGCTGCTGGTGCATCTCATCGATCTTGGTGCTAATGGTGGAAGTGAACACCTAGAGAAGCTCTATCACAGTGGTAGTGGTGGTGGCGGGCTGGCGGCCATAGATGCCCGAAGGATCTGAACGGATCTATGATACCAGGTGTGGGCGGTGGCAGCAAGGGTAGCCGCAGGGGCGGCGGCGGCGTGGGTGGCGGTGGCGGTGTGCACACAGGAGAAGAGAGGGAGGCGGTGCGTGAGAGAGATGGAGGAGAAACTTTACTTTATAGCTTGGTTCCTCTAATTACAACTCTCTAATATTTATGGTCCTGATTGGACTTGACTCTTAACCAACTAGGAGATCCTTATAACATCGGATTCTTCTTTATGTCTTAAGAAACTGAACTTTTATCTTAACCGACACTTTCCTAAATTGATTGAGACTCGATATGGTAGCTGGTGTAGTTGACGGTGCGACCGGCGACAGTGGCGGCGGCGGCCACGGCGCCCTCCTAGCGTGTGCCCTAGGGCAACCCGCGGGGGGCTTCCTAGTTTGGCGGCGGGGACGGTAGCGTCTCCTTCTCGGAACCTAGTTGGCCCGTTTATTTCGTTAGGGGAAGTAGCCCGTATTTGACGTGTGACAAAGGCCATACAAAGAAATGGAATAAAAAACAGGAGGAAATGTAATCTCTTTATTATTAGGTATAGATATAGATAAGGTGTTTTGCCTTTTTTTTTTTTGCAAAAATGGCTTCAGCTTCTCAAAAAAAGTCACTATTTTAAAGAAGTGAAGATGTTTTTAAGGAACGAGTCAACCTGAGCCCTACCAAACGGGCCCATATATACACCCACGCATAAGTATTTTGGGTTTTATTTGCATATAAATACTTAAGAAATAATGATGATGAAGTTGATGAACCTGCTGTATGTTTAAACCTCAAAATGTTTTGTTTTCCAAGAGCAGATGAAGTAATATATATTACCTTTCTCCCTCGAAGACCATGTCCATTGTGGTTACCCACAAATGACTGGCTTGATTTGCTAGTGTCGTCAAGTTCTCTGCATGCCGAATGGTATTGGCAGTAGCACCTGGCCCATCCTTTATGAGCCAATTAATAATGTCAGTACCAGTGGCCAAAGGTCTTTGATCTTAGGCAAGGGTCTGTTTTATGTATAGGATGATAAATACTGAAATTATTTTGCTCACCAAATCAAGAGAATCATCTAGATTAGAGCACAATGCACTCCTCCCCTGTCTGCGTATTGCAGATTTGGGACTCCCCATAGCTTGGTGAATGAATTTTTTACTCCTTTACTAATAAACGAACTTATTAATTGTTTTGAAAATCCATTTCAATCACCATGTTGTTCCCAATTAATCTAACAAAAAAGGTTCAAATTGAACAAATCCATTTCACTTGGGAAATATTCCTTTTTTCGATCTTTAGAAACATTCAACAATTTGAATAATATACTATTAGAGCAACTGTTAATACGTACTATATATAGGGAGGGATGACCAAGAATGCAGAAGAATGCAGACACTAAAGAGAAGAGACTGGTTAGCAGACCAATACTCAGCGAGCATCATCTCTGCCTCCGTCTGGCGCATGCTGATGGCCATGAACGGAGTCCAATGTTTGCTTCACCATGTCGCGGAGATCGGTGAATTGCTTGTTGACGTCGGAGAAGGAGTCAAACTGCTTCGCGCCATCTCGTCAAACTTTCTAGCGAGTTCCTCGATCGACGCAGCCATTTGAGCTTGGACCTTCGTCGGCTTGCACGCGGACGCCAAGACAGAGAAGATGATTTGGGGAGAAAAATTTCACCACCAAATCGCAGGGGCTGATACCTATTGTTAGGATCCGAGTGGATCACCAACGATAACTGAAAGGAATTGGAAGATTTTCGGAGAATTTGGGGTTATATAAGCATGAACTATAGAGGGTTCGGGTTCAGCAGGAACAACAATTGGGGGGAAATTGGACAGAGGATTAGGTTCGATTCGAAATACAGGTTCGGTTACAATGTTCGATGCCTTTCCCTCCAAGCAACCTTTTTTTTCCTCACCTATATATTCACGATTACACGGCCATTGGCCCAATTAAGCCTAAACCTTCTTGGCCCATCAGGCCAAACACACTCTCGCCTTGAGACTGCTTCAGAACGCCTATTGTCGGAAAACCTTCAGTTATCGCCCACATTGTCAGGTACTCGTCAGGTTGCTGAAAACCATCAGCCGATTCCTTCCTTTCTAGGATAAGCTCTCCAAATTTTGGTGTAAACAGTTTTAGATTTGATCTTCCTAGCCTCAAGTAATAACATTTAAATCGCTTCCAATAAAAATCTTGGAATTAAACAATTGTAGAACTCATCAAGGGTACATTTTTAGATGCTCTTATAACTCATCCTTTTTCTAGAGCAAAGTTTCTGGAGCTGCAACAGACTCCAAGAGAAAAAAGAAGTTCATCCGTAATAATTTAAATGCATTACTATCATTTTTTAGAGGGAGACGCTATAAAATGTGCTTTTGGGAGACGCTATAATTCAGGTGCCTGAAACTACAATGTTTCCAGGCGACAGCTTGTAGCTGTCAGATTAGCATCCAATGGCCGCAGCTTGTAGCACAGGTTTCTGAAGTCCATTGTCGAACGAACGTCGCCTCAAAAACAGCCTAATTTCAGGCGACTGTAGAATAGGAAATGTGCTTTTTTTTAAAAAAAACTTGCCCATTCAATAGGGGATTATTTCTTGGGGATCACCATAGGCGCCTGCAGCCACATTAGACTTTTAGATTCAGACCTGTATCATCTTTTGAATAATGAGAGATTTACACAAACTGTGTTTGCTTCAGTAAAAGATTGTAAGGTTGCTAGCATTCTTAGTGAGTTCTTTTACAATGGCTATAACGCTTCCTATCACCTCTCATCATCTCCCCAAAATACCTATTTTTGTTGATTTCATTTTATCGAAGGGTAATAAGGTCATTAGGCATAGCCATCTCCAACCCCCACCAGCCCCACCTTGGTCCAGGGACCATAGACACATCAATCACCTCTCGTCTTCTCCCTCCCATCGCCTCTCGTCATCTTCTGCCTTCCTAGCTATTGGATCGCTCGTTGTGAGCCGTCAAAATTCTCCAACACCATTGTAAAAAAGTTCTTAGTGATAAAAGAAGAGTTAATGCTCAAAACAGGTAGACAATGCAAGCAACGAACATATTGGTAAAACATCTTCCCACAAAAGACATACTTTATATAGATGATAAGATCGATCTGTCAAGACAATAGGAGAAAATGCATACACAATGACACAACAAATTACAAGGACCGTTTTGCGGAACATATATGTTTGCTATGTAATTCAAAACACAAAGGAACATAGATGTTCGCAAAACACAGATCATTTATTCTGCGACCAAGCGTAAAACAGATTGTAGTCTTGTTGCCTTCTTGCTTCGACGCATGCACAAATAGATGGTATATATGAATGCTTGTCTGAAGCTCATTTCTCCTCACGGGTTACGACAAGTATCACACACCGGCATAAATTAAAATTTATAAGTGCTACGGTCACTCACCTTTCATGGACGACCTTCGTTTAGGCCAGTCTTAATGGGGTGTCATGTCCCAGTTTTCAACATATTCATATTTTAAAATAATGTAGAAGAGTTTAAACTTTTATCACCACTTCCTTCATCAGTATGCTCATGAAAATCTAATGAAACCACGCTGAGATTGGCCTTATGTCTGCTAAGACCACTCTTACACATCTAACTACTAAAAGAACCCAAATTGTATCGTAATCCCCTCGCTAATTCCACCTCCCGCGGTAAAGTACCCCTGCCCGAGTCTCGCCTTGCCCGTAAAAAAAACTAATCCCTCACAGCCCCTCCCGGCGGTTCCTACGCCGCTCGCACGCCGCCTGGGGGTTCCAACGTGCTCGCTTGCAGGCCGGCCGACAGTTCCCATCGTGTGCATGTAATCACCTCCTCCAACCAAGCAGTCCCCTCCTCCAATCATGATCCCTTCAGATCGCTAATCCCTCCTCTAATCGCGACCTTCTTCCCCGTGCCCCTAGCCGATCGCGCCTCTCCCTTCGCTCGCCCACGCCACAATCCTCTCCCTCGCCGTTGCACCCACGCCGTCGTCGCCCCTCGCGTGCTTCCACGCTCGTGTTAACCATCAGCAGATCGGCATCATGATCCGCCAGGCCGCCGGCTAAGGTGGAGGCGCCCTCCTAGGAGGAAGCTAGAGAAGGCCAGCAAAGGCATGCACGTCAGGAGGGTCTCCGTCCACTCTCACTCCCACGTGAAGCAACTCGGCATCAAGGTTTGAAGAACCCTCGCTTTTATGTTGTTTGATGAAATATGTCTGTTAATCCATGGCTACCTTATTTGAGGTTCACGACAGCAGTGGCATCAAGTGAGTTGAATAATTGAAGACTGAATTGTGTGTAGTGAAAGATTCAGTCAGCAAAGTAACATATGTATTACAGATAGTTGCAACTTGCAGCTGGTCCAGGTGGATTACTTTAAAGATTGTTGTTCGTACATATGCATGCTACTTAGGTCCTAAACTAATTGTGTATGATGCATCCCCTCTCTTTAAGATGGAATATAAAACATCTTGTTTTTGTGAAATATCAAAAAGGTAAATATATAATCTATCAGTACATTTGGTTTGACTAATTGAACTTTTGCTAAGGAAATAAACTATCTGATTATTAGTACCATAGCTCCTATCAATTTTCCTATTATCTAATTTTTTGACATATAGATCATGGTTGCATATTTAAATTATAGTTTATGAATTAGTACTTGTCTTCAGTTGCCCTAGATAAACATACATAAAACCATATCAGAGAAAGCATGACCAGCGTTAGCCATACTTGGAGAAATGGTAATTTCTGTTGCTTTTTGTTTCGAGTTCTGAACTTTCAACTTGTTGGGTTTGGCAAGGCAAGCTACTTCAAGAACATTCAGATCCAAGTGCCACCGCCGTCATCATCTCCCCGCTGCCTTGCCTGCTCTGGATACGGACCCAATGCCATGGTGTTGCACCGGGTTCCTACGTGGCTGCGCCTCTGTTGCAAAGCCACCATACCCAGACACCTCCTCGCTGCCTTGCCTGCTCCAGAGATGGACCCATCCCAGCACCTGCTCACCTCCGAGGTCAGCTTGCTCTATACCTTATTACTCATATTATTGTCTCTTATCCAATAATGCACTGCCTGCAGGGAATGGGAGTTCACGAAGGTTCCTTGGCAAATTCTATGTATTATTCAGCATTGATTAATTGTGTGTATAGTGCTAATTTGACTTCTACTCTTTTTGTTCAGACCACAGCCAGTTCGAGAAGAGGAGGGAAAATTTTGCCAAAGAAATTGATGTTGTTATAATTGATGTGGTAAGGCCATCTATCTGTGCCGATCTCATATCCTCCAGCTCGCTCATTGTTCCTTTGTTGTATTAGCAGTTCTCAATCGATGGCCTTAGCTTGTTAGCTGGGAAAAACAATATGCAGTTCTGCACTGTCATTTTAGCAGAAACTATATATAGTTTGGAACTGTCATCAATGGTTGTCTTTTGAATTGAGAAGAAGTCGCTGATCAAATTAACCGTGAGTTAAGATTTTTACAAAAGGTACTATCAACTCATTACTGATTTTGAATTAGCCATTTTAGCTAACTGCTTCCATTTTTATCAACTCATTACTTGAAGATGGACACTTTGTTTTGTGATTAACGATCATATTGAGGTATATAACTTGATGTGTTTGTGCATTTTCATCTATGTTTGTTCCTTATGCTGATTTTGATGACACTTCTTTTGAAACCTGACATGATTTTCGCTTGTACATTTTGTTCAATTGGTCTTGTCTTTCCACGATTTATTGATAAATATTAAACAAGAAGCTCGTAGGTTAGCCAAACAAGATTGACAGTTTGCTTCTCAATCTTGTACTTCTATATAAACTATTATGCTTTCAGCGCTCCTAAACACACATTGAAAAAAATTGTAAACCCATAGCAACGCATGGGCACTCACCTAGTGTTGTATCATTTTCTTTTATCTAAAAAACTATTACACATGTTGCAGTTGAAAGACAAACTTTAGCAGTAAAAATGGTGCAAAAGTGGGAAGAGTAATCGGCCTATTTAATTTTATCTAGGAAGCCATCTGGGTAGTTGATATTCTGTTTTATTTAAAAATAAATGACAAGAGAAAAATTCGAATAGTAAATTTAATTTGGATAATGACAAGAGATCGTTAGAAATTACCAGAATGGTAGTGTAGTACACGTATACGCATAATTGGAAGGTCCTACTAGCACTGTCTTCTTGGGTTATGTTGATTTTACCCCGTGCCATGGTAAGTTGTCCAGTGCCCCCCATAACACTCCACTGACTTCGTGGCAGATCATTTTTTGGAACCATGAAGCCCCGTCACTTGAAGTGAGGATCCAGCAAGGCTGTTTCCACAGAAAGTATACAATCATAATATCATATCTTTAGATCCATATCAAAAGTACATTAATAATATAATATATCATATATTTTAGGTTTTTATTTGCATATATAAATACTTAAGAAATAGTAATGATGAAGCTGATGAACCTATATGTTTAAACCACAAAATGTTTTGTTTTCCAAGAGCAGACGAAATAGTAATACTTACCTCCCTCCCTCGAAGACCATGTCCATTATGGTTACATACAGACGACTGGCTTGATTTGCTAGTATCGCCAAGCCCTCTGCATGCCCAATGGTATTGGCAGTGGCACCTGGCCGATCCTTTATGGGCCAATTAATAATGTCGGCACCAGTGGCCAAAGGTCTTTGATCTTGGGGGGCAAGGGTCTGTTTTATGTATAGGGTGGTTTGCAACACACTGTCATCGAGTGCATTTCCCCCATAACAGGAGAAAGCTAGCATGCAAAGCAGAGCTGCTATTGCGTGATAGGAGGCCATATCTGACTAGATAGCTTGCTTCCTCTACCGTCTCGTGTTCGTGTATGTAGAGTGATGGAGGGGGTTGTATTTATAGGTGGAGCCGAGAGATCGATGCGGTCACTCACAATTCTTGGATGGCCTTCATTCAGGTCGCGGACCAACGTAGGCACACAGGGAATAATCATTACCTAGTTATTAAATCACATGATCTCCACTGTTATTTCTTTCAGATGTTGTACTTTGTGAAACAAAAAGACTGTATCCCAAACTATAATTCAAATATATAGTGGTGGATGATAGAAAAAATTTAAGGTATGGCAAAGCCGGTAACATATATAGATAGCCAAGTGTTAAAATTAATACAAGATACAGTGAATGATCAAACACAAAACATAGAAGCGCGACATCTACGATGATAAAGACTGAAATTGTTTTGCTCACCAAATCAAGAGAATCATCTAGATTATAGCGCAATCCGGCCACTCCTCCCCTGCCTGCGTATTGCGGATTGGGCACTCCCCATAGCTTGGTGAGTGAATTTTTCACTCCTTTACTAATAAATGACCTTATTAATTGTTTTGAAAATCATTTCAATCACCATGTTGTTTCCAATTAATCTAACAAAAAAGGTTCAAATTGAAAAAAAAATCCATTTCACTTGGGAAATATTCCTTTTTTTCTATCTTTAGGAACATTCAACAATTTGAATAATATACTATTAGAGCAGCTGTTAGTGTTGGAATTGTGTTCTCTATTGATTTGGCTAACCCTAGAAGGGTAGCTATATAGTGTAGCATACATGGGCCTCATGGGCCTAGCCTCATGGGCCTAATACATGTATATACTCCAACACTCCCCCGCAGTCTGAACTACCGGCGCAGCGGAGTTCTAGACTGGACATCTAAAAGAAAGAGCACACACACATGTCCCCCCACAGCCCACAACTAGCCACCGGTGATGTTGAGGCCGGAGCGGAAGTCGGTGAAGGTCGACGACGGGAGGCTCTTGGTGAAGATGTCGGCGAACCGGGAGGTGGTCGGTACATGGAGGACCCGCACCTCGCCGATGGCCACCCGATCACGGACGAAGTGAAGGTCAATCTCCACATGCTTCGTGCGCGGTGCCGGACGGGGTTGGTGGAGAGGTAGACCGCGCCGACGTTGTCGCAGAGACGAGCGTGGCCCGGCGAAGGGGCTATGGAGCTCGGCCAGGAGCTCCCGGAGCCAGGAAGCCTCAGCCACACCATTGGCGACGGCGCGGTACTCGGACTCAGCACTGGAGCGGGAGGCCACCTGCTGGCGCTTGGAGGACCAGGACACCATGTTGCCTCCGAGGAAGACGGCATAGCCAGAGGTGGACCGTCGAGTGTCTGGACAGCCGGCCCAGTCGGCGTCAGTGTAGACAACCAGCTCTGTAGAGGAAGACCGTCGGTGTAGGAGCAGGCCATGATCAGCAGTGCCTCGGAGGTACCTGAGGAGACGCTTGAGAGCAGGAGAGATGAGGCTCCCGAGGATCATGCATATGAAGGCACAACCGCCGAACCGCATAGGTGATGTCGGGCCGAGTGAAGGTGAGGTACTGAAGAGCACCAGCAAGACTACGGTATGCCGTAGGATCAGTCACTGGGGGGCCCTCTGCCTCGGACAGCTTGCTCTGAGTGTCAACTGGAGTGGTGCAGGGCTTGCAATCTGTCATCCCAGCCCGCTCAAGTATGTCCAGAGTGTACTGACGCTGGTGAAGAAGAAGCCCAGCTGGATGAGGCTCAACAGTGACTCCAAGAAAGTGGTGAAGCACACCCAAATCCTTCATCGCAAACTCCTGCTGAAGAGAGGTGATGATCCGGCGAAGAAGTGACTCACTGGAGGCCGTCAGACTATGTCATCCACATAGAGTAGCGGATATGCGATCTCGGCCCCATGGTGATAGATGTACGGGGACGTGTCGACTTGGCCTCCACAAAACCAAGTGTCGGAGGAAAGCAAGAACCCGTGGTTCCATGCCCGGGAGCCCGCTTGAGGCCATAGAGAGACTTGTTGAGCCGGCGGACCATGTCGAGCCGGAGGAGTCCGAAACCCACTGGCCGACTGCAGAGACTGTCTCGGAGAAGACCATGCGTAAAAGCATTCTTCACATCCAGCTGGTGCACTGGCCAAGAGCGGGTGAGAGCCAGTGAGAGCATGGTGCGGACAAGAGCGGCTTCACCACCGGACCGAAGGTCTCATCATAGTCAACCCCGGGCGCCGAGTGAAACCCCGGAGTACCCACCGAGCCTTGTACCGCTCAAGTGTACCATCGGCCGGCGCTTGTGGGTCCGCATCCACTTGCCGGTGACGACGCCGGCACCTCGCGGCCGGGGCACCAGATCCCAGGTCTGGTTGGCGAGGAGGGCCGCGTACTCCTCTTCCATCGCACGGCGCCAGTGAGGGTCCGCCAAGGCCTCGCGGACGGAAGAGGGTACCGGAGAGATCCCCGTCTCGCAGGCAGTGGCGGAGAGGGCCTGCGGACGGGACGCCTGCCTCGTCACCATAGGGTGAGTGTGACGAGGGTCCCGGTGAAGCAGCGGCGGGTGGTAGACCGGTGTGGTGACACGGGCACCCGTCGGTCGAGGCGGCGGCGATGGTGTCCCCGGCGGAGAGGAGGACACCACCGCGATGCAGGTGACCCTGGCGAAGAAGGGGTCACCGGCGGATGCGGCGGCGGTGGTGGCTCAGGCCGGGCACGACGGTGGTAGACGTGCACCGGCTGGGCGAAGCGAGCCGGTGGCTCCCGAGGTGGCACACGTGGCGCCCGAGGCGCTCTCCCCGAGGCGGTGGCTCCGCCCCCCCCCCCACTCGGCCCCTCCATGGTCGAGTAGGGAGCAGGGGTCGGGAGAGACACTAGCCGCCGGTGAGCCGGGGCACGACTCCGGCGAGGAGTACGGTGGCCGGAGTACCCGCAGGGAGACAACCGGAAAGGTGGCTCGACCACCGCGTCGGTGGGAAACAGAGAAAATGTCAAGCTCCCGTGGAGTGGAAGTGGTGGGAGGAGGGGTGGAGAAGGGGAAAACCGACTCATCGAACACCACATGGCGAGAGATGAGAACCCTACGAGAGGTGAGATCATAGCATCGGTACCCCTTGTGATCCGGGAGTACCCAAGGAAGACACACAAGGTGGACCGAGGAGCCGCCTTGTGGGGAGCGGTGGCGGTGGTGTTCGGGTAGCACGCACACCCGAAGACTCTAAGGTGATCGTACCGAGGAGGGGCGAAGAGAGCGTGGTGTGGTGTAGGAGCCGGACAGCGGCGGAAGGTAGGCGGTTGAGGAGGTATGTGGTGGTGTGCGGGCACTCGGCCCGAAGCGAGCGGAAGTGAGGCCCGGAGAAGAAGCGTGCGCATGGTGTCGTTGATGGTGCGAATCATGCGCTCGCCTTGCCGTTCGAGAGGAGGTGTACGGGCAAGACATGCGCAACCGGACACCGTGAGAGAGAAAGAACGCACGGGAGGTGGAGTTATCAAACTCGCGACCATTGTCACACCGGACGGCCTTGATAGTGAGGCCAACCGTGTGGACACCCAAGCGAAGAAGTGGTGAATCGCGGGGAAAGCATCGACTTCGCACGCAAGGGAAAAGTCCACAAGTAGTGAGAAAAATCATCAACCACCACAAGATAGTATTTATAGCCGTAAATACTGAGTACAGGCGATGTCCACAAGTCGCAGTGTACAAGATCAAAACGGTGAGCCGCATGAGAAGAAGAACTAGAAAAAGGAAGACGAACATGACGGCCCAACTAGCACGCATGACACAACTGCTCATCATGAACTCGAGTACAACGAATGTCTGAGCTATGACTAAGCTGCATCAGGGCATCACATCCAGGGTGTCCGAGACGCCGGTGCCAAGTAGAAGAAGTAGTGGTGGCGAGGGCAAACACGAAGATGGCGAAGAGGTCGGAAAGCGGAGAGTGTAAAGGGGCCCCAAGCCGTCACATCGGAGCAGAGGACGCCGGGTAGCCAAATCCTTCACAGTAAGACCAGAAGAGTCAAACTCCACAGAACAAGAGTTGTCAGCTGTAAAACGACAAATAGAAAGAAGATTGTGGGCCATCTGGGGTGCAACAAGAACATCAGGAAGGCGAAAAGAGCCATGGGCACCAGCGGCACCCACAGAAGTGACAGGAAGACACGAGCCATTGGCGACCATGATAGACGAAGGGTGTGAGGAAGAAGGAGGAGAGGAGGACGAGAGTATACCGGAGTCCGGGGTGGTGTGGTAGGTGGCACCCGAGTCGGCGATCCACTCCGGGCCGACAGGAGGTGTCAAGCCCAGGGTGGAGAAGGAGCGCGCCAGAGCCTCCTGACTCCAGCCGGCCGGCCCCGGCGAGGCGCCGGAAGGTGTGCCCCACGGGGTCGCCGCTGGTGGGTAGAACGTCGAAGGAGCTCCCGCGAACATGGCCGCCGGTGGACGAGGCTCGCCACCCGGGGCCTGGAAGGGCCACATGGCGATGCGCCCGGACCAGGGGTTGTTGTAGGAGGGCCAGGCAGCTGGAGGACGCGGCGGCTGAGGCGCGCCACGGCCGGCCCCCCCACCGCCACCACCCCCGCCCTTGCCCTTGCCCTTGCCCTTGCCCTTGCCACCCCCGCCGTTGCCACCCTGCCCGCGGCCCCCTCCCCCCCCGCTCGGCCCGGTGGGAAGAGGAGCCAACGGTGGGGTGTACGGAGCAGGCGGACGTGGCGGTGGAGTGGCAGCGAGAGCAGTCGAGGACGGCGAAGAACCTGCAGCAGTAGAGAGAGGCCCGGCGGAGGTGGATCCGCGGGCCCCCCTGAGTGAGCTCCTCCATGATGAGATCGTCGCGGACCTGGAGGTAGGTGGGAAACGGCCGCGCGGACGATCGCCGCGGAGGGGAGGCGTAGCGCTCGCTGACCCCGCGGAGGAGGTTGAGGACGAGTGTGCGGTCCGCCACGGGGTAACCCAGGTCGCCAAGGGAGTCCGCCATGGCCTTCATCTGCCGGCAGTACTCCCCAACCGCGAGGTCCCCCTGCTCGAAGGTGCGGAAGCGGAGGTCGAGCTGCAGGGCCCGGGTCTCAGCGTTGCCCAGAAACTGTCCCTCGAGGGCCAGCCAGGCGTGTCGAGCGGAGGAAGTGTTGCGGAGGAGGTCCTGCAGCTCGGAGTTGACCGTGCCGAGGATCCGGAGAGGACGATGCCGCCGAGGCGTAGCCACGACGCGCCCGGACCCCGGCCGGCGGCTCGGCGAGGACGTGGTCGTCCAAGGCGTAGCGGCGGGGGTGAGGATGACCTGGTCCCTCCGGCGGGCGTAGGAGGTCGACGCGGGGTCAAGGACGACCCGGATGAGCCGGCCAATGTTCTCGACACCCCGGCTGGTAGTGGAGTTGCGCGACGAAGGGGTCGGCCGGGTCGTGCCGGTCACCACGGTGGAGGTGGTGCGGTGGCCCGTCGAACCGGAGGAAGGGGCCTCGGGCGGGGTGCCGAGGCCGAGCGAGGAGCGCCTCCGCCTCGGCAATCCGGGTGAGCCAAGGTGGCGGCGGCGTCCCGCTCACGCCGCTGCCCGGGCAGCGGCGAGACGCTCGCTCGCCCCGCAGCCCGGGCCGCACGTGCGGAGGCAAGCGCTGCAGCAAGGGCGGAGTCGGGCCGGGGAGCGTAGTGGGTCACCGGCGGGGGCGCGGGGAAGGTGAAGGAGCCCGCTGCCCTGCCACCAGTAGCGGTGCCCCCTGCCGCAGTCACAGCGGGCTGGGCATCAGAGGTGAGGACATCGCTGCTGGTGCTCGGCGCCTGGAAGTAGACGACGCCGTTGGAGGAGGATGGGCCGGTGGAAGGGAGTGGCATGCCGAGTCCCTCCAGGGCAGCAGCAGCAGCCGCAGCCGCGAAGCGCGCCACAGCTGCTGGCCCGAGACCGGCCGCGGTGGCCTCTGCAGCGGCCGCCCCGTAGGCAGCTGCCGCGGCCGCAGCGTCCAGGCCGCGGGCAGGAGGGGGGACGTGAGGGAGAACCGCGTCCTCGGCTTCGGGATCGGGCAGGACGGGCTCAGGAACCACGCCGCCCCCATCCGCTCCGTCGCCAGCGCCGGGAACGGAGCCGTCGGCCGCAAGGGCTAGCGCGGGCCGGGAGGTGGAGCCGATGGCAGCCAGGCCGAACCCTGGCGGAGGCGGAGCGCGCGGCCCCGTCGCTGAGCTGGGCGGATCGAGGCACCCCGGCGGCGGCGGAGCGCGGGCCCCTGGCGCGGAGCCGGGCGGAGCGAGGCCGGCCGCATCGGAGGCGGCGGCGCGCGCGGCCGTAGCGCCTGCTGCGGGAGCGCCCGCGACGGCGGCCCAACTGGGAGAGGAGAGGGGGGGGAAGACGCTGAAGTAGTGGGGAGGTGGTGGAGCAGGCGGCTGACCAGCCATGGTCGCGCGGCAGCGGCGGCTGCGCGCCGGCGGCGGCGCTCTGCCCTGCGGATCGGGGATTTCGGGGAGAGGAGAAAGCCCTAGTCTGATACCATGTTGGAATTGTGTTCTCTATTGATTTGGCTAACCCTAGAAGGGTAGCTATATAGTGTGGCATACATGGGCCTCATGGGCCTAGCCTCATGGGCCTAATACATGTATATACTCCAACAGTTAGTACGTACAATATGTAGGGAGGGATGACCAAGAATGCAGACACTAAAGAGAAGAGACTGATTAGCATACCAACAATTAGTTAATACATAGATGTCAACACTAAAGAGCCTGTAAACCATGCATGGCGAGACCCCCTGCCGGCAAGGAGCATATCTCCACTGGTCACACACTGGGGCACGCCCTGGCCATGGGGTCACTCCGAAGCAGGCGTTTGAGAAGATGCGGCGTTGTCTTCCAGGTCGTCGGCGGCGGCGGCCAGCAGGTTCCGGCGGGGCCACGGTTCATGTTTTGAATCAAGCGCGGACTTCGTCTCTGGCACTGAATGGGTAACAGTGGATCCGCTGGGCCGATCCAAATGTGCAGACTCCTTTCGTTGGACTTGGTCGCTTTGTGTCACACGCAGGTACACGTACTATCTAGTTTTTTCTCCGTCTTGGTACTCATGCACATGCAGCGGACCTGTTTCAGCGCGCGAGTCAGGGAGATGTACATGTACCCACGTACTCCCAGTCCTGCCACGACGACTTCCAACGCAACCTTCAGCATGCGACTCTCCTGCACGCGTCGCCGAGTCCAATCTTTCGCCACGTACATGACGACTTCCTTGCGACCTTCAGCATATGCGACCCTTCGGCGCGCGAGTCAGGGATCGGATGGAGGGTGACTAGGCGGCGCAAGCGTGCCAGAACACGTACCGGCGCACGGCCACTGTTCATCTTCTCCATGCATGCGATGCCTCTCCACGCGACCCAGCCGCCCCGCTGCCCCCACCCCCGCCGCGGCCACGCTAGGGGTCGTCGGAGCTCCGGCGACCCCTAGCACGGGCGCGGCGCGCCCTTCTTCCCCCTCCCCCACGCTGCTCCCGCTGCCGCCATGGCTCCGTTCGTCCCCACCGCCTGCCCATACCCACCAGCCATCCAGCCGCGCCATGCTCGGCGGCGCCGCTGGCCGATCTGCCACCGCCGCCATGTCGACGACCGCCGCCAGGCCGGGCGGGCGGGTTCTACAGCTGGGGAGAGGATGGAGGCACTGGGGGACCTCGCCGGAACCCTAATCGCCGCCGCCGTCTAGTCGACCTCGCCGGAACCCTAATCTCAGAGGGACGGCAGCGCCGCCGCCTCGTCCACCGCCCCGACCGCGGCGCCCTCGCCACCGGCCACTCCGCCCTGCCACCACTGCCCCCCTCATGCACCCTTCTTCCTCAGGGCGGCCGCGTGCGCCAGTAAGATTAGTGGCGCCCGTGCGCCAAATAGCCCTGGCGGATCGGATGTACCCACGTACATGCACCACCCAGTCCTGCTATGACGGCCCTTGACTCCTTGAGCATGTGACCATGCTGCTCGCGTCGCCCGTCCACTCTGGAGGCTTCCTCCGGGGAGGCCATATGGCCCGCACGCTGTAACATCGCAGGCGCCACAAAAGTCTAAGATGTCACTAACGTCCCTTCCCTCAAGCCCGAGTATAAAATTCAAGAACAAAAACCCAACAGAGTAAAGCGCAGAAGCTACAACAAGAATCAAACCATAATTAAGTAAAGCTCCAACTTAAATATTATTATTAAACCATGAAGTATCACCATAAGAACTAACTAAGTTTATTACATCAAGCTAAGAGTGACATCATGATTATTTTATCTAAAAGTGGGTGAAAAAGTGAAGATGTGCCACTAATCCCATCCCTTCAAGCAAGCATCCAGTCAAGCACCTGGAAAGATATATAAAAGGGGTGTGAATAAATCTCAGCAAACAAACTGCCTAAACATATTATTTAAACTACAGGTTCATTAGACATCACTTTTAAATGTAGAGGAATACATGTCAGAATAAATAAAGGTCCATGATAACAATATTTATCCAATAAAAATTCCATAGAGAAGTAAACATCATTATTATAGATATAATAAGTAAACCTCCTCCACAATGAATAAAATTATAACCTCATAAATAAAAACAGCCACTTCATGCCAATATAAGACTTCAATACAAATAAACCTCCCAGAGTGTAGATGCAATGCATATGCATGTTCACTGCCTCCATACCTAACAAAGTATGAAGCTGCAACGTACCCCTCCTCGGGCAACGTACGATGCTGTACCGGTACGGTTGCGGCCAACAAGCGGCGACATAATCCACAAGAGCACTCCGGAATAGTCATATAACTTTCTCACCGAATTGGCTTAAGAGCACTCCGGAATAGTTATATGACTTCCTCACCGACCTGGCTCGATGCATATATATGCTCATAACAAGAATGCATGTGATGCAATGATATGATGAAATCAATAGAGTACTTACCACAACTCTTATAAACATCCCACTTACCCATGAAAAAAAGGTTACTTACCACATATGTCATATATATATCTCCACACAATCATAAAACATACCACTTACCTTTCAATGATAGAGCAATGAGATTCAACAACTATGGTTATAGCATACCTTAGTTTAAAGGATAGTTTAATTATAATAGGATAGATACATCATCTTGGTTCAATTACTATTATGATAGAGTGTAGGTAGAATAAACAACAAGTCAAGCTGTAGCAACCACCGCTACGTTTACTTGCCTCAAGACGACGAGGCAAAATTTGAACTAAGAATGATCCAAAGGTGAACCACCTGTTCAAATATCATCACCTCAGAAAATAAACTCATACAAACATTTACAAATGGCACATAAATCGCTTCTATGGCCTGCACTACCGTTTCCCCCAAAACTGCCACTCAACAGACCACCAACAGCAGCAATCTTGCTTCACATTTTCACAGAGGATAAATTACTTCTAGAAAAATTATGAAACTTTCACAGAAGATGTACAACCCTATTATCTACAACTTTTATATAAAACAATCTAGCATATGAGGTCGCCAAGACGGTATAACTAACCTCTGAACTTAACTGAAATGTTCTGACAACAGAAAAATAGCAGCTTATTAAAACATGCATAACTAGAGATACAATGATCCAATATATATATCTCTACCAATCTGGAAACCTTATGAAAATATCTACAACTACTATATAGATCACTTCGTGAAATTCAGGACTTAAAATATTATAAAACTGAATGCATCCAAAACTGTCCAGCTGACAACAGAAAAGTATCACCAAACAATGATTATATCTCCCTAACCATAAGGGATATAAACATGATCTCTACACCAAAAGAAAGATAATATAGTCTAAGACATGAATATAATTTTTCTATGATTTTTGGATACATAAAAACAGCCCTAAACAGCACCAAGAACATGGCTGCACAATCTGGAAAATCAGCAATGCCTAATTACGAGATTATAACCCTAACCCCGTCAACAAATCGACCGTATATGGCAAACCCTAGTGTTGATTTCACATAAAAACAGTGGGGAAACCAAGATCTTACCCCAACAACAAGTATGATGAAGATACGCAACGATTGATCTCCCGTTTCCCCTTCTGTCTCACAGCGATCTCCGCGTTACACATCGTGTCGATTTGATCTACTTCATGGACGGCATGACCATCAAGAGCAGCGAGGGAAACCATGGTATTGAGGGTAAAAGAAAAGAAAAAAAAAGAACCCTAACCAATTTTAGATGAGGAAGAGATGCAGCGACGAACGACCATCAAACCCTCCCTCTCATCTCTCCCGTTCCTCTCTTCTCCATCCTCCGATCCGGCCTTCTCTTCTCCCATCGTGGTGAGGCGGTGGCGGCTTAAGAGATGAAGAGGATTAGGTTTATGGGAGAGGCCAGGGGAAAGACACGAAAGGGAAGGGGTCGGGTACTGTAGCGTCGCGCTACAGTAACCATGTCTCTGTTCACCTCTTTATTTTTCCCCTAAAATATTGCGATAGCTATATCTTCATGATCCAAACTCCAAACAACGTGTATGAATAGTCAAACGAAATGTATTCGACGAGCTTTACACATCTATGACCTCTTATCGTCCATCCGAGCTATGTATAAAAATATTTTTTTTTGCCACTCATTAAAACACCAATTTGTCCTTTTACCACTTTACGCCTCTCGACACGTAAAACATATTTTTGGGGCATTACACACGCGATGCTGTAAACCGTGGTGGGCAGATCGACGGTGCAGGCCGCCGCCGGACTGCAGAGGTGATGCACCGTCGTTGGAGCATGCAGGAAGCACTAGTAGAGTATATTTTTGTTTTTCAGGTGGTCCATTTTGATTTTTCAAGGCGAGCATCGCCCCCGCCTCGGTCAAAAGGACTCCGTTAATCATTCTTTTCCCATATGGTTAGGTTCTACGTAGTTGATAATATCCCGAGCCATGGTAGGTTGTCCATTGCCCCCATATAATGCTCCATTGACTTCGCGGCAAATCATTTTTGGAACCATAAAGCCCCATCAATTGAAGTGAGGATCCAGCAAGGCTATTTCCACACAAGTACAATCGTAACATTTTACCCCAAAAAAAAAGTACAATCGTAACATTAGATATTTAGACCCATCTCAAAAGTACATTAATAATATATACCATATATTTTGGGTTTTCATTTGCATATAAATAGTTTACTAAAGAAATAATAGTGACGAAACTGTTGAACCTATTTTTAAACCACAAAATGTTTTGTTCTCCAATAAGTATAGACGAAATCTCTCATCTCGCTCACAACTAATAAAAAAGGGTAAAAGGTGGACACGGGAGAGATAAGCTAGCCTTCATTTTAGGGAGGAATTATCTATCCCAAAATCATATGAACAAGTATTACTATTTTTTTATCCCAAGCAAGCCGACCATTAGGTCTTGTTTGGATGTAAGTGTATTTATCTTAATCCACATGTGTCGGGAGTGGATTGGAGAGTAACTAAACTAGGTTACACTCTAATTCATTCCAACACTTGTGGATTGAGGTGAATACACTTGCATCCAAACAAGGCCTTAGGGCGGATAGGGAGTTAGTTATCTCTTCGTCGGTCGTTGGCCTGCCGTTAAATTAGATCCCTAGCCTCCCAAGCGATACTGCCTCTCGCTTCCCCTTTCCTCTCTCGATATTGCCTCCAGCTACTGCCATGATACGCATCTCCCGCCCTCCACGTCTGGCCACACGCCCTCTCGCTCGCCCGGCACTCAGCCGCTCCCGTGCACCCTGTCGCTCACCCGGCATTGGCCGCCGTTCATGCGCCGTAGCCGGGATCCACGACGACAGTGCCACCATAGGGTCGGGTAGCTGTCAAAATCCACGACCAGTGCAATTGTTCCACCCTTCCACCTGTCCCATGGCTCTCCCTGATAGCCTCCATCCTCGTCCACCCCCAACGTTGCCCGCAGCTCTGATCGCCCGCCCGCCCTGCCGCCAACAGACTCGTGAGGCAGGAAGGTAGAATCCGTGTGTGTTGTGGCCAGGACCTATTGTTCACCATCCCTCAACCCAGCCGAAGCCCCTCCATCAATCTCCTCTCCTTGTCGTCCCCCCCCCCCCCCCCCCCAGTGTTTCTCCCTCTCCCATATCTACAGCATCCATGAAGCAGCATCTCGAACTTGGGTACCATGACCTCTGTTATTTGCTAGCGCTACGTCAGCCATCGACGACAAATTCAAATCAAAAGGCATTTTTTGTTGCATACATGTTGAGCATGTGCTATCCTCGCCATCCAAACACCATATCGAGATATGTGCCTTCCCATTTAGTAGTGTCAAGCACTGTGAAGAGTGAGCAGAACCGGTCTCAAAGAAGTATTCAACGGTGAAGATAGAACATGTTGAGCGTGTACATGCTGCAATACTTCGAATGAGAGGTAGACTGCTCGAAGCGTTGCAGGAGTAGGTGCTACTGCAGTAAGGGCAAAGGTCATCGCCTGATCGCTGCTAGCATCACTCGATCAAGATGGAACATGAAACGTCTGGGAGAGGGCCGGGGCGAGCGTGCAGCACTACTGCATCTACGATGGGAAATTGCAATCGACCAATCGCTAATGGCATAACTAAAGCCCATTTGTTAATGTGGGCTGCTAGCCCAATTGCCAAATGGCCTAAGCCACAATCAAAAAGGTGAAAGGGCCAATGTTAAGCCACGCCGGCTCTCTGCTCCATCTCCGCCCACCCTTCCTCAAAAACAAAAATAATAAGAAAACACCTCCGCCCACCCTGCTGTCGCATCAGGTTGTCTCATGTTTGACATCTGAGGAAGATGTTAAAAAAAAAAAAAAAAAAAAATCGACAGGAAAGAGTTAGACTGCACCTCTGCTTTTTAATAAGAGGATCCGAGGAAGATGTTGGTTGAAAACAGAGAAAGAAAGTGGAGGAAAAGGTTAAAAAAGGAGTAAATTTAGTCCTTAAACTTGTCCCATGTTTTTAAAAGCAAAATACAGAGGCAAAAATATTCCTAATTGTGTGGAGCTTGCTGACTATGTCTTCTCTGTAGTAGCAAAAAAAAAAAAAAAAAAAAAAAACTGATAACAAATATATCTTGTAGCAACACTGTAATACAGTAGCTTTTACGGATGGCATTAGCTTTTATGGATCAGATGAGAATGAGCTTAATCCACTCAGCACGGCCGTGTACAAGGGGAGACATATATGTTGTACAAGTAAGAAAGACTACGAACATGGACTTGTCATCGATGAAGCTTCTAGCGCGTGCAATGGAGAACCACCCATGGCACATGCACGACTATCCTGGTGAAGATGAACAATATAATGTGTTTGTATGATGCTTTAAGGGCATTAATACATATTGTCGTCGATTTTTTCAAAGATGATAGAATTGCGAGGTTGAGAAGGATGTTAAAAACTTCAAGTGTGAAAATTACAACCTGTCTTAACATACGAACATTTTTGCTTGTAGATTCTAATTAGCCTTTGGATTATCCGAATTCACCCCAACCTGCCTGTTGCGAGTAGAATCGCGAGTAAAAGTAAAAGACACAGGGGAATAGAATGAACCAGTCGTATTCTCATTGATCATTGATAGTACATATATATACATAGTATTAGGAGCGATTACGGGGAGGAAACCTTCCCGTCAAGTAACCCGACGCATGCTGCCTTCACATGGAAGGCTTCCCCAACGTACAGTGAGTTTGCGGTGGATGGGAGACTTGACCGAGAGGGATCCTAGGAGGCGGTTAGGATGAGATCATCCAGTAGAATTATTTGTAACACTCCCCCTTGATTGAATCCGTCCTTGAGATCAATGAATGGTATTAATCCTCTAAAAATCCTTGTGGGAAAAATGTGGAGAAATATGTGTGGACATGCCATTAAAACTCCTTAAAACCTAGTGGGAAAAATAAGGATAAATTGATATGCCATATGTTGATTATTGTCTCATTGTAAACTTATATGGGGAAAAACCTTGTGAGGAAAACCCATAACAAAGCTTATTTAGAGAACAATAAATATGATCTGAGGATCATAATTATAATATATGTCTTTGATACCTTCTTAAAAACCTTTGTGGGGAAAAATAGAACATATGGCATAGGCTATGTCTTTTTTGAACAAAACATAGGCTATGTTTTTGATATCCCAAACAAAAACCCCTGTGGGGAAAACAAGAGATATGGCATAAGAACTTGTATTGATATTGCCTCATTAAAAATCTTCTATGAGAAACATGTGCGAGGAAAAACCCATAGAGGAAAAGAGTACAATATGATGTTTCAACCAATTTATAGTTTCAAGGGGAGTCTCCCCTTGAACCTTGCAACTCTCAAAGTCATACTATACCAATCTCAACAACATTTTGTGAAATGTGAAAATTGGTTGGAACTTTGTGCACAAATCTCGTGAAGTCATCACTTGATTTAGCTTGCAAGGTGTTTATCATGTCACTTGCATGGGAATAAACATTTTTAGAAGGCAATATAGTGATATTTCTCTTATGTGGTTGCTTACATCCAAGCAACACAAGTTGCATTATCTTTGAAGATAATGACTAGTTATTCGATGAAATCAAATGTGACCATTCAATGAAGCCATACATGTTCATGTAATATTCAGAATGAGAAGTGGAAGTAGCCATTAGAGTCAAATTTGATGACTCCCATGAGAACTTTATCACTATAACATCAGTGTATGATCTGACATTATGGGGACTAAATAGCCAGTATCTTGGTACTCCACATGATCATATCTTAATTTACATAATAGTAAATCAAGATCCTTTGTGCCATATAGATATATGTGGATATCCTCTTTGACTCCCACCTTTTGGTGTTACAGAAGTAGCACTCTTTTAAGCTATAGCAAGTATCTGCAAATGCAATATCAGGCATGTTGCGATATGCAAGATACATGAGTGCTTTGATGGCACTAAGGTTGTTATCCCAACGGTCAGGATGGAGATTGATCGATATTTAGGGATTGAATAACCATAGTGTTGATAGTATAATTGTCCAATATTATTGGGATATTGGTTTACAATATCAATTGAATATTGGAGGATTGATGTGTGTGTTCTTAAGTTATGGACTTAAGCATAATTTGATTTTATCCAAATCTTTCATTTCAAATTCCGTCTTATATGATGACTACCTATTTTGATATGTGCCATATGAGATGTATAAAATCCAATGAGATTTACTATGGTCACACAGGCGAAATCACCAAGATGGGAGACATCCTTCTGTGGAAGGAACTCACCTAGTCAGTTGTACCACAATCAACTTGACTATTTTAAGTCATGAGTGACTTGATGTATGTTGCGATTTATGTTTTCTTTTAGAATACAAAGTCCATTGGGACTTATAATCCAAATCTATCCAAATCAAGTTTGATCTGCCAATTATTGAAATAGGAACACAATTTCCACATATACCAATGGGTTTGTTATGCTAGGTTTCTGCGTGAAACCATGTGCTACAAAGCTCTCACTATTTCACCACCTTATGGATTTGCAAATCCATAATGCTTCCATTGGGAAAGCATTGTTAGGAGAAATCATTAACAAAGTTAAGACTTCTCACTTTTGAGTGAAAGCAATTCTCCTTAACTACCACCTTTGGTTGACCCGATGTGAGTGTGTGAACACTGCCTAGGACTTGTGGTGTGGATCCAGATAAAGTGCATGGCAACTTTTGAGGAGTATGTCAACATTTTGTAGTCTTTTGTATGATTGATTCAATGGAACCAATTTAGCATGTGGAAATATATACCCTTTGAACTCCATGTCATTTCCCATAATAACAGAGTTAGGGTGTTCCAATGACCCAATGCCTATTTTTGTGCACAAGTTGTGCTGGGCTTTTGGAAGTTAAACATCCATATGCTTTGGATAGTAAATATCCATATTTTCCTTCAACTTGATGTTGATATTGATGTACTGTCTTGGAGAATTCTCTCCCCCTGATCCGAGAATGCTTCCAAGAAATTATATCCCCATGTGGCCATACTTGTCCCCCCTCTAATTTAGATTCAGGAGTTAAGTGGTTTTGTTAGGTACCTCCACTCTTTCTGGCACACCAAATGGGTATCGGATTTATGACCGGTAAATGCATTTGGCAGACTATTTGTAATGTGTTGTAAATATAAGATATTCAGAACTGTTGGTTCTGATTCTTTGGTACGTGGACATGAGGATCGAATATCAATAGTGACATTCTCTTTTTGATTCCTGGCATTCTTTGCGTGGTAAATATTTCCCCCTAATAGTGGCATGAGGATCGAAGGCGTGCCGGCGGCCACGGCGTCGCCGTGAATTGAGAGAGAAGTAAATGGACAGGGAAGGAGGGTGATGTCATCATCTACTGTAGCAATTTCCCCTTTTGTTCATTTTCAAAATTACTCTCAACTACAAATTGAAACTTCAAAATCTCCAAAAACAAAAGTTTTCAATTTTGCAAGATCTACACTTTCCATGTTTTGACCATTTTCAAATTCTGCATAGATTTTGAAATGTGAGTTTAAAATCAAAAGGGGACAATTTATGGATTTCAATCTTTTCAAAATCACTTCAAATTTTACATTAAAACTTTGAAAACTCTAAAAACCAAAATTATGCATCTTGACATGATCTACAAAGTTGCTTTTTGACCCACCCTCAAATTTTGCTTAGATTTTGAATTACACAAAAATGGCAAAAGGAGGACTTTGGAATTTTAGGGTTTTTAAATCAAATTCAAACTTGATTTGGTTTCTACCTTAATAGGTGATGAATTAGTGATAACAACTATCATCCAAATGCACCATTGAGTCAAACCATACATGATCCACTCAATGTTACTTTTGGTTGAATCAAATTTATTTATATAATTCATTTTAATAATTCTAGGGTTTTCAAATTCGAACTTGGGAAATTAATTAGAGACTAAACATAGATCAAACATATCACCCACCAAAAGCACAATTACTTATGGCAAACATCAATCCAAACCATAGAACAAAAGTGGATAGAATTTTATTTGTGACAATGGATTTATTACTTCCTCCAAATTTGGACTAACAATTTAAATCTTTTAGGACCAAGTTTAAACATGTTGGGATTTGAAACATTTCATCATTTTACTTCTGTAATCAAGATCATATACTAAACAACAAAGTTTATTGTAACCAACAATTGTTTAAGCAATTTCACATATATAAATTCACAAAGTTATTTAATCGCCATCATTAATATCATTTCATGTATCATATGAAACACCATGTATACACATGTGAATGTTATAATTGAAACATGGTATGATTTTATGTCATAATGCTTGGTGATTATGCTTGATGATGCTCATGATCAAGTTTTTAATTGCTTCATAACATCAGGGATGTACGTGCGTAGACACAAATGACAAGACAAAAATATGGTGTGTGCTAACACAAATCAAAATAAGCAAAGGAAAATGTGTTAGCACAAATCACAACAAATAATTTTGTTTCTATGAAAGGACAAGGACAAAAATTTGTTGTGTGTAGGCACAAATCTCAATTAACAAATCATTAAGAGACAATTTTTTTTATGAAAAGAAAAGGACAACAACTTGGTCTGGGCAACACTAGTACAAAAATCGACATCAGTAACAGCACCCCTTTTTAACAGAGGCGGCTCATCTAGCACACCGCCTCTAACCTCGTGAGGCTGCACTATAGCTACGCAACCGCCCCTGAATATCTATCATCAGAAGCGGTTAAGTTAAGAAACCCGCCTCTGAAACTAGACAATTGTCAAAGTCGGTTCTGTTACACGGGCCGCCTCTAAAGAATGATTTTCATGGGCGGTTCTTTTATATCAACCAATACTGAAGGTTGCATTTTCTAGATGCAGTTGTCTTAATCCATCCGCTCTGAAGAACGTTTTTCAAGTGTGGTTCTTAATCCATCTGCCTCTGACAACCGATGTGTGTGGTACACATGCCCCTGAATATATAAGTTTTGATCACTTTTAAAAATCAAATAAAGTTCTTTGAGTTTTAAATTTCATCTGAGCAGAAATTAATCTGTCACTTACCAGCAAAATGTTAGAAAATATGGTATAAAACCTTATCCATTCATAGACGAATTTATTACCAACAGGATAGATGAATGTGTAAATAAATCTGACAAAAAATAGGATAGATGAATGTATAAATAAATTGGCCTGCCAGTGAATGTGCCCCGTGGCTAGTGGATGAGGGGTCATAGTGTAACATCCTAGATGTTAATGACAACTAAAACTGAATTAAGTGCATTGATAAAGCATAATCATTGAGCATCATGGCATAAAAGCATTCATGTTTTAATAATGTCTTTGATGTGATTTCTTGTTTTACACATGAAATGATGATGCTTAGAGTTTATTTAAGTTCTTTGTTATGAGATTCAATAAGTAATTTAAATCAAGCTCAAATTCCATTCAAAACCTTGATTTCCGAGAAAACCCTATTTTACCCCTTTTTGTGTAATTCAAAATCTACAAAGAATTTGGGGTTGGTTCAAATAGTACTTTTGTAAATCTTGTTGATACCTACAAGAGTGCTATTCAAAGTTTTTCAAGTTTCAATAAAGGTTTTTGAACTAATTTAAAAATACAGTTTTCTAGAAAATGTCCCCTTTTAATTTAAATCCATATTTCAAAAACTATGCATAATTTGGAAAAGATCTTTATATGGGAAATGTTGGGTTTGAAAAGTTACACATTCCATACATTGGAAGATTTTCAAGTTGTTTAGAAAAATCTAAAGTAATCCCCTTTTTAAATTTGATTTCAAAACTCAATTTTCTTGGGTGAATCTGAAAAACTTCGTTTTGAGAAAAGGGTAGAGAATTAAATTTGGAGCATTTCATAGATTGGGAGATTTTCAACTTTTATTCAAATTTTGGGAGTAAATTGCAAAATGGCGCCAGTGGCATTTCTGTAAATAGTGCATGTCGAGTTGGGCACTTCCCTGTTTGCCGCTGACGATCGTTGTCGCCCTTCTGGCCGCTTCTAGGCGCGCCCGTTGCCGCCACCTCCTGCTTCGTGCCGCAACGTGGACGCCTGCGTGTCTCCCTGTCGACCCTTCATGCCTCGGCCCCGTCCTTATTTCCCAAGGTGGGAGCACCGGTGGCCAATTTCCCTTTCTCCATCTCCTCTGCTCCCGAGCTCTCGGCCGCCACCACCGTCCGTCGTCGTCGCGCCGTAGCAGCCACCTTTAGCTAGCTCGCAAGCTCCGCCTTGAGACCCTGCACGCGTAGAGCTAGCCCATAATGGCCAGTTTGGCCTAAACAGCGTAGTCGCCCTCGCCTTCTTCGTCTCCGGCAACACCGCCGCCCAAGCAACGTCGTCGTCGTCAGCTCGTTGCCGTAGCGTTTCTATTACCTTTTCTTGCGCTTTAGCTTCGCTTCATGGTCCTGATGCCCGTAGGCTCGGTGGTTTTTGCAGAGCATCATCGGATGTCCGAGAACGCATTTGCCACCGCCGGAGTTTGTCCTGTCCTTCGCGCCGCCGCTCCTGTCCTCGACGCCAACCTATCTCCGCTGCCGTCGAGCCTTCGTTTTCGAGCGAGTCCGCATCATGGTGAGGTTCTGGTGCTTATGCTGCCATTGTTTGGGCCAGAGCAGCCTTGTATTCGCCGCTTCGTAGGTTGCCATCGCCGCCAGCATGGCCGTGCTGCCGCGCACGACGAAGTTGGCCATAGGGTGCCCCTTAGGCTTGTTTAGCTGCTCGGGTGTGTTCGCCTTCGCACGCTGATGCCGACCGCGTAGTCAAAGTCGCCGTAGAGAGCTCCGGTGAGCTGCGCCGCCGAGTTGTAGCGCCGCTGTGCCGCCCTGTTCGTCGCCGTCCGTGCACCGCCGTGTCCTCCGTCAAATTAGTGCCACCATCGTGTTATCCTAGTCACCAAGCCATAGGGACAAACCGTATCGATTTTGGTCCAGCCGTTGCCGAGAAAACGTGAGTCAAGTTTTTCCCGCGCGCGGTCAACAACTGGAGGTTGAAGACGACACTGTTCATTTGGATTTATTTATTTCAGCATTTTTGTGTCATTTTTTGAAAATCATAGAAAATCATATATGCATCCAAAAATTCTAAAATTTTTGTGTAGCTTTTCTAGGATGAGCTTGATGTAGGAAAAATATAAAATGCCAATTTTGAGTGCTTTTGCTATGTTTGAAAATTAGCTCATTTAACTCATAAATGTGCCTTCCTTGAATTTTAATAAATTATTTATTGCTAAATAAATCATGAAATTTGTTTTGCACACTTTTCAAGTTATAATCTATCCAAGATAAAATTTTGGGTTTAATTTGACAACTTTTATTCTATTACTTAATTTTGCTTAATTAGTTTGATTAATTAATAAGTGTTTTGTTAACCTTATTCATTTAGGAATTTTTGTGATTTTGGGATTGATTGATGACCTTAGGTCATTAACTCTTAATGACCTTTGGCACTTTAATTAATTATTTGTGTTTATCCTTAATCATGTCATTAGGGCTTAATTATTATTTATTTTATTACTTAATTACTTTCACTAATGATGTAGTTAACCTTGTTTAAACTCTAAGCTTAGTTTAATTAATGTTGTTTGTTTACAACTTTTTCGCGAGGGAAAGTTGTACTCAAATTGTTTAATCTTGTTAAGTCATCATTAAAGCATCATAATGTATCAAGCCATGAGCTCATCAAACTAAAACATGCATCATTTATTACGTGTAGTTGTTACGATAGTGAGATGGATCGTGTTGATCAATCTTCGAAAGTGTTGATGTTTTATCACCGATAGCCTGCCACGGGGGTACCCGGGACAGTTGTTCGAGCTACGACGAATCAGAATTCGGCTGTTTTGGCAACGAGACAAACGGGACGAACGGTTTTTATACTGGTTCGGGCCCTTGACCCGAGGTCAAGTAATAGCCTTTACGTCCAGTCGGCGTTAGCCTTGTTGCGTCGTGTTGATGAGTATTGTGTTGGTTCTGTTTACAAGGGGTACCCTCAGCCACCCTTTATAGCCCAGGGTCGGCTGCGGGTTCTTTGATTTCTAGTCGGATTCAAGGAATGAGTCCTAAACTAAGAGTTTCGTACTCTTTCTGTTACAATCCGGCTAGGATATGGAAATTATTCATAGTGTTGCTTCTCGTCTTGGTCTTGTCTATAGGTGGGACCGTTGGCCGGGTCCATCGTCTTGTATTCCTTATCCATAGGGGACCCATGGGTTCCCCTATCGACAAGCCCCCCGAGCATTTCAAGTTTGAATCTCGGAAGCCGAGTTTTTTTGATGAAATCTTGAGATGGTCTTCTTGCTCCTGCTTCTTTTGCTGAGATGCACTTTTCTTTTGAAAAGTGCACTCAGTGAGTGTAGCCCCCGAGCCTCTTGTTTATTGGAACAGTAAGCTATAGGGTCTAACGTCTTCTTCTTCATCTTCGGGTTCTTCTTTTGGTGAGTGCAATTTGAAAAAATTTCACTCACTGAGTGTAGCCCCGTGCCTCTTGTTTTTTAAAACAAAAGGCTGGAGGGTTCTTGTTTGTAGAAAAATTTTGAAGTTGTGTTTAGTAGAGGGTACTTCTGCAGCCCCCGAGCCTTTTCCGGGTTCTTTTGAGTTTCAAAAGAGCTCGGAGAAGGGTCTTGAGTACGTCTTTTCCTGTTCGGCTGGTTGTTGGCGAAAATTATTGTCTGGTACTTGTATCAAATATTTGCTAGATATGCTATTTCGTCTTGTAGTGCTTTTACTTCTTGCAGGTGGGCGTGCAAGTGCACTTGATGTCTCTGTGGGCGTGCTTGTACTTTGGTATTTGTCTTCATTGTTACTGTTCGCGCGTGCTGGTCCAGTCACTTCTGATTTTTGTCCTTTGCTTCACGTGAGTGTTCTTCTGGGTTACCTTTCATGGACTTGGTCTTCGTACACCGAGTTCTAGCTATAAATACTGCTTCCTTGCTTCATGTCCTTTTGCGTCAGTTGTGGCTCTTGTTCTTGCCTGTTGTAGTTATAGAATTGCTGGTGTGCGAGCTTGACGAGCCCCCGGGCTTGTTTCTTGCCTTTAGTAGTCTCCTTTGGTGAATGGAGTAGGTTTTGAGATAGGGATTAGTGGCAGGCTGATCCCCGGGTAGTATCAAACTGTGAAGGGTATTGAGGCAAATGGAGTAGGCTTTGAGATGTGGGTGGCAGCAGCTACCCTACTTGAACTTCAAGGGCCTCTCCTGCATCATCTTCTTTTAATTCACGGAGTTGGTTAGCGTGTGGTTGCCTGGTTCTGTCGACAAGCCACTGTGTATCGGCTGTTGATTTGTCTTCCACTGCGGTTTCTCGCCGTGCCGGCGTAGATCAGTACATGTTGGCAGCTGTTTCCGGGTTCCTTAAGTTGGTCGATGGTGGTAGAGTGTTATCTCATGGCCAACTCGGGGGACTTGGGGGTTGTCAGCTGCCCGTTTGAGTAATCTTGGTCGCGAGTTCTCTTCGTCGAATACGTCGGCCGGGTTGCATCCTGCTTGGTAACATTGAATCTTGGTGGAGGTTTAGTAACCTCGAATTCGACTAGGTTCCTTGTTGCTATGTTGAATTTATTTCTTTTGCTTTCATCTTCAGATTTATCAGAGCTTGTATCCACTTGTCATCTGTTGTAATCCTAGTACCTTCTTGATCAGTGTAATAAAGAAAAACTATTATTTTGAGCTTGTCTTGATGATGCCCTGGCTGTTTTCTGTGGTGAATGGCTGTAATAGTGTTGTCCTTGTCCTTGCTGCTGCGTATGCTGACTCCATCGGGTTCTTTGCTTTGTAAGGTAATGGCTGTGTGCTTGTCTTTCTGAGAGTCTGCCTTTGTCGGGTTGTTCATAAGTTGATGCGATGTTGCTGAAGCGATTTCGAGTTCTTTTGGTAATAAGTGAATACTTCATGTTTTGTGGACTCTGCTGGCACCGATCATCGGGTTCTTCATTATTGCGTCGTGGCTGGGATGGAAACTTTCTGTTCTGCCCGTTGAGACTTTTCCGTTGGAATAGTACCGTTGGAGATGTTACCGTTGGATTTTTATCCGTTGCGGTAATTGCACAACGGTAAATTGTAGTGCCCCGTAAAGCAATTGTGGATTTGGTGGGCCCATCTTGGGCTGTTTTACTATGTATAAGTAGGCCTTTCTTCATCCATTCTTGTCTTCACTTTGCCTTTGCCATTCATACTTGCCGAGAAAAAATTCTCCAATCTTCTCTTGTTGAGCTCAAACCCTAGCCTCTCGCCGCCGTCGAGCTTTAGCTTCCTTTAATCGCCTTTGCTATCGTCTTCCGGTTCATTGCCATGGCACCGAAGGTGAAGAAGACGGCCAAGGCCACCGAGGTAGATGAAGAACAAACCCTTTCCGTCATTGCGAATGAGGATTTTCTGAAGATGCAGTCTTTGCAAAAGGGGTGGCCAGCGCCGACGACGATGGCGGTAGACCTCGAACTGTTGGTGTAGCGCGGGATGCTCTAGCACCAATCGCTCTCCCGGTACGAGATGCCGGGTGAGCATTTGGTCCCTACTACTTCCCCCGACCAGGCAATACTTTTTGTTGCTTTCGTCTGTGCGGGCCTCTACCTTCCTCCCTCCGAGTTCTTGTTGTAGTTCTTGTAGTTTTTTGGGCTCCAACTCCATCACCTTGCCCCTAACGGGGTTCTTTATCTTTCTGCTTTCGTGTACCATTGCAAGGTGCACCTTGGGGTTCCTCCCAATCTGCTTCTTTTCCAGCACTTCTTTCGCTTGAAGATGGCCGATGGAGCTTCTCCTCCTCCCTTTGGCTGCATCATGATCCAGTGTCGCCAAGGGAAGAGTGCCGAGTTCTTTTCTCTTACCCTTTTTGACAAGTTGGTTTAGGCGAACGAGTGGTCTACGTCCCCAATCCTTCTCCTTATTTTTCTTCTGATCTTTCGGTCCTTCCGACCGACACCTCCCTTTTTTCTCACAAGCTTTCTCCTGCGGAGTTGGCTGCCATCTGGCCTCTCCTTGTTCGTCTTAATGTGGTCCGTCAGATGGGCCTTATCGGCCATAGCTTGGTGGCTGGTTTTCTTCGCCGGTTTGTTCAACCCCTTATGCAAAGGGAGCACTTGGGTTTCGAATACACCAGCGTCGACGATTGCTCTCGGATCAAGCCGGGGATCAAGTTGACAGAGGAGGAGGTCAAGGCACGTATGGAGGTTGTGCTTGCCGATATGCCCTTGATCCCACCTCGAGTTGAGGAGTATCACTCTGAGAACCCGCCTCCTGTGGTAAGAATTTTGAATATTTCTTTTCTATCTCTTGGGGGTTGTTTTTTCCTTTTTCTTACATTGACGATTCTTGGTTTCTTCTTTCAGGGGTTTGGGCAGGAGTTCCAGTTGGTGATTGCTACTGATGCTGCCGTCGCTGATGAACCTGCAGCTCGTGGTGATGAGAGCACTTCTGCTGCCCAGAACAAGTGGTCCATTTCTCCTGAACCTCATTCTCCTGATTCTGGCACCTTCATTCATGAGGGCTAATATAATGTTGTTCCAAATCAGCCGCACCCGAAAATTCTTGAGATGATTTTTGATTCCAGTCGGAGGTGGGTTATGCATGATGGTGCTAAGGCAGCTGCCAAATGAGCGTGTCCCGCAGCGTCGAGTTCTCTTTAGGTCACGAGGTAATATTATCGTAGGTGAGCTTGCTTCCGGGTTCTTTTTGGTTTCTTCCTTCTCAAGTTTCTTTAAGTTGTGCCTGTGTTGTTTTGTAGATGGGAGCAACATGCTCCTTGATGAGGCTTAAGAAGAAGTGGACGAGACTCCTTTCATCCTTAACCGGTGAGTACTTTCTGTCTCTCCTGCTTATCTTGAGAGTTCTTTTGTGTCATCTCCGTTTTTGATTTGCCTGTTCTTTTCAGTCAGCAGTCTGTGGAGGGCTCGGGTACTTCTGCGTCCGTTTCTGTGGAGGGTTCGGGTACTTCTGCGTCCGTTTCTCCCTCCCTTGCTGTTGCAATGGTCTCGGTTGCTCGAGGCCTTGCTCCTGTTATCGTGCCACTTGCCCCCATTATTCGTAAGCGAGGGGTGGGCTCTTTCAAGCGTCCTACGCAGTGAGTATTTCTCTTTGTCTCTTTTATCTTCGTGTTCCATCGCTTCTGCATGTGCCTTCTTACGCCTTTTGCTTGTAGGTCCTAGGTCATGGGTTCTTCCAGTGGCGCAGGTTCTTCTAGGGGTCAAGGGACAACTCTAGCCCTTGATGTTGAGCCGAGGGCTCAATCTTCTTCTGCTAGTGAGCTTTTGCGGATTTTTAACTGCTTTTCAGCCTTTTGTGCTTGCCTGTTTCTGATGCCTTATCTTGTTGTAGGTTTGGATGCTCCGGGGTTGACCCCTGTTTCAACGGCACCATCAGCCGCTGCTGTGGAAGAACCCACAGTGACTGGCATTGGATTGCTTCTGTCCGCACCGAAGCCTTCTGTGGCTGCCGGTGATGGCGGTGCTGCTACTGGTGTAGTTGCGAGATGTCACCAATGGATATTTCTCCAAGTGCTGTGCCCCCACCACCATCTATTTTAGAGTTGAGCCGCCCTCATCGTCTAGCGACGGTAAAAAATTATTTTGACAACTTTGCTGCTACCTTTGGTGGCATGATGAGTGTGAGTATCTTTCTTCCTGTATCTTGCTTGCTTCTTTCGATTTATTCCTCTTTTCTGAGAGTTCTTTTTTCTCTTAGTCCCTTGTGTAGGATCAGGATCTGCTCTTTGGTCCCTCTGAAGCTGCAGCGACTGCAGTTAATGTCGCCAATCTTGAGGCAGTTCATAAAGAACTCGCTCAGGTGCAGGCGGAGCTGGAGCGTGAGCGGAAACAACGGCAAGATGCTGTCGATAGGGGACCACAGGGGTTCCCTACGAAGGACACAAACAAGACGGTAGCTGGACTACCGAGAAGAACATGAAGACTTCTTTACCATAAGTAATAGCCGGATTGTATTAGGAAAGAGTACAAAACTCCTAGTTTAGGACTCGTTCCTAGAATCCGACTAGGAATCGAAGAACCCGAAGCACACCCTGGGCTATAAAGGGTGGCTGAGGGTACCCCTTGTAAACACAACTCATACTCATCAATACAACGCAACAAGGCACACGCCGACTGGACGTAAAGACTATTACTTGACCTCGAGTCAAGGGCTCGAACTAGTAGAAAAAAACCTTTCGTCCCGTTTGTCTCATTGCCAAAACCGCCAAGTTCTAGTTCGTCGCAGCCCGAACAACTGTCCCGGGTACCCCCGTGGCAGGCTATCGGTGACAAAACCCGACAGTTGGCGCGCCAGGTAGGGGCTCTCGGCGAATTTTTTCCCACGAGCTCAGCGGACCACATCTTCAAGATGAGTTTCTCCAAAGGAACGACCTTCGTCTTCGAATCTTGGATTTGCAAAGCCGACGACGAGGGAAAACTCCAGAGCCGTCTGATCATCGAATCAGAATTCGATGACATCATGATCGACTCCAGCGAAGAATCTCAACTCGCCGAAAGACTGACTGCACTCTCGATTTCTGATCCAACTCAGAGAGCGGGCGACAATCACCACAAAACTGACTCAAAAAAGAAGTACAAGACCGAATCAGGCTCCAAGACCTTGATCAAGTTTCCAGAAGCACTCCCATACGGACTCCGCAACACTTCATCAATCGTGCAAGAATTCATCTCAAATCAATGTCGGCTTCATGGACAGAGACACCAGGGCAACTGCATAGGACCAACTAGAGTATTCCATGGCCGCTTGTTGGTATTTTTAACGCACACAGATAAATCCGCAAGCGCACGGATACCGTTGTAGCTTTCACCCGGAGGGTTTTAAATATCGTATCCACAGGGAAACGTGTGTGGGTCGCCAAACAACTAGTTTATCCAAGGGTAGCAATCAAGGCTTAAGATATGATGGGTAGAGGGGATTCCTATGGTAATGATCCTATGCAAGGCAAGGTTATGAAGCAAATGTCCTTCTAATGTTCACTTCGGGACGCCGCTAGACGGGAAAGCACCACAAAGGATAAATCTACCGACGCGACTACGGTCCTACTAATTTAAGAACCTACTCAATTCGGTGTGGACGGGGCTGTCACCTCCCGTAACTACCACACAACCAGAGAATAGGGTGCAAACACAGGTAACCAACAGCCTAAGCACCACGCTTATGCTAACAATTACTACTCTAATTCAGAGTACTAACAAGAACTAGAGCAATCATAAGAACTGTGAACCAATGAACAAAAGAGTAAGATGAATACTTGAATAAAGATCAATTACCAGAAGTATCCCGGATGCAGGCTTGGAGAAGCCTGAATCCGCCGAAGTACAAGCCCAAGAGGGAGCACCGACATGCCGGCACCACCTCCAACTCTTCCCTCGCTCTCTATCTCTCTATTCAGCTAAGACTAGATCCTAATGAGGACTAATCTTCTCTTGATGGCTAGGTTTAGAGAGGAGATCCATTCAAGGGACCCCTCTCAGCTGATCTCGGCTGGAGCAAATGAAATTAGGGTTTAAGGGATGCCTCCTCCAGGGGCCAGTGGCCCTGTTTATATAGCCCCCTAGGATGCACCGCAGCCGTCGGATCAAACCGACCTTGAACGGGTGGTTTTTATTAATCCTCAAAGGTGGTGGAATAGGGATCCGCGAGACTTGTTCTGATTGGTTGAAGCCCCGGGCGGCCGTCCCTAGGGTGGAGTCGGCCGCCTCCCCACCGAGGCGGTTCGGCCTCCCGTTTGTTCCAGTGCCTTCTCGAACCCTCCAGATCACAGAATTTTTACCGGATCCCGATTATCTCTATGTAAACCTGACATGTGGGCCTTCCTTGGGTATTTTCAGCTGACACCCTGCAGAAACAGACATTCACCAAAACTCGTGGAATTTTGTTAGTATAACCCCTATATCTAGATGGTGATCATGTTTTAGTCCTTTCTCTTGCTACGTTGACGGTGTAAAAATGGTACTTATCTACCGTCAACACCGCTACAACCTGATGAGACCATTCAAGAAAAACATTGCAGCTGGAGAAGACCAAAGAGCCCCAACGGGTGGAAGTTGTGTGATGTCCTGGTCCGAAGAACTTAAGGTGACACATTTTACCAAACAACATGGAGAGTTGCCCTATCAAGAAGAGATAGAACTTGACTTCTCATCAAAAGAGACCGCAAGCTCAGACGAAGAAGAACCTGTAGCACGAAAAAGAAGGCAGAGAAAGAGAACAATATGCATGGCAGAAGTCAACGAAATCTTAATACCTCCAAAGATCCCAGATATCCATTCTTCAGATGAAGAAGAAGCCAAGATAACAAAAGACAAAAAGACTGATGAAGATGAGAGCGAAGAGCTGAAGCAAGCAAGGTTGGACCGAAACAAGCGGAGGGCAAGCCGTAGGACAAAAGCAAAGGAGAAGAAGCTGATTTGGGACCAATACAAGATGAAACTCGTGGAATACAACAAGAAAAAGGTAGAGGCCGAAGAAGCCAAAAGGAACAACCAAGAGCGGATCAGAGAGTTAACCATACAACTAGAATCACTCAAGAAGGCCCAAGGGAAAGAGAATACGAAAAAACCAGAAGATCTGGAGAAAGAACTCGAAAACGCGGACAACCAGATGAAGAACAGAAACCGCCAGGAGGAGCCACCCAAGAAGCCGGCACCAAGCAAAGTACTGCCAGTTGAGAGCAGCAACATGGCAGGACCAGAAGCCAACAAATGCATGGAGAGAAGAGTCAAAAAAACTCACCCATGCCAAACCTTGAGAAGAACGAACTACCACGAAGAACAAGATGAGTCAGAATGCAGATACAGAAGATCACCTACTCCCGACTACAGAAGGGGAGAGAGCTGTGACAGGTTCCCATGTTTTGCAGGCAAATTGCAAACCTTGAGACTACCACAGAAGTTCAAACCGATAAATCACTCATAATACAATGAAAAAGAAGAACCCAAACAATGGCTGAGGGTATATTCTCAATCCATAGAACTTGCCGGGGGTGACGATGATCTCAAAGCGGTGTTCTTTCCAATGGCGCTGGAGGCAATGCCACTACAATGGTTCGACAAACTCAAAACTGGATCGATCAGACACTGGGGAGATCTTCAGGCAACTTTTTGCGATCACTTTGCAGGCATCATCACGCATCCAATTACCCCAGCAAAACTAAAGTCAACAAAATAGAACCCGGGAGAGTTGTTCCGAGACTATTACAGGAGATTTGGAGAAATAAGGGCACAAGTTCATGATATCACAGATCGCGAAGTAATTGAAGCTTTCATGAACGGGATAGCAGCCAGATGGCAGTTCAAAGACTTCTGTAGCGAAGATCCAAGAACAAACGAAGAATTCAAAAGAACAGTTGAAAACTTATATCATCGAAGAGAGAACTCGTAGAAGATTTTCGAAGAATAGAGACAACCGAAGAGACAACTATGACAGAAGGGGAAGACAGGATTATCAAAATCAAGACAAAAGGCCACGCCACGACCACTTGATAGCAACCACCAAAAACAGGAAGAGATACAACAACAACAACGATGAGGCGGAGAAAAGAGCAGAAAGGAGGAGAAGATTTGAAGAATTCAAAAATGAGAAATGCCACCTCCACCCAGGAATGAACCATCGGCTGAAAGATTGTCGCGACTTCATGAACTACTACAAGAGAGATAGGCGTTATAATAGTCCGAGCAGAAGAAGAGAGGAACCCAAGAAGGAAGAGAAAAAACCGGAAGGAAGTTTCCAAGAGGCAAAACAACAGATCCACGTGATAATCTCAGGAGTACCGGGAGCCAAGAACAAACAACAGCAAAAGCTAGCGCACAGAGGAATCATGGCGGCATAACCAGCCACTCCTAGATATCTAGATTGGTCGGAGTACCCGATAAACTTTACACGGGAAGATCAATGGACAAGTACAGCTAATGCGGGTTGTTACCCACTAGTAATGGCACCAACAGTAGCCGGCATCATCGTCCCAAAAGTTCTAATCGACGGGGGAGCAGGACTCAACATCATCTTCTCGGAGACCCTGAAGAAAATGAAGCTAGATTATGAAGGGATGATAACACCAACAAACACACCTTTCTATGGAATAGTACCTGAAAGACCAGCGATGCCTCTGGGACAAATCACTTTGCCCGTCACCTTTGGCACAAAAGAGAAGTACAGAACCGAGTTCATCAAATTTAAAGTAGCAGACTTCGAATCAAGCTATCACGCAATCCTGGGAAGACCGGCGATAACCAAGTTCATGGCAGTACCCCACTACCCGTAGTTATTGCTGAAGATGCCAACAACTAGAGGAATGCTATCCCTACAAGGCGACCTCAAGAAGGCGTACGAATGTGATGTCCAAGCAATTCAAATACTGGAAAGAATTCAAGACCTCCAAGAAGGACGACAGATAGCAACGCTAGCAGCAGCAATGAACCCACAAGAGACAGAGATACCGATGAGGAATCAAAGCAAGAGCTTCACCACCCCGACAGAGGTCAGAACAAAGAAGATCGACCTCCAAGCCGGCGACCCAAAGAAGACGGCGATCATAAGTGCAGAACTCGACCCCAAATAGGAACTCACGCTCACAAAATTTCTTAGGGACAACAAAGATATCTTTGCCTGGAAGCCAGCTGACATTCCAGGAGTCCCGAGAGATTTGGCTGAGCACATAATTGATGTCTACAAGGGTTCAAAACCTATGAAGCAGAAGCTAAGGAGGTTCGCACCAGACAGAAACGCGGCAATCAAAAAAGAACTCACGAAGCTCATGGCTGCAGGATTCATCAGATAGAAAATCAACCCCGAATGGCTAGCAAATCCAGTGCTAGTAGAAAAGAAGAACTCGACAGAATGGCGCATGTGCATCGACTACACTGACCTCAATAAGCATTGTTCAAAAGATCCATATGGACCCCCAAGGATCGACCAAGTGATTGACTCAACGGCAGGAGCAGCTTTACTCACGTTTCTTGATTGTTACTCGGGATATCACCAAATATCACTCAGAAAAGAAGATCAAAATAAGACTTTGTTCATCACACCTTTCGAAGCATATTGCTACAACGCCATGCCTTTTGGGTTGAAGAACGCGGGGGCAACATACCAAAGAGCAATCCAAACATGCCTAGGAGATCAAATTGGAAGGAATGCAGAAGCATATGTGGATGATGTGGTGATCAAAACTCAAGAAGCAGACAAACTGATAGAAGACCTCGAGGAAACATTCACAAATCTCAAAAGATGGCAATGGAAACTTAACCCAAACAAGTGCGTATTCAGAATACCTTCAGGACAACTTCTTGGGTTCCTAGTGAGCAACAGAGGCATAGAAGCAAGTACCAAGCAAATACAAGCAATCATCAACATGAAGCCGCCAAAAAAAGTCAAGGATGTCCGGAAGTTGACGGGCTCAATGGCGGCTCTAAACGGGTTCATATCCAGTTAGGGGAAAAAGGAATACCTTTCTTCAAACTCCTCAAGAAGACAAGGAAGTTCGAATGGACTCAAGAAGCAGATCAAGCCTTTCAAAATCTCAAAAAATACTTAGCATCACCAGCAATATTAGTTCCACCAAGAAGGCGAGAAGACATGCTACTCTATATCTCGGCAACAAAGAACGTGGTCAGCACAGCAATAGTAGTTGAAAGAGAAGAACCTAGACATGCTTACAAAGTTCAGAAGCCAGTATACTACGTAAGCGAAGTACTGACAGAATCAAAGGCCAGATACCCACAAGTGCAGAAATTACTATATGCTATTCTAATTGCATCAAGAAAGTTGAGACACTATTTCGATGAGCACAAAATCACGGTGGTCACAGAATTCCCGTTAGCTGACATATTACACAACAGGGATGCAACTAGGAGAATATCAAAGTGGGCAGTAGAACTTGGCGCACTCAACATGGAGTTCCAATCCAAAACGGCAATAAAGTCGCAGGCTCTAAGCGATTTCATAGCAGAATGGACAGAGATCAACCAGAAACAACCCGACGCAATCACAGATCATTGGAGGATGTATTTCGATGGATCACTCAAGCTTGGAGGAGCCGGCGCAGGCATATTACTAATATCACCAGAAGGAAAGCAATTCAAATATGTACTCCAAATCCTGTGGCAAGCAACAAATAACGAAGCAGAATATGAAGCTCTGATACACGGACTTTGGGTGGCAAGTTCTTTATCACTCAAAAGATTAATGGTATACGGCGACTCAGCTGTGGTGATAAACCAAGTCAACAAGGATTGGGACTGCACCAAAGATAACATGGGAGCATATTGCGCCGAGGTAAGAAAACTAGAAAAAAACTTCAGGGACTCCAATGTGGTGGCCGATACCCTAGCAAAAATGGGGTCAGACAGAGCAAAAGTACCACCAGAAATATTCGTCCAAGAACTAGCAGAGCCCACCATCAAACAACCTAAGGAGATCAAGCACAATGAGGCAGAAAGAGAAGTATTGGCAATCGACCTCATGAAAGGTGATCAGAAGTCGCAAATAAGAATTTCTCCGCTAGACGAAGATTGGTGGAAACAATTCATCGATTATATCAAAGACAAAAAGTTGCCAGAAGACAAAGCTGAAAGAACCCGAGTGATTCAAAGAAGCAAAAATTATGTCCTAGTCAGAGAATATCTATATAAAAGGGCGGCATCTTCTAGAGTATTACTCAAATGTGTGACCAAAGAGATAGGAATTCAGATCCTTGAGGAAGTACACGGAGGCTGTTGCGGAAATCATGCAGCATCAAAAACACTAGTGGGCAAAGCATTCCGAACAGGATATTATTGGCCAACAGCCGTGAAAGACGTAGAAGAACTCGCCAGACGCTGCAAGAACTGCCAGATGTTTGCAAGACAACAACATGTTCCAGCTCACAACCTGATTTGCATACCACCATCATGGCCATTCTCATGCTGGGGGCTAGATCAAGTTGGACCTCTGAAAAGAACAAAAAGAGGATATGAATATATCTTTGTAGCAATTGACAAGTTCACCAAATGGATTGAATACAAACCTCTGGTTAAATACAGCGCAGAAAAAGCTGTAGAATTCATACAAAGCCTTATGAACAGATTTGGCATACCAAATAGAATAATTACAGATTTGGGATCACCCTTTATAGCAAAAGAATTCACGTCATGGGCAAGAGATTGTGGGATCGACATCGACTTCGCATCAGTTGCGCATCCTCAAGCAAATGGTTAAGTTGAAAGAGCCAACGGACTCATATTACAAGGGCTGAAACCAAGGCTATATGAAGACCTAAAAGATTATGGAGCAAACTGGATTGATGAAATTCCCAAAGTTGTCTGGGGGCTGAGAACTCAGATAAACAGATCAACCGGGTATTCACCATTCTTCTTAGTTTATGGATCAGAAGCCGTACTACCAGCCGACCTATTATGGAGTTCTCCAAAAATAGAACATTATGAAGAAGGCGAAGCTGAAGAAACAAGGTGCTAAGAGCTCGATTGTCGGAAGAAGTAAGAGAAAGCGCAATGCTCCAGAATGCAAAATATCAACAAGAGTGTTGACGGTCGTTAACTCATAAAATTAACCGTCAACTTAGCATGCAAATGGACCTATTCATAAATACTTGATAGATATAGGGTTACCACTCATTAATTCCACGAGTTTTGGTGAATATCTATTTACGCGGGGTGACAAATGAAAACTACCCAAGATGGCCCACATGTCGGGTTTACATAGAGAGAAAGACCGAACGGGTGAAAAAGTATAATCTAGAAGACTCCGAGAGGCGACACACAAACACAGGGCCCACATGGCAGGCCGGGTCGGTCGGCCCGACCGGAGGGAGTCGGCCGACTCCCCGCTCCACCAATCGGTGGAGTCTCGCGGATCCCGCCTCCACCGACTTTGAAGAGCAATAATTATCGTCCATTTAGGTCGGTTTGATCCGAGGGCTGTGGTTAATCCTAGGGGGCTATATAAGCGAGCCCTGGCCCCCGGGTAAAACCCTAATTCATTCTCCAATTCATTCAAGACTTCAATCCGAGAGAGAGAGTTAGATAGAGAAGGGTCCCTCGAATGGATCTATCTCTATAGGGTATTAGTATCAAGAGAGATTGAGAGAGTATAGAGTGGAGGTAGATTTGGAGGAAGCCCGACTGTCGGTGTCTCCTCTCCAGTGTACTGCGGGATCAAGTCTCCTAACCCGAGGCTTGGTTTTCGAGAATCATTCGGCAATTCAACTTCTAATACTAGTAAGTTCGTTGTTATTATTGTTCTTTGGTTTACAAGTTTACTTTATTTGCTTCGCGTTGGGAATAGAGTAATTGTTCTTTAGCATAAGCATGGTGCTTAGGCTAGGTTCACTTGTAGATGCTCCTATCCCGGTAGGAACCGTGGTAGTAGTGACGGAAGTGACAATCCCTTTATTACCTTTGTAATCCACTTCCCGTTGGTAGGTAAGGTAGGTCCTTTGTGCCCGGTTTAGCATCCTTTGCGGTGTCTATTCCTCAGGTATCCCCTTAGAACAGTAGTCTCAAAGCTTGCCATAGGTTGGAAGAAGACCGACGAAGGAGTTCTCTCTATATCGCTTAATTCTCACTTGACTAGCAGCCCGGGGTAGTAGTAAAGATCGGGTTAGTCTATTGCACGTTTTCTCTTAGCGGATATAAACAAATACGATACTCGGGACTTATCTCCCGGGTGAAGTGCTCACCGATATCCGTGCGCTTGCGGATTATTTCTCTTGATTCTTTCGTGTGCGTATCTAATGTCAACAAGCATTTAAAGCGCCGTTGCCGGGGAGAAAGACGGTCTGCTTAGATAACCTAAATCTTGCTATACCTTGTACCTATACTTTTATCTTTTTCTTGCACTTTACTTTTCCGTACATTTTATCTTTTTCTATCCTTATGGATAACTCAAATTCCATTCCTATCTTTCAATTTTACGCACCCACGGAGACCGGCCTAGTGCCACATGAGTCATCACAACCTATCCAAACACCTAGCTATAGGCCGAGTCCACGGTTGATTGCATTGGTCCAAAGCCTATCCTTTTCGGGAGAAGGAGACGAAAACCCTTACCTTCACATTAGAGACTTTGAGCAAACATGTGACTGTCTTCGCATAGAGGGCATGTCCGACAAAACCCTCCGTTGGAAGCTATTTCCTTTCTCATTAAAGGGAAAAGCTAGACAATGGTATGATAAAGCTGTAGGTAAGCAACAAGGAGATTGGGGTCCTTACGCTCCAACTTTTGCCTAGATTTCTATCCCATCTCCCAAATCGTCGACCTTAGAGTCAAGGTTCGACTATTAAGCAAGAACTGAAGAATCTTTGGCCTCATCCTGGAATCGTTTTACTACACTTTTAGCATCGGGCCCGGACCTTAGTCTACCGAGATCCCATTCTTTTACAACACTTTTATAAAGGTCGAGTAGAGACAGTAGAAAATTGCTCGACACAACTTCGGGAGGATCATTCTTGCATATCTCTCGTGAGAAAGCAAGATCAATCCTAGACCAAATCCTATCCAGTGAATTAGACAACCTCCTAGAAGTAGAACCTCAAGTAGCCGAAGCCAAACCTTTGCCGATACACCATCAACTTCAGCTAATCCATGTCTTGAGCAAGACAAGGAAGACATTCCACTTCCCGATTTTATGCTAGATATTGAACACGATCTGTTTTGATTTTGGAAACATCTTCAACTATCACAAGGTGAAGAAGCCACAAGGCAAATATCACCCAATAAAGCCATGCAATATTGATGAGGATATTCCAACGGGAAAAACCTCGGGAGAGTTAGTGTCTGTCATGAGCAATGAGTGGTTAGAAGAGTCGAGCTTTCCTGCGAAATAATTCATTTGAATTCATCTTCTCTTCCCATTCATTGCATGATTAACAATGATCGCATAGACGCTCTCTACAATCCGGTTGTGGGTATAAATATCATGTCTACCACACTAGCAAAATATTTGCAAAGAAACATGACATTGACCCCAACGGTGAAGTTCATAAGAAATCTTTCAAGACAAATTCTTCCTTGTTTAGGAATCCTACATGTCCTACCACTCCGGGTAGAAGGAACCCCTGTTCACTTAAGCTTTTATGTCTTTGACATAGGGGATTTCCACTGTTGATAGGACAACCATTTAGAAGACTTCTTTATGAAGGACAAACTGGGAAACTAAACATTTGTTTAGGCAAGAAAGTCCAGTTTGCAATGTCCATTTCACACTCTTTAAATGCTAGGACCGAGCCCCATCCACATTATGATCCGTTGGAGGAATTTAGAGCAGCCTCTCTAGAATTCCTAGTTAAACCCAATTAGAAGATGAAGCTAGATTCTTCATAGAAGAAGAAGCCGACCCTTCGAGAATGAACCATTAGATGAATTTACCTTACCACCTAGGCCTCCTATTGAGTTCAAACCTTTACCGGCCGGTCTTAGATATGCCTTTCTAGGAAATGATCCGACTCTCCTGTCATTATAAGTGATACTCTCACTCGGGAGCGGACTTTTCGCTTAATGGCTGTCCTAGAAAAACATAAAAAAGCTTTTGGCTACTCACTCCGGGACCTCAAAGGAATTAGTCCTGCCCTTTGTACCCATCGCATTCCCACGGATCCCGATATTCCACCATCCAGAGAACCCCAACGTAGGCTCAATAATGCGATGAGGGAAGTTGTTAAGAAAGAAGTTTTAAAACCGTTGCACTGTTGGGATTATTTACCCCGTGCCACACGGTGAGTGGGTCAGCCATGTCCAAGTTGTGCCTAAAAAGGGAGGCATGACTGTTGTCCAAAATGAGAAGAATGAGTTAATCCCACAAAGAACCGTCACAGGATGGCGAATGTGCATAGATTATAGAAAGCTTAATAAGGCAACAAGAAAAGATCACTTTCCTTTGCCTTTCATTGATGAGATGCTAGAGCGATTAGCCAACCATTCTTACTTTTGCTTCCTTGATGGATATTCTGGATATCATCAAATCCCTATCCATCCTAATGATCAAAACAAAACAACCTTTACATGCCCTTATGGAACCTTTGCTTATCGTAGGATGTCTTTTGGGTTATGTAATGCACCGGCTTCTTTTCAAAGATGTATGATGTCAATATTTTCGATATGATTGAAAAGATTATGGAAGTTTTCATGGATGATTTTTCGTTTATGGAAAAACTTTTGATGAGTGTCTTGAAAACATAGATCGAGTTTTACAAAGATGTGAGGAAAAACACTTAGTCCTTAATTGGGAAAAGTGTCATTTCATGGTTAGAGAAGGAATAGTGCTAGGACACTTAGTGTCCGAAAGAGGCATCGAGGTAGATAGAGCCAAAATAGAAGTTATTGAACAACCGCCTCCTCCTATCAATGTGAAAGGAATTAGAAGTTTCCTTGGTCATCTTGGTTTTTATCGTAGATTCATAAAAGATTTCTCTTTCATCGCTAGACCTCTTACCCGCTTATTGGCTAAGGATGTTCCTTTTGACTTTGATGATGCCTCTTACAATCATTTGAGATTCTTAAGAAAGCGCTCATCTCTCGCTCCAATCATTCAACCCCCGATTGGACTTTACCTTTTGAAATTATGTGTGATGCAAGTGACTACGCCGTAGGAGCAGTGTTAGGACAGACTAAGGATAAGAAGCATCATGCAATAGCTTACGCTAGCAAAACTTTGACTGGACCTCGGCTTAATTATGCTACCACCGAAAAAGAGCTCTTAGTCATTGTTGTCTTTGCTATTGATAAGTTTAGATCCTACTTAGTGGGTGCCAAAGTGATTGTTTACACCGATCATGCCGCTTTAAAATATTTGCTCACTAAGAAAGATGCTAAACCTCGTTTGATAAGATGGATTTTATTACTCCAAGAATTTGATCTAAAAATAAAAGATAAAAAGGAGTAGAAAACTCGTTGCCGATCACTTGTCTAGAATGCGGTTGAGAAACCACGGAACTACCCATCGACGACGTACTCCGGGACGACATGCTCTACGGAATCAACGATCGACCCCGGTATGCGAGATATTGTTAATTTTATGGTTACAGGTTATGTACCACCAGGAGGCAACAAAAGGAAACTTATCCAGGAGAGTCGTACTCACATATGGGATGAGCCTTACCTCTTCCGAGTGTGCTCTGATGGTCTGCTCAGAAGATGTGTGCCAACTGAAGAAGGAATCAAAATCATCGAAAGATGCCACTCATCACCATATGGAGGCCATTATGGGGTGTTCCGTACACATGCGAAGATTTGGCAATGCGGATTTTTCTGGCCAACAATGTATGAAGACACAAAAGATTTCATTCGGAGATGCGGTCCTTGTCAAAGACATGGCAACATCAACTCAAGAGATGCCATGCCACTTATCAACAACCTTCAGATCGAGCTCTTTGATGTCCGGGGAGTTGATTTCATGGGACCATTTCCACCGTCGAAGAAATGTGAATACATCCTCGTAGATAGACTATGTGTCCAAATGGGTCGAAGCTCGCCATGCAAAAGGCAGATAGCTCAAGCTCCAAAAAGATGTTCGAAGAAATAATATTCCCAAGATTCGGTGTCCCAAGGATAGTCATAAGTGATGGAGGATCACATTTCATCGACAAGCGTTTCGAGCAATACTTATTGAAGCATGGGTACGTCATAACGTTGCTACTCCGTATCACCCTCGACAAGTGGCCAAGCGAGACATCAAATAAGCGAGATCAAGAATATTCTTCGAAGACAGTGAATGAAATGGGAACTGCATGGAAGGACAAGCTTCCTGATGCACTATGGGCATATCGAACAGCATACAAGACACCTATTGGGATGTCACCATATCAACTAGTCTATGGAAAGACCTGCCACTTGCCAGTAGAGCTGGAATTCAAAGCTCACTGGGCCATCAAGAAATGGAATATGGACCTAGAAGCAGCAGGAGAGAAGAGGAGGATGCAAATCTCTGAATTAGAAGAATGGAGAGAGAAAGCCTATCACAATGCCAAGATATACAAAGAAAGAGTGAAAAGATGGCACGACAAGAGAATTAAGATCAAGGAGTTCACACCCGGAGACAAGGTATTACTTTTTAATTCCAGGGTCAAACTCTTCGAGCAAGGAAAGCTTCGAAGCAAATGGGAAGGACCGTTCGAAGTAGTAAGCTCATCATCGCATGGAGCCGTTACACTTCGCAACAACGAAGGTACGATATTCAAGGTAAATGGTCAACGCCTTAAAATATTTTTAGAGCCCATTGAGGAAATTGGTGAAATAGATGAATTAAACTTCTTTCTCAATTAGGTAGTTGGGCCCGACCTTTTTACTTTTCGTTTTTCGAGGTCCAGGGTATTTTTCCGAATGACAAAATTACGCTAATTAGGTTGCGAAAAGCCCTGGCAGAGGGGTCCACCTGCCAGAGTCGGCCGCCCCATAGGGGGAGTCGGCCGACCCATGGACTCCCCCATTCGCCGCCAGCTTTTGCATTCGTGATCCTTCTATACTCTTCCTTCAGGAATTTTTGCCGATTAGGGTTTTTGAGATCACGTTGACGCGTTATTCCTTCGGAGATTCCCTTTAGATGCCCTTTAGATGCCTCTCCATCCCCCTATATAAAGAAGCCCAGCCTCAGGCCAACCTCATTCCATCTAAAGCCACCTCCTCCTAGCATCAAGCTTGCTACGCAAAGAATGATGAAGCCGAGCCGTAAAATTTAGATAGAACATTGATCCGCTTCGGGATTGATCTCAACACCATCCCAAAGGAGGAGCCTAAGTCCAAGGCTATCGTTCTTGCTGAGCCAAAACCCCTAGCCTCTATTCCTCCAAAACCTCAAGCTTACAGCCATAGCTACTTCGCCCAACCAGTCATCACCGCACCCAAGCCTTTGCTCCTAGATGGACCTCCACCAAAGGGTCCTATTGTGAAGCTCCCAGAAGGCACCAAGATCCTCCCTCCTAAGCACAATGAGATGCTTATGGGAGTGAAGACCAACAAGCAAGGGGAAATCGTCTGTGCTAAGTATAGCACTGGAGAGCGCTCGTATTTCGAGGGAGTCCGTGCTCACCCGAGCAAAGTAAAGTTCGTCCCTCCGAAGGAAGCCCCGAAAGCAGCTCTCGCCGCCTCAGAAGCTCCAAGGAAGCGTCGCAAGACCGTTGCAGACTTAGAGACGGAACTAGAAACTCAGCGCGACATTATTGCATCTCTGCAAAACTGCCAGCGTGTCCAGAGCAGTAGTATTGTCACTCTCATAGATAGACTTCGTGCGTTAGAGAAGAGGACGGATAAGTTAGAAAAGAAGTTAGACGCTCCAGAGAAGCGAGTTGATTAGATGAGATTTGTCTTAGCATCAGAAAGGCCTAGTATGCTTAGATTAAAAGTTTTAGTTTGCAAGAATGCTTAGTTAAAGTTTAGTTCGATCTGAGTTCCTTTCAATACTTGTAATCCAGGCCTTAATGAAGATGAAATAAAGTTTCTAGTTACATTTATTATTGCATATGTGTTGCCTCTTTTGTCTCCACCTTGTTGTGAATGAAGATAACAGGAATCTAGTGTGGGGGAGGCAACCGACGACTAAACTAACGGATATCGGCGAACCAGCAAAAAATATTTGAGAATATACGACATAAAGATCACGCACGACGAAGCGGACCCGAGGGCCACTGCGAGTCGGCCGCCCCATACATAGGGTCGGCCGCACATGGGTTGGGCCCATTTGGCTCCAGCTTTCGTCAACGATCAGGTTTGCTTCCCTACGTTCCAAAATTTTATACCGATCACGTTTTTCCGATTCGTTTGGGGAACACTTTGAACTAAATTACTTGCTATATTTATTGAGAAGGTAGATTATTTTAATCATGACCCCAAGATAGACTCACACCATGATAATTCTGGGAATCCCCATTTCTTTGTTGGGAACGTGATTTTATAGGGACCCCATTTTACTTAAGTTGTTGAGGACAGTGATATAGCATGGACCATGAGAACTGATTTCTTGATGTCTAGTTGCTTGGAGAATTTCTTTTCGAAAATCTTAAAATGTTAGCTATACTTCTCCTCTCGTGGTTATAAATGCCTATAGAGCCTCGTCGACAAAAATCGAAAGACCAAGACATAAGCTTTTTATTTGTGTTGAGAATAGTCTTGGCGGTATTAAAGCCTTAGAGAAGGGTCTCTTACTCATATGATCAAGTGCACTTACACCCACATATATATCTGCTTGCTCCTACATTGGGAGTACGCAAAAACATGCTTTCCGCCATTCATCCATCTCCTACACTTTGGGAGAAGGATACATACACTTTCTAGGATTTCTATATGCTCCAAGGATTATTATCATCATCCAGGTTGTCGAAAGATTATTATCGTCAACATCATCATCGTATTCAAGAAAGTTATTGTGTCCGAGAGTGAGACATGGGCTATGCAAAAATAATGTTAAAAAAAGAAAAGAAAAGAGATAGCCCATGAGCTCTTAAGTATTGTGATCCCAAGAGAAGGAAAGTTCAAAGAAGCTCAAAGAGCTATTCAAGAAAAGATCAAGCAAAGCAATGTTCAAGAGAAGAGTGTGCAAGAGAGGAGGAGCATTATCATCATCAATTTAGCCACCAGATATTCCACACACTTGCACACACTTGATCTAGAGTAAGGTCCCCCTCTCCTTGGTTCCCGTTTTTGACTAATCAATATGCGCAGGTAAAAATGCTATTCCTTGACATACCTTAAACTCCATATAAGCTTTAGTAGAATAGGAGGCATACCCTTTCACATGCCTCAAGTGAGTTCCATAAATACTACATACATTAAGAGATTAGAGTGCTCTATACTTATTGGTGAGTTCTACAAATACCACATATAAAGAGTGATTCGAGTGTGCTACATGATGGAGAAGGGTAAGCTAAGTTTTTCTTTGCAAAAATGTTATAAAAACTCCGAATGACAGATTGATAGAAGATGGATCTCTACTTCGCGCTGTTCCATCTTTCAACTCCCCAAAGTTCAATGGTAGACACTTTTGAATCCCGCAGGTGCGGGTATGATCGGGATAATCTAATGTTGATGTCTTGGTTTGAGGCTATGCTTAAAGTAATCCATCCTTTTCCTCGAGACGAGTAAAAGACAAGTGTGGGGAGTTTGTTGACGGTCGTTAACTCATAAAATTAACCATCAACTTAGCATGCAAATGGACCTATTCATAAATACTTGATAGATATAGGGTTACCACCGAGAATTCCACGAGTTTTGGTGAATATCTATTTCTACGAGGGTGACAAATGAAAACTACCCAAGATGGCCCACATGTCGGGTTTACATAGAGAGAAAGACCGAACCGGTGAAAAAGTATAATCTAGAAGACTCCGAAGGCGACACCTGAAACACAGGGCCCACTTTGCACCGCCGGGAGTCGGCCGGCCGGGGAGGGAGTCGGCCGACTCCCGACTCCACCAATCGGGTGGAGTCTCGCGGATCCCGCCTCCACCGACTTTGAAGAGCAATAATTATCGTCCATTTAGTCGGTTTGATCCGAGGGTCAGTGGTTAATCCTAGGGGGCTATATAAGCGAGCCCCCGGCCCCCGGGTAAAACCTAATTCATTCTCCAATTCATTCAAGACTTCAATCCGAGAGAGAGAGTTAGATAGAGAAGGGTCCCTCGAATGGATCTATCTCTATAGGGTATTAGTATCAAGAGAGATTGAGAGAGTATAGAGTGGAGGTAGATTTGGAGGAAGCCCGACTGTCGGTGTCTCCTCTCCAGTGTACCTACGGGATCAAGTCTCCTAACCCGAGGCTTGGTTTCAGAATCATTCGGCAATTCAACTTCTAATACTAGTAAGTTTGTTGTTATTATTGTTCTTTGGTTTACAAGTTTACTTTATTCGCTTCGCGTTGGGAATAGAGTAATCGTTCTTTAGCATAAGCGTGGTGCTTAGGCTAGGTTCACTTGTAGATGCTCCTATCCGGCCGGAACCGTGGTAGTAGTGAGGGAAGTGACAATCCCTTTATTACCTTTGTAATCCACTTCCCGTTGGTAGGTAAGGTAGGTCCTTTGTGCCCGGTTTAGCATCCTTTGCGGTGTCTATTCCTCGGTACCCCCTTAGAACAAGTAGTCTCAAAGCTTGCCATAGGTTGGAAGAAGACGACGAAGGAGTTCTCTCTATATCGCTTAATTCTCACTTGACTAGCAGCCCGGGGTAGTAGTAAAGACCGGGTTAGTCTATTGCACGTTTTCTCTTAGCGGATAAAAACAAATACGATACTCGGGACTTATCTCCGGGTGAAGTGCTCACCGATATCCGTGCGCTTGCGGATTATTTCTCTTGATTCTTTCGTGTGCGTATCTAATGTCAACAAAGAGTTACGAAGACATTATGATAAGAACACGAAGCCAAAAACCCTCAAACCAGGAGATTTAGTTCTAAAACTAATTCAAAAGAAGGATGGAAGACACAAGTTGCTCAGCCCATGGGAGGGCCAGTACAAAGTGAAAAGAGTTCTTGGTCCCGGCACTTACGAGTTGATGACAAACGACGAAATCCCAATCAAGAACACTTGGCCTATCAGTCAACTTCGGAGATTCTACAACTGAAAGATGATATGGCAACTCCTTGAGTAATTCTAGCCTGGAACATGAGTCCAGAGCCAATGCCTAGAACATGAGTCTAGATGACATTATCCCACGACTTCTTATATAATTCTGGCCTGGAACATGAGTCCAGAGCCAATGCCTAGAACATGAGTCTAGATGACATTATCCCACGGCTTCTTATGTAATTCTGGCCTGGAACATGAGTCCAGAGTCAATGCCTAGAACATGAGTCTAGATGATATCTTCAATGAAGAAAGTGATTTTCTTCAAAATTCTAGCCTGGAACATGAGTCTAGATGATTTAATTCGACTTCTTCTACAAACGATGCTGGCCTAGAACATGAGCCTAGAGCCAATGCTCGGAACATGAGTCCGGAAGACCAATTCTGGCCTAGAACACGAGTCTAGAGTCAATGCCTAGAACAAGAGTCTAGATGACAAAAAGAACTTCTCCGGCCTAGTCCACGCTTGAGTCTTGGTACGTGATGCCGGCCTAGATGATTCGGGTTCAGAGCTACCCGGCCCTAGAGCGCGAAGAGCCTGCGCCGATAGCACTGCGCTACCAAACTAGCCTAGAACTCGGCATAGCTAACCGATTCCAGAGCACATTCCGGCCTAGACAATTCGGGTTCGAAGCTACCCGGCCCTAGTGCACGAAGGGTTTAGTGGCAAAGACAAAGGTTGAAACCACTAAGACCAACGAACTCTCCTGGGGAGCACGGGGAGAGCCCGGACTAGAGCAGAGATTCCGGTCTAGACGATTCGGGTTCAAAGCGACCCGGCCCTAGAACTGAGGGGCCTTGCTGTGGAGATAATGGTCGATACGCTTGCGCCGAATGAAATAGTGGTTTGGACGATTCGGGTTCGAAGCTACCCGGCCCCAAGCACACTCTTCCTCGCCTGGGGAGCACGGGGAGAGCCCGGACCAGAGCAGAGGTTCTGGTCTAGATGATTCAGGTTCGAGCTACCTGGCCCTAGAACCGAAGGGCCTAGCGGTTGAGACAATGGTTGATACTGCTAGCGCCAATGGGAAATAGTGGTTTGAATGATCCAGGTTCTTAGCTACCTGGCCCAAACACACTCTCCGGACGATTCGGGTTCGAGCTACCCGGCCCCGAAACCCATCTACTTGACAAGAAGAAAACAACCCGACGACTACAAGAACTCGGATGATATCTTACTTCACAAGCACAAACGATGAAACAACGCAAGGCGAGCCAAAGCACGTGAAGAAGATGAAACAAAGAAGGATGAGTCGAAGCCCGCGCAAAACAACAGACATATAAAAGAGCCTTACATACAAGAGTAAAAGAGCAAGCAGTAAAGTAACAAAGTTTTTACAAGGAGACCCAACCAAGTGTCAAAAGAAGTTTTGTCACAAAATAAACTCTAATCATCTCCAAGAGACAACTGGGCCACAAACCTCTCAACCAACGGAGCCAACTCTTCCTCATGAGAATGGACATCAGCAAGAAACGCAGCGGAAGGGGCTGGATCAGCAATTTGCTCAAGACCAGCAGAAGGAGCTAAGGCACAAACATGACAAAGGATATTGCTAACCACATTCTAAAAGCCATCTCGAATGAAGCTCCGAAACCGATCAGGAACAAGAGGAGCGTAAGCAGGAAAATCAGCATAAAGAACCTCATCACCATCCTAGCTAATGTGACCAAGAACAAACAACATGGCACCCTTGATAGCATCATACTTTGCACCCAACGATTCAAGATGAGTCTTCAAGTCTGCAATATTACCCGATAGCTGAAGAAACAATACAATTAGGCACCGTGTCAATTTTTTGAAGAAGAAAGAAAGAAAATCCAAAGAAGCATAGCAAAAATTATAGGATAACTCACCGTTTCCTTGTCATTCAGAGCTACACGAAGACTCTCTTTCATGGTAGCCTCATTCCTCAACAAGTTCTGACGTTCAGCATCAAAAACTGGCGCAAGAATAAAAGCTCAGAAAAGAAAAAGGGCAAAACGGCAAAGATACAAACAACTCGAAAGAAAGCAAAACCTACCAGCAGCCTCATCCCTCAAAGATTGGACAATCTTCTCTAACTCCTCGCAACGACGGACCTTCTCAGCTACTTCAACCTTCAAAGAAGATTCAGCATCTTGATGCCGCACATGTTCTTTCTCCAAGACAGCACGTACTTCAACAAGCTCTTGTGGAGAAAACTCAGAAGCGACAACATCAAAAGAAGTGGCCACACCTTCCTTAAAGCAATGAAGAAGATCCTGAAAAAGGAAGAAGGGGTATCAAGCAACAAAGAAGCAGGCAGTAAAAAAGACGACAAGAAAAGGAGCACTTACATCCATCTGGCCACCAAAAGAAGCGACAAACTTGTCAAAGCAAACCTTCAAAGTAGCAAAACGATGAGGACAGACAGACATCAAAGAAGTAGCAGCAGCCATGGCACCAACACCTAGAGAAGCTCCATCAATAGAAACTTGCTATCCCTGAACTGAAGAATCAACAGCAAACAAATGCAATCCCCGGTAAAGAGACATTAGAAGAAAAGGAACACAAGAATACCCAAGGCAAAAACAACTCAACAAGAGAAAAGAGAAAGAAAGAAGATCGTACTCACCAACAGGAGAAGAAGATAGGCCACGCGGCTTAGTATCAACATCCATGAAAGAACCCAGGCCACCAGAAGAACAACCTCCATCAGAAGAACCTGATGTAACAGGACTGCAAACAAGGAAAACAAAGTAAGAAGGAAAACAGAAAAAAGAGAAAGGGTCACAGGGAGAAAGCAAAAATTTACATGGGAAGACGCTTCACGGAACCAACACCTCGCTTACGAACAACCGAAAGTGGAGGTAAAGAACCCGTAATAGGAAAGAAGAAACAGGCACGGGCTTAGAAGAAGCATCGACGACTTGTTGCCTGGAAAAGAACAAGGTCAAAAAACAAAAGCTACAGGCAAAAAAGAAGAGCAAAGAAAAGACTTACCGATCCAGCACAAGATCACCAGCTGCGGCCTCGCCTCCATCATGGGACGCACTATCTCCAACTGAGCAAAAAGAATTTCAGACACACAAAGAAGCAAATGACTATGCACCCCACTCATACCAAAAGATAGAACAGTACTCGACATTGCAGAACGAAGCTTCTTCAAAGAAGAATCATCAAAAGAGGGTCAGAGCCGCCTAAATAACGAGAGCTACGTCAGAAAAGTCTGCGAAAGGAAATTGGAAAAGGATCAACAAAATACATCGGCTCTAGGGAAACCTATCATTTAATGGAAGAAGTAGGGGTATCACCCTCGTCAACAGCAGTGGGGTCTTTCTCAATCACCAAATGGAATTGGCGACCCCATCCCTACAGCAAGTAAAATGAAGATATCAAGAGCAAGTACAACCAAGACAAGCACAAAAAAGCAAGGATAACTTACAGAAGGCGAAGGATGATCAGAATGATATTCTTCAAGACGGTAGGGAAGAAGAGGCACATTCCCAAGAACCACCCTCATCCGAGAAACAACTTCTTCGTCAGAGAGCTTCAGTCCCGGCTTTATCATAGAAGAATCATCAGCACCAGTATACTCAAAACCAAGGTGATCCCTCTGCATAAGCGGTTGAACAACCCGGTGAAGGAAACTAGCAACTAAACCATCTCCAGTGAGACCTTGGTCACGAACCACGCCTATTCGGTCAAGGAGAAGCCGGATGGCAGCCAGCTCAACAGCACTAAGCTTTGAACTAAAGAGGGAAGTGTCCGTGGGAAGGACGGACAGGTCAGAAGAAAAGTACTCATTAGGTTTGGCAACATAGAACCACTTATCTACCTAAACCATCTTGTCATAGAAAGACAAGGAAAAGAACTCGGTAGCCTTCCCCTGGTGCATCTGAATAGAAACACACCCAAAAGGAGGAGGAGAAGTACCATCGGCCATCTTCAAGCAAAAGAAGTGGTGAAAGAGAAGCAAATTAGGCATAATCCTAATGTACACCTCACAAAGATGAACAAAGGCAGATAGATACAAAATACTATTAGGGGTAAGATGAAATGCTGGAGCCCAAAGAAGGACAGGAACTCCATCAGAAAATCAGAAGGAGGAAAACAAAGACCAGCATTCACAAAAGCAACAAAAAGGACAGTCTGAGTAGAAGAAGGATTTGGAACCAGATGGTCACCAGGGAGCTCATACAGAGAAACCGATTGATCTTGGAGTTGACCGCGCTCCACCAACAAATCAAGATCTGCCAATGTCGTCATTGGCTCAGGCCACTGTCTCTGCCAAAAAGAATAATCCAGTCAGAATCAGCCAAGAAAATAGAAACAGGAAAGGTTGAAGCAGATACGCACCTCAGAAGACCTGGACAACCTCTTCTTTTGAGCCATTGCAATGAGGAGAGCAAGAATCAAGAGATCAAACAAAGGCGGAAGCAACTAGGGTTTCTGGGCGTAAGACAAGATTTGGGGATTTTTTTCTTCTCGAAAACTATGGAGGCGTAAGGACAAAGAGGAGAACAGCAAAAATATTTATACACCGATAGACGGCCCAATAACGGCCCACAAAAGACCAATCACAAGTAAAAGGCCAAAAAGAGATAACAAAAGGATGCTACATCAGGATAGGACTCTGCACCGATCTCAAGAAATTAAAGAGGCTTAAACTCGAAGAGCTCAAAGGTAACTACCGAATGATACAAGCAGTAAAAGACACAGGGTATGGCATCAGAATACAATGTTTTCCGTATATCAAGCATCAAGACACTCGCAAGGAACCAGAAAGCTGCAACAACAAAGAACCTGGTACAATCTAAAGATCAACAGAGTACCAAGAGTCAGAAAACAACTCGGAAGACATCAACTCAAAACAACATACAACCAAGATTGCTAGACATGACACAGCAGTACCCAAGAGAAAGACAACAGAAGACAATTCATTTGCAATGTCATGCACCTACAATCTGAAGTCCCAAAGGAGATGACAGTTGAAGGTAACAAAATGGCCAGATAGAAGAACTCGAGTAGCAAACAGCAGAGAAGCCTTCACCAGCATTACAAGAATTCCACCACCAACACTGATCAATCTCACAATCAGAAATAATAACAGGATTAGTATACTACTAATCCTGCTCACAAGACATTCATCTACAAAGACAAAGACTACAAAAATGCCCGGGGGCTCATCAAGCTCGCATACTACAATATTCATGATTACAAGAAAAGACGCAAAAGGAAGCAGAGGCAAGGAAGGAGGATGGAGAGGCACTCACCAGCAGAAAGCACTATTTATAGCCAACAAGCTGGTGTACAAAGAACAAGTCTACGAAGCTCCAAAGGGCATTCACGTGAAGAAAAGGACAGGGAGCTAACACGACCAGATCAACCACAGAAGAACAATAGTAGTAAAGGCAAAAGAATCAAAAGTACAGGCATGCCTGCAAGCACGGCGCGGAAACAACAACAGCAATCATAACCCAAGAAGCACGAGCAAGCAACAATACCTAAAAGTGTCAGGTATCTAAGGGCAAGAAAATATCTACAGCACCTCCAAAAGGCAGCAAGACGGAGCCATAAAGGTGCCAGCAACAACCACAAGGACAACTCAGGAAAACCAAGCTAGACCCTTCCCGCCTTCTCTTTAGCTAAAAGAACACAGAAAGGCTCGGGGGCTGCAAGGTACCCTCTACCAGAGGCTACTACAAAAAATTTTCACAAAAGAAGACCTTCTGGCTTATTGTCCTAATAAACAAGAAGCTCGGGGGCTACACTCAGTGAGTGCAATTTCTTCGAAATTGCGCTCACTACAGGAAGAACCTGAGGAAAAGAAGACTACTGCAAAGCTTTCAAGAACTTGAAGACCATCTCAAGACTTCGCATCAAAAGAACTCGGCTTCCAAAGCTCACTCATAAGATTCTCGGGGGCTTGTCGATAGGGGACCACAGGGGTTCCCTACGAAGGACGCAAACAAGACGGTAGCTGGACTACCGAGAAGAACATGAAGACTTCTTTACCATAAGTAATAGCCGGATTGTATTAGGAAAGAGTACAAAACTCCTAGTTTAGGACTCGTTCATAGAATCCGACTAGGAATCAAAGAACCCGAAGCACACCCTGGGCTATAAAGGGTGGTTGAGGGTACCCCTTGTAAACACAACTCATACTCATCAATACAACGCAACAAGGCACACGCCGACTGGACGTAAAGACTATTACTTGACCTTGAGTTAAGGGCCTGAACCAGTATAAAAACCATTTGTCCCGTTTGTCTCGTTGCCAAAACCGCCGAGTTCCAGTTCGTCGCAGCCCGAACAACTATCCCGGGTACCCCCGTGGCAGGCTATCGGTGACAAAACACCGATAGATGCAGAGTCCGCCCTCCAGGCTCCGATTGCTGAGGAGTCCAGGCGCCGGGAGGAAGCGGAGAAGGCGATCCTTGTCTTCTTTGATTCTGAGTTCTGCTCATTTGCTTTTCTTCTTGGTGTTCCACAGGCTTTGCTAAGGAATGACAAAACTGGTTTGTGAGCTCCGAGGCCATGAAGGAGACTCTTCGCACCTCGAAAAACAAGAAGGAAGTGGTAAGAGAACTTGCTGATGCTTGTTGTGCAGAGGCCGAGTGCCAATTTGCTTTGGCTCAGGAATGGAGGCGTGATGCTGATCGAGATGTTTTTCTGGCCTTGAAGAACGCTCAGGAACTGGGGGCTCAGCTGCAAGCGGTGAACGCCAATTATCAAACCCTATGGGGTGCCATGCAGTATATCCTTAGCTACGTCAGCGAGGATGGCGATGAGGATTTGTATGCCGATATAGGTGCTTATGTGCCTCTCATCCCAGCCCGGTTCTTGAGCTTCATTCGAAATGATTTTCGGACCATCGTGCGGAGCATACTCTGCCACGTCCGGGTTCTGGCTCCTGAGGCATAGCTGGAGCGGATTGCTGATCCTTCACCTCCTGCGGCTTTCATGGCGGAGGTTCGATCTCATGAAGAGGAGTTGGCCCCCTTGGTAGAGTAGGTTGTAGCTCAGATAGACATTGGTGAGGATCAGGGCTCGCCTGTGCCTTGAGCGTTTCTTGTAATAATCTTTTGCTACTTGGCATTTCCAATCACTTAATACATGAATCTTTTGGTCTTGGAAATTTTCTCTTGCATCCCTTCTGCACAAGCTTCGACTTGCCTATTCATCATGTTTTTGAAGTACTTTGAAAAAATCTTCTCTTCTGGGGTGTATGTTCTGCAGCCCCCGAGCCTTCTCCGGGTTCTTTTCTTTTTGGAAAGAAGTCGGTTGGAGGCTTTTGATTTCATGATCTTATGTTATCTTGGCGGTATAAGTTTTCATCACGTTGCCATCTTCATAGCTCTAGGCCCGGGCGCTTGGCCTCAACACTAGGCTCTTCGTGCTCTTGGGGCGGGTTGTTATCCCGAGTTTAGGCTGAAATTTTTTGGTTTGATGAAGTCGTTGTCTTCGTAGCACTAGGCCCGGGTGCTTGGCCTCGATGCTAGGCTCTTCGTGCACTAGGGCCGGGTTGTTAACCCAAATCATCTAGTCTAGAATTTTTGATGTCGTCGTTGTCTTTTAGCTCTAGGCCTGGGCGCTTGGCCTCGACACTAGGCTCTTCGTGCGCTAGGGCCGGGTTGTTAACCCGAATCATCTAGGCCGGAATTTTTGACACTAGAGCCCGGCACGAAGCCTCGACTACTAGGTCAATTTCCATGCTCGTCCAGGCTCTCCCCATGCTCCCCAGGCAGGAAGGTGGCTCTAGGGCCGGGTTGTTATCCTGAATCTTCTAGACCATAATTTTTTTGACACTAGAGCCCGGGCATGAAGCCTCGACTACTAGGTCAATTTCCATGCTCTGGTCCGGGCTCGCCCCGTGCTCCCCAGGCAGGAAGGTGGCTCTAGGGTCGGGTTGTTATCCCGAATCTTCTAGACCACAATTTTTTTGACACTAGAGCCCGGGCGCGAAGCCTCGACTACTTGGTCGGTTTTGATAGATGATGCCGTTGTCTTGTAGCTCTAGGCTCGGTGCTAAGCCTCGACACTAGGCTCTTCGTGCTCTAGAATCGGTTATCTACGCTGAGTTCTAGGCCGGAATTTTGTTGGTCTTGTAGCTCTTGGCCCGGGCGCTTGGCCTCGACACTAGGCTCTTCGCGCTCTAGAGTCGATTAGCTACGCCGAGTTCTAGGCCGGAATTTTGTTGATGAATGAATCGTGGGCTTCGTAGCTCTAGTGCCCGGGCACTTGGCCTTGACACTAGGCTCTTCGTGCTCTAGGGCCAGGTTGTTTTTTTCGAATCGTCTAGCCAGAATTTTTTTGGTTGATGAAGAACTCGTGAAATTAACAGCTTTTGCTCTTGAATCATCTTTATTCATCTCTTGGAGTGATGCTACATCTTTCTTTCAATTATAGAATCATCTAAGTTGGCTGATGTGCCAAGTGTTCTTCAATGGTATTTCATCAATTGTCATCAACTCGTAAGTGCCAGGCCCCATTGTTGTCTTCACTTTAAATGGCCCTTCCCATGGGCTGAGTAGCTTGTGTCTTCCATCTTTCTTTTGAATGAGTCATAGAACTGAATCCCGGGTTTGAGTGTTCGGGGTTGTGTGCTTTTGTCATAGTGTCTTCTTATTCCTTGTTGGTACCTTGCATTTTGGAGTATTGCGCTTTCTCTCACTTCTTCTATGCAATCGAGTTCTAGCCGTCTTGTTTCTTCGGCTTCTCCTTCTTCATAATGCTCTATCTTTGGTGACATCCATAATAAATCTGCTGGTAGTATTGCCTCTGATCCGTAGATGAGGAAGAAAGGCGAGTACCATGTTGATCTGCTAATCTGGGTTCTCAGCCCCCAAACTACTATCCATTTTGACCCATAATCTTTTAAATCTTCGTATAGTCTTGGTTTTAAACCTTGATGTATTAACCCGTTGGCTCTTTCAACTTGCCCATTGGCTTGGGGGTGTGCAACAGATGCAAAATCGATGTCGATCCCGCAGTCTTTTGCCCATAGGGTGAATTCTTTTGCTGTGAATGGTGATCCGAGATCTGTCATGATCCTATTGGGTATGCCGAATCTGTGCATGATGTCTTGTATGAACTCCACTATCTTTTCAGCATTGTATTTTACTAGTGGCTTGTATTCAATCCACTTGATAAACTTGTCAATTGCAACAAAGATGTACTCAAATCCTCCTTTTGCTCTTTTCAATGGTCCGACTTGATCTAGCCCCCAGCATGAGAAAGGCCAAGATGGTGGTATGCATATCAGGTTGTGTGTTGGAATGTGTTGTTGTCTTGCGAACATTTGGCAATTTTTGCAGTGTTTGATGAATTCTTCTACGTCTTTGAGTGCTATGGGCCAATATTATCCCATTCTAAAAGCTTTGCCAACTAGGGTTCTAGAAGCTGCGTGGTTTCCGCAACAACCCCTGTGTACTTCATCAACGATTTGGATTCCTTTCTCCTTGGTCACACATTTGAGTTGAACTCCTGAGAATGCTGCTCTTTTTGTATAGGTGGTCCCCGACTAGGACGTAATTTTTGCTTTTTTGAATCAGTCGGGTTCTTTCTGTCTTGTCTTAAGGTAACTTTTTGTCTTTGATGTAATCGATAAGTTCCTGCCTCTAATCTTCTCGAGTTGTTGTAGTTTGCTCGGGTTGGTCTATCTCCATTAGGTCTATTGCCAGTACTTCTGTCTGAACGGGTTGTTTTTCTTTCTCGGGTTGTTTGATGGATGGTTCTGTTAACTCTTCGACGAATACTTCTATTGGTACCTTTGCTCTATCTGATCCTAGTTTTGCCAATGTATCAGCTGCCACATTTGAATCTCTTAGGACGTGGTGGATTTCTAGTCCTTGAAAAGTTTTCTCTAATCTTCTTACTTCTGCGCAATAAGCACCCATGTTGTCCTTTGTGCAATCCCACTCTTTATTAACTTGATTGATCACCACTGTTGAATCACCATAGACTAATAATCTCTTGATTGCCAAAGAGTTGGCTACTCGTAGTCCGTGTATCAAGGCTTCATATTCTGCTTCATTGTTTGTTGCTTGCCATAAGATTTGTAGAACATATTTGAATTATTTTCCTTCTGGTGATATGAATAGGACCCCTGCTCCGGCCCCTCCTAGCTTGAGTGAGCCGTCAAAATACATCTTCTAATGATCAACGATTGCCTTGGGTTGTTTTTGATTGAGCTCTGTCCATTCCACCAAGAAGTCGCTTAGTGCTTGGGACTTGATGGCTGTTCTTGACTGGAATTCTATGTTTAGTGCTCTGAGTTCTACTACCCATTTTGATATTCTTCCTGTTGCATCTCTATTGTGGAGTATGTCAGCTAGTGGAAACTCTGTTACCACCGTAATCTTGTGTTCATGAAAATAATGTCTCAACTTCCTTGACGAGATGAGGATTGCATATAGCAACTTTTGCACATGTGGGTATCTGACTTTTGATTCTGTCAAAACTTCGCTTACGTAATACACCGGTCTTTGTACCTTGTATACATGTTCGGGTTCTTCTCTTTCCACCACAATGGCTATGCTGACCACGTTCTTGGTTGCGAGATGTATAATAGCATGTCTTCCTTCTTGTTTGGTGGTACTAGTATAGGTGATGAGGCTAGGTATTCTTTGAGTTTTTGAAAGGCTTGATCTGCTTCTGCCGTCCATTCGAATTTGCCTATCTTTTTGAGTAGTTTGAAGAAAGGTATTCCCTTCTCGCCTAAGCGAGATATGAATCTGTTCAGAGCAGCCATACAACCCGTTAGCTTCTGAACGTCCTTGATTTTCTTTGATGGCTCCATATCCATGATGGCCTTGATTTGTTTTGTGCTTGCTTCAATTCCCTGATTGCTCACTAAAAACCCGAGTAGTTGTCCCGATGGTACTCCAAATACACACTTGTTTGGGTTGAGCTTCCACTGCCATCTTTTCAGATTTGTAAATGTCTATTGTAAATCTTCTATTAGGTTGTCGGGTTCTTGGGTCTTGATTACCACATCATCCACGTAGGCTTCTGCGTTTCTTCGAATTTGATCACCCAAGCATGTTTGTATTGCTCTCTGATACGTTGCTCCTGCGTTCTTTAACCCGAAAGGCATTGACTTGTAGCAATATGCTTCGAAAGGTGTGACAAAAGATGTCTTGCTTTGATCTTCTTTTCTGAGTGAGATTTGATGATACCCGGAGTAGCAATCTAGAAAAGATAGTAAAGCTGCCCCTGACGTTGTGTTGATTACTTGATCAATTCTCGGCGGGCTGTATGGATCCTTTGAGTAGTGTCTGTTGATGTCAGTGTAATCAATGCACATGCGCCACTCTGTTGAGTTCTTTTTCTCCATGAGTACTGGGTTTGCTAGCCAATCTGGGTTGATTATTTCTCTGATGAACCTGGCCACCATAAGTTTTGTGAGTTCTTTCTTGATCGCTGCTTTTTTGTCTGGTGCGAATCTTCGTAACTTCTGTTTGATGGGTTTAGAACCCTTGTTGACATCAATTATGTGCTCGGCCAAATCTCTCGGGACTCCCGGCATGTCACCGGCTTCTAGGTAAAGATATCTTTGTTGTCCCTAATAAATTTGGTGAGCACGAGTTCCTATTTAGGGTCGAGTTCTGCGCCGATAGTTGTTGTTTTCTCTGGGTCACCAGTTTGGAGGTCGATCTTCTTTGTTTTCATTTCTGTTGGTGTAGTAAAGCTTTTGTTCGGCTTCTTTGTTGGTATCTCTGTTTCTTGTGGGTTCATCTCAGCTGCTAATGTTGCAATCTGCCATCCTTCCTGCAGGTCTTGAATCTTTTCAAAAATTTGAATTGCTTGTACATCGTATTCATAAGCCTTCTTGAGATCTCCTTGTAATGATAAGACTCCTTTTGTTGTTGGCATCTTGAGTAGTAGGTACGGGTAGTGTGGGACTGCCATGAATTTGGTTATTGCTGGTCGCCCCAAAATAGCATGATAGCTTGAGTCAAAATCTACCACTTCAAATTTGATGAACTCTATTCAATACTTCTCCTTCGTGCCGAACGTGACTGGTAGCGTGATTTGTCCTAGAGGCATTGTAGCTCTTCTGGGTACTATTCCATAAAGCGGTGTGCTTGTAGGTGTTATCATCCCTTCGTAGTCTAGGTTCTTCTTCTTCAGGGTCTCTGAAAACATAATGTTTAGGCCTGCTCCTCCATCGATTAATACTTTGGGTATGATGATTCTCTGAAATTGATTGGGTATTCAGACAATCCGGCTAGGATATGAAAATTATTCGTAGTGCTGCTTCTCATCTTGGTCTTGTCTAGAGGTAGGCCCGTTGGCCGGGTCCATCGTCTTGTATTCCTTATCCATAGGGGACCCGTGGAAGGTGCCATCCACCATTGAAGTTGAAGTCGTTTATCTCTGGCATTGTTGTCCATCCATGATGATGTCATCTCTCCATGATGTTGATATCAAGTCTGACTTTTGGAATCTAACTTCACTGCAACGCAGGCAAGCCCCGGAGCATGCAACCCATTTCTATTTTTGCAAATGTTTTGTTACATTTTAATTCTAGTGTATTGTGCCTTAAATTAATAGGAGTTGATTGATATCGTTGCCGCATAACTACCTTGATTTACTTTATATCCTGATATCCCACTAATAAGTGAAGGTCGATCTCTTATGCTTAGTCATGCTTAGACTTCGGTAGAAGTTGTAGGCTAATAACATTGATCATGATTTACCAGTTTATCTTTGCTTCTCTAAACCTAAAGATAGGTCATGAGAGCATATGAATATGGTAATGTTAAATTGAGACCGGTCAGGTAACTTGCATCGGGAATGGAGTCGATTAAGGACCATTCGTTGGTGAACTGCGTGCGTCGAGACTTGCAACTACTCACATACCCTGTGGGGCAAACTCTTGCCTAGGAGATTCCATTACTAGGACGACGAACCCACGCACTGGGAGTCGCGAGATGGCGGGAGTACAAGATACCCTCGTGGGCTGAGGATATACTTGTGGGTTAGACTCCCACATATGTCATGCTCGAGACCCGGATTGGAGGTGTACATGTACTCTCGGGTGGCGTGGAAGCTGCGGCTAGTTCTGGGACATCCGAAGCTAAGAATTGATATACTTGTGGGTTAGAGTCCCACATATATCGTGTGTTTAGGGATCCTCAGCTGAAATCGGTTTGAATCATCATTGCTCCTCGGTTATGGAGACTCGATTCTCTGTTCATCATCGTAGCAATCAAGTGAACATGAAATAATTGGAAATGGTGACTCATGGATTCAAGGAGGAAGCAGCTGGAAAGATAACCTCAAGTGTGATGTTAATATGATTGCTGGAATTAGAACAGGTGCAAATCTAGCTTTAGTATGTTGAATAAAACTTATGCTTAATTAATCTGGTTTAAAATGTTGAAAGTAAGAACTCACTTATAGTAATGCTTTTCTGTAAAACTCTTCTTTTCTAGCTCAACTGCTCAAAAGCCAGCACATCCTTGAGAGTCTTTTCTTTTAGTTGGGTAAGTCTTGCGGAGTACCCTCATGTACTCAGGGTTTGTTCTACCCCTATTGCAGGTGCTGACTGTTGCTTCAAACCATGGTTATGTCACTGGGCTCAACATGCTTTGGTTATCTCTCACGACTTAGGTGTCCTACCTAAGTTGTCTTCCGTAGCTCTACTCAACTTCCGCAATTTAAGTTAAGTTTGTAAAAGTTAACTTACTCATAATTTATAAATTTATTATTATCATTCTTCCGTACTCTGATGTATATTTTGTAACAAATGTTGTAATATTATAGTTACTCCTTTGTTGATCCGGGTATGAGTATAAATTGTGGTTCAATCGGGGTTCTTTGAGAACATCCGACAGGGCTTCATAAGTCGTATGGAACACATACATGGCTGTCGAAGGTCTTTTGAGACAATGACAGGTGTATGTGGGCCATATTACTTAGGAGGTTCTGCCATACACAGCACAGCCAATGGACAAAAAATAGAATAGATGAATGTGTAAATAAATTGGTCTGGCAGTGAATATGCACCGCGGCCAATGGATGAGGGGTCACAGCACAGCCAATGGATGAGGATCACAGTAAGGCTAAGGGTCTACTGTGACCCTCATCCATTGGCTGTGCTGTGACCCCTCATCCACTGGCCGCGGTGCACATTCACTAGCAGGCGGATTTATTTACACAATCATTTGTCCTATTTTTGCCTTGTGCCCTTGGCCTAGGTTTTTAAGCTAGTTGAACTCTCCTCCAACTTCCAGTATGATACTAAACTTCGCGCTACAATATCACTGCATGAGCTATGGCTTGTAGCGTAGCCTAAATTGGCCCAATGGGGCTAGGTCTCACATTTATGTAGCCCAAATTGGCCCAATGGGACTGGATCTCACATTTATGCAGGAACATAGCTTTATTTTAGTATGCCCAACTTAGCCCAATGGGGCTAGCCCAATATTTTTTACACAAAAACATGACAGATGAATGTGTAAATAAATTGGCCTGTTATCACTTCCTAAACCCTAAACGCTAAACCCTAAACCCTAGTTTATTGTTTAGACTGGGGCTTAGGGTTTAGGGTTTAGGGTTTAGGGAGCGATAGCAGGCCCATTTATTTACACCTTCATCTGTCATGTTGTTATGGTGTGTCCTTGGCTTGGGTTTTCAAGTTGGCTCAACTCTCCTCCAACTTCCAGTATGGAACTAAACATCGCACTAAAGTGTGTCGCTACAGGAACCGTGGCTTTTAGCCTGGCCCAAATTGGCCCAATGGGGCTGCCCAACTTTTTTTACACAAAAACAAGAAGTCTGCACTGTCTTTTATTTTGCTTCAATTATTTCAAAAAGAAATAATGCAAAAAGGAGCATCCGTCCTACTAAAATTTTGAATAAGCAGACTTCAAGTTAAAAATTTAACTTATTTTGAGATGGAGTAACGTTACTCCTGACTTGGCTAAAGTTCAAAGCCCATCGTATGGATGCTTGTGACTTGCTCTTTTTGGAATAGTGTTTTGTCCTTCATATATATTTGCAAACTCTCATATAAATAAGAGACATCATGAAGAAATGTGATAAAATAAGGGGAATAGCGTTTTGTCCTTCATGTATATTTGCAAACTCTCATATAAATAAGAGACATCATGAAGAAATGTGACAAAATAAGTGCTAAGCATTTGAAACTAGGTACACCTAAACACATCTGTATTTTTCCATGCAGGATGTTCAGGTGTATCTAGTTCCAAATGCTTGGCACGTTGTTAGCATGTGTCCTTGGTCTGGATTTTTAACCTGGTTCAACTCTCCTCCAACTTTCAGTACGGTACTTACGACTAATTCGCGCTATACAGTGTGCTATAGGAACCATGGCCTTTAGCCTGGCCCAGCTTGGGCCAATGGGACGGTCTGCCCATCAAATAAATGCAAAGGCCGGATCAAAAATTATCGGGAGCAGGAATTGAGATATAGAGATTGGGTCGGATTGGGGCTGGACCAACAATTTTAACACAAATTAAAAACAAGAAGCCCACGCCGTCTTTTTTATTTTGCATCAATTATTTCAAAAAAATAATCCAAAAATTGCATCCGTCCAACTAAAATTCTCTCTCCACATACGGCTCCCTCCATCTCAAAACAAATGGTCAAAAATTTTGAATAAAAAGACTTTAAGTTGAAAATATAACTTATTTATAAATAAGAGACATCATGAACAAATCTGACAAAAAAAATGCCAAGCATTTGAAGCTTGGCATGTGCCGGTTTGAACTATATTTCAAAGGGACATGTATTAAACGCATGGTTCCAATGGACATGCCGGATTAAAGCATGGTTCAAATGGACATGAATACCATGGCTAGTTCCAAATGCTTGGCACGTTGTTAGCATATGTCCTTGGCCTGGGTTTTTAAGATGGCTCAACTCTTCTCCAACTTCCAGTATGGTACTTACGACTAAACTTCGCACTATATAGTGTTGCTACAGGAACCGAGGCCTTTAGCCTAGCCCAGCTTGGCCCAATAGGACGGTCAGTCCATCAAATAAATGTAAAGGCCGGACAAAAAATTATCAGGGAGCAAGAGTTCATATATAGAGATACATCCTCCTCATGATGTATCGAAAACAGTATTGTAGCCCAGCGGTTCAGTCTCTTCTCTCAGTTGTCTCTGCCCTGGGTTCGAATCCTACACGGGCGGTTTTGTTTTACTTCAATTGTTTCAAAAAAAAATAAGGCAAGAAAAGCCCAACAGGTGTCACTACGAATTTTTTTTGATTCGGCTCAACTCCACGGCCGTCAGTTGCACTTCAAAAGCCGTAAATTCGCAACTAATAATCGCCGCCAGAATCCCAACAAACGTTACTGCACTATTGTATAGATTAGGTTCAATGACTATCCGTTGGATACAAATTTGCCAAGGCCGAACAAAGTTTGAGGAGAATTTTTGAATGGCCAGACAACGATCGAGTGGCCACACTATCCGTTGGGGAGAATTTTTGAACGGCCGGACAACGGTTTTCAAATGCAGGAAGCCAAGCGGCCACACGCAGTGCTATAAATACATGTCTTCCAGCCTTCTTCTCCAACACCACTCTACTTCATCCGGCCAACTTCTTCCTCCCTCTCCAAAAGAAAACCGCCATGGCTAAGAGCCTAATCCCCTTTCCAAGTTCCCCGTCGTCGAACGACGGGGAGTCCTCCCACCACCACTCTGACGATGACGACGTCCCTCCTCCCCCTGACTCCGAGCCCTGGTACAGCTCGAACGAGGACCCAGAGGAGTTGAACGAGGAGAAGGACTCCGACGACGAGGAGGGGACGCCGACGACGAGGACGCCGACAAGGACGGCGGCGGTGGCGACAATGGAGGCGGTGACAACAATGGTGGTGGCGGCAATGGTGGGGACGGCGGGGACAATGGTGGCAGAGGCAATGGCGGCGATAGTGGGGACAATGGCAGCGGCGGCGACGGGGACAACAGCGGCGGCGGCAACGGAGGCGACGACGGCCGCTACGACAACTACGGTGGCGAAGGCCCCGGCATCACCTACAGTGATCCCAAGGCCTACGAGAGTGATTGGAGCACCTCCGACAGCGGCATGGACGCCGACAATGGTGGTGGAGCCGGCGAATCCGTCGGCGACAACATCACCGACGAGCCTCCTCGCAAGTGTGCGATGGGAGGATGATCCTCTCGAGAGGATCATGTTTATTTTTAGAATTATATTTAAGTACTTTATAATTTAGTTGTAGTAGTTTAGGAAAACTGATGACGATCACAATCATATGCTCGTCCTAAATATAAATTATATTCAAATCAATCAATTAATATAAGAAATGTTGTTCAAGTTATTTGATTGAATTCTTCTTGTACATACTATTATTTTGTATGTATTTAAAGTAAATGTTTGAATCAGTTAGTCATGTTTTCTACGAATCATAGCAGTTATGTTTGTGTGGAATATTTTTTTTACTAAATTTTTTATCTAATACACGGACGGTCTGTCTACACAAAAAATGCAACGGCCGAACAACTATTACCAGGGAGCAGGATTTAATATATATGGAATTATGATCTCAAGTTGTACCAAATCATTTGTGTAGCAAAGTGGTTGAGCCTTTTCTCTCTGTTGTCGCTGCCAAGGGTTCGAACCCTACGCTTGCAGTTTTTTTGACAGGACAAGACTATTTGTCTACATTTTTTTAACTAATGCTGGGACGATCTGTCCATGCAAAAAACACAAACGCCGGACGGTAATTATCAGGGAGCAGTTTTTTTGATAGGACAAGACCTTTCTTCTAATTGGGTGATCGTTTGGTTGATATCACTTGATGTATCTTGAGATAAACAAGTAGCTTGCTTCATAGGAGATGTGAGCACTTGATCTTTATCATCATCTTGAATATCGACCACTTGCTTTGCTCTAATGTCCCCAATGTCCATGTTCTTCATAGCTTCCACCAATTGAGGTCCACCAACATCATCTACATTTTCTTCTTCATCTTGTGGCCCATTGGTTTCATCAAATTGCACATCATGTACTTCTTCAAGAATGCCATTTGAGTTGTTCCAAACTCTATAAGCTTCGCTTGTAGTTGAGTATCCAAGTAGGAATCCCTCCTCGCACTTCTTGTCAAACTTTCCAAATCTAGTGCCCTTCTTCAAGATATAGCACTTGCAACCAATCTTATAAGGCATTTGCAACAAATCATATGCTCCTCATCAAAATAGTTTTAAATTTCTGCTTTGATGTACACGACAAGTTTATTTTTAAAAGACAAGACTTCTTTTCTAAATTTTTTTTATTTAATACAGCTACGGTCCGGCCATAAACAAAACGCAATGGTAGGACAATTATGATAAGGTAGCAGGAATTAATACTTTATATTGTGATCCATTCTCTCATTTTACGCAAATAAGAAGTTGGGCATCATCTCGATGGAAGGCCCACACCTCCGACGACGACGACAATTGCAAGACAACTATAATCATATCGACGAAACCGATCCAACTATATATTATTATCCAATGTTAATCAAAGTGTGCAAAGACACACCATCTCGATGGATAGGCCACAGTGCAACCACATTAATTAGTATCTACAAAATAACCAAAGTACTTTAAGCACTCTCTCTCCCACACCAACACGAGAACATGAGATTCAGAATCCATGGATCCAGAAGACGATGTCGACATGTACTCCATGCTCGCTGACGACATGTCCTCCATGCTTGCTTTTGACATGTCCTCCATGCTCGATGAGTCTGAAGACAAGACAAGTTAGTATACAAATTACTCCAAAAAATACATCTTGTGCCATAAAGTAAGGACAACAGAATAAGCACTGACCTTCAGATGGTATGTATTCCACGTCTGATGTCACCAGGGATAAAGGCAATGGAGGCCTCTCCAAGAGCGGCAACTCATTCCTGCAGACCTCGTAGCACTTGTGCGTTGTATCCAAGTCACCCATGAAACCGGGCAGCTTGTGCAGGACCAAAGCCATTATGTAAGGCTGGAAGATCAGTGTGATGTTCGAGTTCTGCCTGTTATCTCCCATCGCACTAACCATATATTCTATGATATTTAGTCTTGTATGCTTCTTCACCGCCACTATCATGTCCTCGACACTACTTGGTAGCTCCCACTCAACCAAATTCTCATCGTCAGGCATGATTGTCCTCCTTAGAAGCTTTCAAATAACCTTGGGTATCCTCCTCATTTTTTCAAGGTGACCACTAACCATCGGATAGTAAAGGCTTTCTTCCTCCTGAGCATCCATGAAAAAAAGAGGAAGATCAATCGGTTTAGTCCCTTGCGTCATTGCCTGGTAATCCAATCCGCAAGCTTCTGCAAGATCAGAGAAAGTTGCCTCCAATCTCCCGGTGCCGGTCATCCAGACAAGCTTCTTCTCCTCTTCCCTAACTTCAAGTGTGGCATAGAAATGTCTGATTACATTTTCATTCTAGTCTTGCCTCATCTCCATCATATTCTTCAAACCCAAGGCCTCAAATGCAGTCACAACACTGCCCATTTCGGGAAAGTTGTTCAAGAAGTTCCAACTCACCCACCTATGCTTTTCATACATAGGTCTCCTATTTAAGCCTCCTCGAAACAGCCTAAACTGGCTTGTTCTGTGAAAGTATGGTGATGAAGTATTTCTTTCCAGGTCGTAGGGCTTGTTGTCATGTAGTCTAGCTTCATATGGAACCCAAGGAAATATCACTTTAGGGACCCTAGTCAAGTCCATGGGACACAATGTCTCATCAACTCTCTTGTCGTCATCAATGATAAAAACAAATAAAAAATTAGAAAGTAAGCACTTGCTAAATATTTGAACAACTCCAAGAGAGTTGGTAAAATTAGATTGCTTAATATATGATTAATGTTCAAACACATTCTAAATATAGAACATCCTAGCAACTCCAAGAGAGCATGTAAAAATGAATTGCTAAACCTATGATTTAGCCAACCTTTAAAATAGAAAACTCTGTAAAAAAATAGGAAACTCCAATAGCCTTTCTACTATGGTAACCCTAGATGGCTAGTGGCACATGCAAGCTATATTTACCATACGAGATTCTAGGAATAGCTAGCTTGCTATTTTACCAAATAAGGTAGCATAGCTGTTGGAGTTTACTTTTTGCTCTAAAAATCTAAATATAGCATACAAAACAAGGATAGCATGTCTCTTGGAGATGCTCTTAGGGGGGCCAAACACATCCTTAATATAGAACACATTCTTGTCAAGACAAAAACAATGACTATTTTTAGGGGAGGGGGGGGGGGGGCTCCATGCACTAGCCAGCATTAGGGATGCTAGAGCCCGGGTTGCCCCACCCCACCCCCACCCACCCCACAAAGCCCACCCGCTGGCTTCATCACTGGGTGGGGGGTCAAGATTTGCCACCCTAACCAACGAACCCCACTCCCAACCGCATTGGCAAATCCTCTAATGTGTTTCACCAAATCAAATAGTGAAACCCTAATGCAAACTACTAAGGAACAGGACAAAGCAATTTAAGGCAAGGATGTGATGCTTGCCTTCCGGCCATGGCAGATGCGACGATGATGGCTTCCTCGTCTCCACGCGCCTCAGGCTTTGGTTCCTGAGATGATGGCTTCAATGGCAGCTGCAACGGCAGGGCGGCGGCAGAGAGTGAGCTATAAATGGTTGTGAATGACAGTAAATAAGTAAAAAAATAGTTGCAACTGACGGCTGTAGAGAGGTAAGGCCCAATTATCACTTGGCCCATTTTACGCAGGACTATCCTGGTTGCAGAATATGTTAACGAAAGGACTGTCAAAGGCCCAGAGACTATCCGGGTTTACACCAAAACAAACGGCCTGACTGTCCTCTTATCTTGGTTTTGCATGTCCAATCAAAATTATTTGATATTGGCATAATTTGACTTTGCACATTTGTACTAATATCAACAAAAACATAGATCACTATCGGTGTTGGTTCTTGGCACGTTTAGATTTCAAGATTGTTCACACGTTATATGATTGGTCAAACTTTGTACATGCGATTGATAATCCTGTGTACATGTATGATTCCAAATAAATATTTTATGCAGACTCTACCATAGAGTCTAAGCCTATTTATGCGGACTCTAACATAGAGAGGGAGAAAAACCAAGACTTCATCTATTATTCTGACTCCAAGTCTATGATATCTTGGAGCCTAATATATAGGCTTACACTCTATGGTAGAGTCTGCGTATTGTGAGCGCCCTGAGAGCATTAGTCATTTTTGGTACAAGGGACAAAATTTTTTGCATGTTTGGTACAGGATTTTTTTGCATGTTTGGTACATGATTTGGTCCCAGTATTAGATAATAACTAGTTTAACCATAGAGCAACCAATCATGATCAACAAACTGAAGGTTAAACATTTCTTCAAAAGGGACAGTCCAGCTGTGAAAAAGATCACAACAAAGGATCAAAATATTTGTCCGGCAAATCATATACAAAATAAAGCATGAAGTTGTATGGATTGATGGCAAGTCAAAGAACTATGGTAAATACAGACTTCAGTAAAGAAAACCGGCATCATCTCGATGGATGGCCCACACCAGCAAAACAACGGAAATAGCAGAACTACTATAACCATCTCGACGAAAACAATAATAAATTAATTAACTACTAACATCATATCCAAGGTATCTGACCATCTTGATGGATGGCCCCAAGTGCAACGACATATTAGTATGCATGTACACACAACCTAACCAAAGTATCTGACCCACTCTTTCACTCTCACCAGTCAAACCTTCCACTCAGACCTTCACAAGCTACCCTTCTTCTTGATGTGGACCACCTAAGACCCAGGGCCTGCGACATTTGAACCGACGGTGTGGGCTGAAAAGGAAGTACACATGAGTTGGACAATTTTAAAATACAAAGGGATGGTAAGTGTTACTCCACCAAACTGGGAAAGAAAATTAAGAATGCAAAACTCTAACCTGTAGAGCAAGAGCCATGTCCTAAGGCAACACTTCATGCCGTGTCAGAAGAAATGTCAATGGGTTCCACTTCCATTGGAGCATGGCCTGTGACGACAAGTTAGTATACAAACAACTCAAAAAAAATGCTACATGTGTTATAATGAAAGGAACACCAGGATAAGCTCTGACCTTCAGAAGAGGACTTCGACATGGGCTCCTAGTTTGCTGGCACTGAAGATGACAAGGCAAGTTAGTATACAATTAACTCAAAACAAAAGAAACATGTGTGTCCATGAAACAAAGGACAATAGAATAATTAAGCTCGACCTTTCGGGGTTGGTGGCACATAGGACAAAGTTGATGACGGCCTCGCAAGACCTCCAAGCCGAGTTTGCGTTAGCCTTGTACAGCCGATGCTCTACATCCATGCGCCATAACAAATTTGGCATCTTGAGTAGAACCAAAGACATTATGTAGGGCTGGAAGATTAGAGGGCAATCCTTGTAACGCCTGTTCTCCTGTATGCTAGAAACCGACCATTCTACAATGTTGAGTCTTTCCTCTTTCATCATAGCATTTATCATCTCGTCGGCTGGAGGACATAGATCTATTTCGTCGACGGCAGGCATGATTGTTCGCCTTAGAATCTTCCAAATAACCCCGGGTATCCTCCTCAACCCTAAAGAGCACCATTCTCTCCTTCCTGATAATGATAGCTCTCCGCATCCATTACTTCAGGCTCTCCACATTCATTACTTCTTTGAGGAAATCTACTCTTCCCTTGCTTCATTGCATCGTAATCTAAATGGCAAGCTTGTGCAAATTCAAAGAAAGATGCCTGCAATTTATTCTCGCCAGTCATCCATGGGATAGTTCTTAATATCAATACTGTCATCCCTACACAAAATAAAAATAACAAGTTAGAAAAAAGCTACAAAATTTTGATTCCATGCTTAAATTATCCAAACAGAATAAAATCGGTCATATCCAAACTACTCAGAGCATTGCATTCACATAAATTAGTTGAACCTAGAGATATATAATTTGAACCCAAACCCCTACATCAATCAATTTGGTACAATGGTTAAGGCTCTACAAATTTAGAACCTGCTTAGGTTGGCATCCAATTCTTGCCAAACCAAAATGACACATACTGCATGGTTTTGGCAAATCTCTAGAATGTTCTTAAACTACATATAAAAGGGAAATTGGCAAGTCTTCATTTTGGTAACCAACCAAGTGCTATACCAAAATTCTTGCCAATGTTTTGGCAACTATGATTTGGCATGCTCTAGTTTTGGCTTGCCCTATTTTTGGTTGGGCAAATTTTGGATCCCAACCAAGCAAGCCCTAATTTCATGGTCAACAATGTGGTCATGGGGAAGGGGCCAAGGCACCCCTCCCCCATCACAGGTGGCAAACCCTAGTCTCGCGTGCTCTAAATCCAAATCAATCCCTACTCACTAGTCCAATAAGAGACAAATTAAGGAAATGATCAATGGAAGGACGGATGGGATGCTTACCGTCTTCCGGCCATGGCTGCTTGGCTTTCTTCCACTCCACCCCTCTCGTGTCTGTGCGGAACTGACGATGCCGACCGGTGTGCGGCGCTATAGTAGCGATGAAGCGGTGTACGGTCGCGAGCGGCGTTGTCCTAATTGTGTTCGGATGGCGGTTGTGGATTGTTGTGCACCGAAGTATGGCCCGATAAACAATTAACAGAGAGCCCACTTACAACGGACAATACACAATGCACAAAACATGAACGGCATGACTGTCCCTCTCTTTATTTTGTATGGCTCAGCAACGATGGCCCAACTAAGGCCCATATCTGAGAATTGTCCTTCCCGCGCAATGTACTAATGGCCGGATTATCCCTTTATTTTTTGTTTTACTGCGGCGGTTTCCGTCTTCGAAAGCCTTCTTCAGTAGCGGCTAAATTATAGAAAAACTGCCCTTGAAAATAATTCTGCGGTAGTTATAACACCTCCGAGGATTAGGTTCAGAGGCGTCTGACTGAAGAAAACCGCCCCTAAAACTTGTTGCTCTTATATATAAGCACAATTGGCCGCAAAAATTTCTATGAGTGGCGCGCTAGTTCGAAATTTGCTGCCAAAATTTTCGTTGCCGCCTCTCTGCCTCTTCTTCCACCTCTCCCCGCCCGGCGTCCTCGCTCTCTGCCCCTCTTCGTCCACCTCTCCATGCCCAAGAAGCCAACGCATCCCTGGCTTGACGCCGAGCCATAGCTTGCACACATGGCAAGCTATACCACCCCGGCCATGGCGGTATGCCGCAACCAGAACCGCCGGCGCGCAGAGCTCCACGTGTGTTCTCACCGCAGCGCGCCGGTGAGACCGCCTCGCCGCTCCGTGTTCGCCGTGGTCCAGAGCTATGAAAGCCACGGCTCTGTTTTCGCCTAGCCGCAACCACTGGTGAGCCTCATCTCTACAACCAAGATCTGACCTTTTGCATCATTGTGACCACTCGATCTGTACCCCCACTTGCAGTCGGAGCAGGGTGTGATTAGCCAAGCGCGGATGCGTCTGCGTGACGACAAACTGTGCGCACCACCTGGACACCACACCTCCACTCGGCCAGAGTCCTCGACGCTGCGCGCGGCGCCCCCAGCCACACGCCGTGCGCCGTCATCCCCACCTCTCGCCGGCCGTCACCGCGCATCGTCCCAAGCCCTCGGTCAGCACCCAAGGTCCACCTTTATTTTTCTTTGACTTGTGCTTGCTTGCATGAGCTGACCTGTCTGAAACTTAAGAACAAGCGCGCACACACACACACACTAAATCCTTAAAATAAAGATATGCTCATATCTTCACACTGTTAGCTGAGTTCAAAAGGCTAACGAAGAGATATCCTGAAAGCTTGGTGAATAATGAAATGCTTTACTTAGAATACTAGCTAAAACAACCAGCACTTTACTCTTCAAGCTTTGAGATCTGCCACTTACAGAACTCTTTTGCTCTCTTTGTTGGTGAGAAAGGCTCCTAGAAGAAAGGCTCCTGCTTCTCTGCTTCAGGAGGAAAATGGAAACAATCCATAGTAAATGGAACTTCACCTAATTTCAATTCAAAGAGAAGGTGCAGTTAGTTAATTAGATGAATAGCTTGTTCCTTCGACATGGTTTCTTCGCTTAATTAGGGCCTGTTTTGGGCAATCCATCTGAAAACAGAAGAGGTATTATAACTGCAACCGCATATGCATGATCGATCTTGTCAACACTGATCATTATTAATAGATGGTATACTGATAAAAAATTATTGTTAAACTTGAAGGTTGAAGGAGGAGGTATGTGCTGCCTTGGCTGCTGTCTTGAAGAATATTATTATTGATCATCATGATTCAAAGTAAGCCTTTCCTGTTGGTGTTGTTTCAGAACAGATTTAGCTTCAGTACAATTAAATGGTGCCTTGGAAACTGATCATTTTTTTCTTTGAGAACAGCGTGTGCATATGTTTCTCTAACATAGTTTTTATATGTTTATGGTGTAGTATAATTAAATCTATGGCTAGTTGATATATTTGCATGACCTTTGGAAATGAAACTGAGCCTATCATTGTTATTTTCATACCAGTGTATGAAGTTAGTAATAATGTTGGATTTTGTTTCATTTGCAAATGTCATTTTGTGTGGCCAATGATGATAAAATTTTAAGATATATGTTTTATATGGTATTTTATATATGAGGTTGGCTGCCCTTGCTCATCATGGCTTGATATTTTTTTTCTGATCTTTTTTTTGTATGGCAGCAACCAATGACTCCATGATTTTTGTTCTTTTTGTATATCGTCGGAAATTTTTGCGCGACGACACACCGTGTGCACACCCTGTAAACCACACCGCGTGCCAGAGTCCTTGATACCGTCTTCCTACACCGGATCTAGCTAGTGTATGCTGGACAGGTATGATTACTCTAGCTGTTCTCGACATATACTCTCTTATATTGTACACCTGCATGTTCTATTTTTGTAAGTAATAAGTAGCCCCTTCATGTATTTTGTTTGTTTGGACTGTGTAGAAATTTTATGGCACCGCACAAAGTTGGAAACTGATCCTTTTTTTTCTTTGGACAACATGTGCAGATATACTACACAACCCAAGTTTGGCTTCGCACTTCAAGTTTGGATCATTTTCTTTGATTTTGAGGTGCTACATATACTCTCTTACATTGTATACCTGCATATTCTGTTTTTGCAAATAATAAGTACTCCTTCATGTATTTTGTTTGTTTGGACTGTGTTGAAATTTCATGGTACCACACAAAGTTGGAAAAACTGATCCTTTTTTCCTTTGGACAACGTGTGCAGATACTACACAATCCAAGTTTGTTAATGAAAGGACTGTCAAAGGCCCAGAGACTATCCGGGTTTACACCAAAACAAACGGCCTGACTGTCCTCTTATCTTGGTTTTGCATGTCCAATCAAAATTATTTGATATTGGCATAATTTGACTTTGCACATTTGTACTAATATCAACAAAAACATAGATCACTATCGGTGTTGGTTCTTGGCACGTTTAGATTTCAAGATTGTTCACACGTTATATGATTGGTCAAACTTTGTACATGCGATTGATAATCCTGTGTACATGTATGATTCCAAATAAATATTTTATGTAGACTCTACCATAGAGTCTAAGCCTATTTATGCGGACTCTAACATAGAGAGGGAGAAAAACCAAGACTTCATCTATTATTATGACTCCAAGTCTATGATATCTTGGAGCCTGATATATAGGCTTACACTCTACGGTAGAGTCTGCGTATTGTGAGCGCCGTGAGAGCATTAGTCATTTTTGGTACAAGGGACAAAATTTTTTGCATGTTTGGTACAGGATTTTTTTGCATGTTTGGTACATGATTTGGTCCCAGTATTAGATAATAACTAGTTTAACCATAGAGCAACCAATCATGATCAACAAACTGAAGGTTAAACATTTCTCCAAAAGGGACAGGCCAGCTGTGAAAAAAATCACAACAAAGGATCAAAATATTTGTCCGGCAAATCATATACAGGGGAAATAAAGCATGAAGTTGTATGGATTGATGGCAAGTCAAAGAACTATGGTAAATACAGACTTCAGTAAAGAAAACCGGCATCATCTCGATGGATGGCCCACACCAGCAAAACAACGGAAATAGCAGAACTACTATAACCATCTCGACGAAAACAATAATAAATTAATTAACTACTAACATCATATCCAAGGTATCTGACCATCTTGATGGATGGCCCCAAGTGCAACGACATATTAGTATGCATGTACACACAACCTAACCAAAGTATCGACCCACTCTTTCACTCTCACCGGTCAAACCTTCCACTCGAGACCTTCACAAGCTACCCTTCTTCTTGATGTGGACCACCTAAGACCCAGGGCCTGCGACATTTGAACCGACGGTGTGGGCTGAAAAGGAAGTACACATGAGTTGGACAATTTTAAAATACAAAGGGATGGTAAGTGTTACTCCACCAAACTGGGAAAGAAAATTAAGAATGCAAAACTCTAACCTGTAGAGCAAGAGCCATGTCCTAAGGCAACACTTCATGCCGTGTCAGAAGAAATGTCAATGGGTTCCACTTCCATTGGAGCATGGCCTGTGACGACAAGTTAGTATACAAACAACTCAAAAAAAATGCTACATGTGTTATAATGAAAGGAACACCGGGATAAGCTCGACCTTCGAAGAGGACTTCGACATGGGCTCCTAGTTTGCTGGCACTGAAGATGACAAGGCAAGTTAGTATACAATTAACTCAAAACAAAAGAAACATGTGTGTCCATGAAACAAAGGACAATAGAATAATTAAGCTCTGACCTTTCGGGGTTGGTGGCACATAGGACAAAGTTGATGACGGCCTCTGCAAGACCTCCAAGCTGAGTCTGTTAGCCTTGTACAGCCGATGCTCTACATCCATGCGCCATAACAAATTTGGCATCTTGAGTAGAACCAAAGACATTATGTAGGGCTGGAAGATTAGAGGGCAATCCTTGCAACGCCTGTTCTCCTGTATGCTAGAAACCGACCATTCTACAATGTTGAGTCTTTCCTCTTTCATCATAGCATTTATCATCTCGTCGGCTGGAGGACATAGATCTATTTCGTCGACGGCAGGCATGATTGTTCGCCTTAGAATCTTCCAAATAACCCCGGGTATCCTCCTCAACCCTAAAGAGCACCATTCTCTCCTTCCTGATAATGATAGCTCTCCACATCCATTACTTCAGGCTCTCCACATTCGTTACTTCTTTGAGGAAATCTACTCTTCCCTTGCTTCATTGCATCGTAATCTAAATGGCAAGCTTGTGCAAATTCAAAGAAAGATGCCTGCAATTTATTCTCGCTAGTCATCCAGGTGAGCATCTCCCTCTTCTCACTAACTTCAAGCATGGCATAGAACTGTCGGATGACTCTCTCGTCCCAGTGTTGGTAGAGGTCAATTATATGCCTCAAGCCCATGGCCTCAAAGGCCTCCACAACACTTGTCATTTTGCCAAAGTTCTCCAAATGCGCCCAACTCACGCACCTATGCCTTTTGTACATAGGTCTCTCATCTAAACCTCCTCGATACATCCTAAACTGTGTCATTGTGTGGAAGTATTCACATGGACAGTCTTTTGGCTTGTTGAACTACCTCTCATCACAAGCTTTCTCATCCCACTCAAATTCGTCATCATCTACCGTACCATTGAGCATGGGATAGTTCTTAATATCAATACTGTCATCCCTACACAAAATAAAAAATAACAAGTTAGAAAAAAGCTACAAAATTTTGATTCCATGCTTAAATTATCCAAACAGAATAAAATCGGTCATATCCAAACTACTCAAAGCATTGCATTCACATAAATTAGTTGAACCTAGAGATATATAATTTGAACCCAAACCCCTAAATCAATCAATTTGGTACAATGGTTAAGGCTCTACAAATTTAGAACCTGCTTAGGTTGGCATCCAATTCTTGCCAAACCAAAATGACACATACTGCATGGTTTTGGCAAATCTCTAGAATGTTCTTAAACTACATATAAAAGGGGAATTGGCAAGTCTTCATTTTGGTAACCAACCAAGTGCTATACCAAAATTCTTGCCAATGTTTTGGCAACTATGATTTGGCATGCTCTAGTTTTGGCTTGCCCTATTTTTGGTTGGGCAAATTTTGGATCCCAACCAAGCAAGCCCTAATTTCATGGTCAACAATGTGGTCATGGGGAAGGGGCCAAGGCACCCCTCCCCCATCACAGGTGGCAAACCCTAGTCTGCGTGCTCTAAATCCAAATCTGAATCCCTACTCACTAGTCCAATAAGAGACAAATTAAGGAAATGATCAATGGAAGGATGGATGGGATGCTTACCGTCTTCCGGCCATGGCTGCTTGGCTTTCTTCCACTCCACCCCTCTCGTGTCTGTGCGGAACTGACGATGCCGACCGGTGTGCGGCGCTATAGTAGTGATGAAGCGGTGTACGGTCGCGAGCGGTGTTGTCCTAATTGTGTTCGGATGGCGGTTGTGGATTGTTGTGCACCGAAGTATGGCCCGATAAACAATTAACAGAGAGCCCACTTACAACGGACAATACACAGTGCACAAAACATGAACGGCATGACTGTCCCTCTCTTTATTTTGTATGGCTCAGCAACGATGGCCCAACTAAGGCCCATATCTGAGAATTGTCCTTCCCGCGCAATGTACTAATGGCCGGATTATCCCTTTATTTTTTGTTTTACTTTGGGCGGTTTCCGTCTTCGAAAGCCTTCTTCGTAGCGGCTAAATTATAGAAAAACTGCCCTTGAAAATAATTCTACGCGGTAGTTATAACACCTCCGAGGATTAGGTTCGAGGCGTCGACTGAAGAAAACCGCCCCTAAAACTTGTTGCTCTTATATATAAGCACGATTGGCCGCAAAAATTTCTATGAGTGGCGCGCTAGTTCGAAATTTGCTGCCAAAATTTTCGTTGCCGCCTCTTTGCCTCTTCTTCCACCTCTCCCCGCCCGGCGTCCTCGCTCTCTGCCCCTCTTCGTCCACCTCTCCACGCCCAAGAAGCCAACGCATCCCTGGCTTGACGCCGAGCCATAGCTTGCACACAAGGCAAGCTATACCACCCCGGCCATGGCGGTATGCCGCAACCAGAACCGCCGGCGCGCAGAGCTCCGCGCGTGTTCTCACCACAGCGCGCCGGTGAGACCGCCTCGCCGCTCCGTGTTCGCCGTTGTCCGGAGCTATGAAAGCCACGGCTCTGTTTTCGCCTAGCCGCAACCACTGGTGAGCCTCATCTCTACAACCAAGATCTGACCTTTTGCATCATTGTGACCACTCGATCTGTACCCCCACTTGCAGTCGGAGCAGGGCATGATTAGCCAAGCGCGGACGCGTTTGCGTGACGACAAACTGTGCGCACCACCTGGACACCACACCTCCACTCGGCCAGAGTCCTCGACGCTGCGCGCGGCGCCCCCAGCCACATGCCGCGCGCCGTCATCGCCACCTCTCGCCGGCCGTCACCGCGCGTCGTCCCAAGCCCTCGGTCAGCACCCAAGGTCCACCTTTATTTTTCTTTGACTTGTGCTTGCTTGCATGAGCTGACCTGTCTGAAACTTAAGAACAAGCGCGCACACACACACACACTAAATCCTTAAAATAAACATATGCTCATATCTTCACACTGTTAGCTGAGTTCAAAAGGCTAACGAAGAGATATCCTGAAAGCTTGGTGAATAATGAAATGCTTTACTTAGAATACTAGCTAAAACAACCAGCACTTTACTCTTCAAGCTTTGAGATCTGCCAAGAACTGTTTTGCTCTCTTTGTTGGTGAGAAAGGCTCCTAGAAGAAAGGCTCCTACTTCTCTGCTTCAGGAGGAAAATGGAAACAATCCATAGTAAATGGAACTTCACCTAATTTCAATTCAAAGAGAAGGTGCAGTTAGTTAATTAGATGAATAGCTTGTTCCTTCGACATGGTTTCTTCGCTTAATTAGGGCCTGTTTTGGGCAATCCGTCTGAAAACAGAAGAGGTATTATAACTGCAACCGCATATGCATGATCGATCTTGTCAACACTGATCATTATTAATAGATGGTATACTGATAAAAAATTATTGTTAAACTTGAAGGTTGAAGGAGGAGGTATATGCTGCCTTGGCTGCTGTCTTGAAGAATATTATTATTGATCATCTTGATTCAAAGTAAGCCTTTCCTGTTGGTGTTGTTTCAGAACAGATTTAGCTTCAGTACAATTAAATGGTGCCTTGGAAACTGATCATTTTTTTCTTTGAGAACAGCGTGTGCATATGTTTCTCTAACATAGTTTTTATATGTTTATGGTGTAGTATAATTAAATCTATGGCTAGTTGATATATTTGCATGACCTTTGGAAATGAAACTGAGCCTATCATTGTTATTTTCATACCAGTGTATGAAGATAGTAATAATGTTGGATTTTGTTTCATTTGCAAAGGTCATTTTGTGTGGCCAATGATGATAAAATTTTAAGATATATGTTTTATATGGTATTTTATATATGAGGTTGGCTGCCCTTGCTCATCATGGCTTGATATTTTTTTCTGATCTTTTTTTTTTGTATGGCAGCAACCAATGACTCAATGATTTTTGTTCTTTTTGTATATCGTCGGAAATTTTTGCGCGACGACACACCGCGTGCACACCCTGTAAACCACACCGCATGCCAGAGTCCTCGATACCGTCTTCCTACACCGGATCTAGCTAGTGTATGCTGGACAGGTATGATTACTCTAGCTGTTCTCGACATATACTCTCTTATATTGTACACCTGCATGTTCTTATTTTGTAAGTAATAAGTAGCCCCTTCATGTATTTTGTTTGTTTGGACTGTGTAGAAATTTTGTGGCACCACACAAAGTTGGAAACTGATCCTTTTTTTTCTTTGGACAACGTGTGCAGATATACTACACAACCCAAGTTTGGCTTCGCACTTCAAGTTTGGATCATTTTCTTTGATTTTGAGGTGCTACATATACTCTCTTACATTGTATACCTGCATATTCTGTTTTTGCAAATAATAAGTACTCCTTCATGTATTTTGTTTGTTTGGACTGTGTTGAAATTTCATGGTACCACACAAAGTTGGAAAAACTGATCCTTTTTTCCTTTGGACAACGTGTGCAGATACTACACAATCCAAGTTTGGCTTCGCACTGCAAGTTTGGATCATTTTCCTTGATTTTGAGATGCTAGCTAGCACAGATAATTAGCTTGCTTGTAATGTTCAGATTGTTGTACAAATTAAATATATATATATACAAGTTGAACATATACATATATTATCTATATTGTCAAAAAAGCCATTGGTGGGTATTTGTGGAGCTATTTTTAATCATTTGCAATTGATGGTAATTTTCAAATCTAAAATATGGCTGTAATTTTTAATTTTAAAAATTTAAAACTAATTTTGATTATTAATTATCCCTAATAATACCTTTTTGGAAGCTCTTAAAAACTGGCATCGAGGCGGTTGTCATAATCTAACCGTTTCCAAACAAACCTTATCAGGGGCTGTTCTCTTAAGAAAAACGCCTCTGAAAACCCCACTTCAGGGGCAGTTGCCTAAGACCACCGCCCCTGAAGATGAGGTTATTAAGAAAACCGCCTCTAAAGACCCTTCTTCAGGGGCGATTAAAAGCCCGTCGCGGAAGCTGCCTGATCTTTACAGTCGCTGGCATAGTGTCGGCCAGAAACGCCGCTGCTGAAGAACCGATTTCACCGATGCTGATCTAACTTTCTGTACTAGTGCAAGCACAAATCACAATTAATAGAGGAAAATATGTGTTAGGACAAATCATAAGAGACAATTTTTTTTCTATGAACGGACAAGGACAAATCAGAGTTGTGAGCTAGCACAAATCACAATAAACAGATTTAAAGATGTGTTAGCACAAATCACAAGAGACAATTTTTTCTATTAAAGGGCAAGGACAAATAAGAGGTATGTGTTGGCACAAATCATAATTAACAAAGTTCAAAATGTGTTAGCACAAATCGCAATAAATAATTTGTTTCAGTACTTAGGAGGACACGACCAGTGTGCTTTAGCCACCCACAGATTGGTCCTACGCACGAATCTGCAAACTATTAATTTGCAGGTCGCAAAACCAGGGTGTAATTAGTAACTAACCCAATATGATTACCTCACTAATACTAATACTAATCCAATCATAGCTAGGGCTACCTGATTAGATAGAGACAGACAGACACAGCACAAGCCTAATAATTGCACGCCGATAATACATATGTCTATCAATAAACAGGGCACAATGAATATATATGATCTTGAAAATTACAGAACATATATATATAAATTGCACATTTAAGATAGTGCAAGCCATGCTTGTTGATGATGCAATTATATTATATATGTATATTATTAGAAAATCTGACTCATACATGTGAAGCCTGCTATGAGTACTAAGTACGGTTAACTTGTCCCGGTGAAAAGCGAACACGCAGAAAAGCTGCAAGTGCAGCTGGAAGTAGCACTTCAGACATATGCAACTTTGCCCATCTCAACTATTCCCTCTTTTGACCGAATCGGTCGGGGAGTCCCCGACCTACTTTTTTTTCTTTTCTATTAAATAAAGGAATGGGGGTATTTACAAGTGTTACAAGGCCTCAGGCCGAAAGGGAAAACAGGAGATTACAAGTGATTCTCTCTCCAAACTAAGATTTTACTACTCTTTACCGGTTTGGCTTTCAACGAAACCAAACCCAATTCCTTGTGTAGCAGCGATTTCCAGAGCTCCACCGACTTCTGTCCATTGTCGAAGACAATCTTATTTCTGGTGCACCAAATCCCCCAGCTTCCACAGATGAGGATTTCCCTGAAGATTGGATTGGCAAAGTTTTCTCTGGCTCTAATGATCATCTCCAGGGGGTTTAAGTTGAAGTCCCAGAAAATACCTATGCTATTCCAGCAACTCTGACTGAAAGGGCATTCGAAGAACAAGTGGAAGCAAGTCTCCTCTGAATTCGAGTTACAAAGGACACAAGAGTAATCTGGAAGTTGCATGTTTTTCCTCCTCAAAATATTTCTTGTGTTGAGTCTGTCTCTCCCCAAAAGCCAGAAGAAAAACTTATGGTTTCCAAGGTTGCTAGAGTGCCAAAGCCAATTGAAAATAGGAGGACATTCTGAGACCTCACTCAAGGCTTTATAGGCCTTTTTGCTGCTATATGCACTGGAACCCCAGTTGTAACTCCAGGAGTCTTTTACCTCAGTATCCCAATCTCTACTTTCAATAATTTCTTTGAGCTCTTCCAATTGCAGCATTGCTTGAGGAGATAAAGTTGGGCAAAAAACTCTGTCCAACTGCTGATTGATCAGGAATCTAATTGAACACTTGGGTTTCCTTGCAAAGGAGAATAAGTGAGGGAACTTTTCTTTGAGCGGTTGATCAATCCACACATCTGACCAGAGGAGAATGGCGTTACCTTGGCCAGGGCAACAACTTGTGATTTTCTGGAATTTTGGAAACAGTTTCAACACATCTTTCCACCAAAAGGACCCAACAGGTGCCCTGCCTTGTGGTGGGGTGTTTTGATTTGCATAAAGCTTAGACCATGTCAAGGTGACCCAGGGAGTGTTATGATTATTATAGAACTTGTCCAGGTGTTTCAGAAGAAGGGCATCATTTTGGGTCTCAATGTTGATGATACATAGTCCCCCTTCTTTCTTGGATTTGCAAGCTTCTTCCCAAGCCACCAGTGCTTTGCCTCTATAGTTCAGGTCACCTTTGTTCCAGAGGCAAGCTTTCCTTGCTCTATCAAGTTGCTTTACCACAGTGGGTGGTAACTTAAGGCAACACATGTAAAAGGTGGGTAAAGATGAAAAGACAGAGTTCACCAAACTCAGTCTTCCATTGTAGCTTAACATTCTACTGATTCCTCCCAGCCTTCTTTCTACTTTGCAAGTGAGTGGGGTAAAATCTTCAATCGATGGTTTAGTTGTGCCCAGAGGTAGTCCCAGGTATGTGAAAGGCATGCTCCCAATTTGGCAACCAAAGGTGTTAGCCAGGTGAGTGGTTCTGTTCTGGGAAATGTTGATGGGAACCAAAAAGGATTTTCCAAAGTTTACATTCAATCCACTGCTATCTGAGAAACCCCTCAATAGGCCTTTTAGGTTGAAGAGAGTTCTTGCATCTCCAGGTAAGATTAGGAGGGTGTCATCAGCATATTGTATGATGGGGAAGTCACCTTGGAAATCATCACAAAGAGGGTGTTTTAGGATACCACCCCTCCAGGCTTGGTTAACAACACTTTGCAAGAAGTCTGCTGCTAGAACAAAGAGCAGAGGGGAAAGAGGATCCCCCTGTCTCACTCCTCTCATGCATCTGAACGATTTTCCAGGACAACTATTCAGTAGTACTGATGAGGAGGCAGTGCTGAGCAGGTTGTGAACCCAATTCACCCATTTCTCCGAAAAGCCCTTGTGCCTTAAAATTTCTAGGATGAAAGGGTGTTCTAGTTTGTCAAAGGCTTTCTCAAAATCTAGTTTTAGTATAACCACCTCTTTCTTTGATTTATGGCACAGGTGTAGGAACTAAAAAGACCAAGCCAAACAATCTTGAATTGTTCTCCCTCTGATGAACCCATATTGGTTCTGATGGATGAGATCTGGCATGACCCCTTGGAGCCTGCTAGAGAGGATTTTAGTTATGCATTTGAGTGAGTAGTTGAGCAGGGATATTTGTCTTAAATCATTGACAGTCTCTGGGTTGTCCTTCTTTGGGATAAGGGTAATGACTAAAGAGTTGATACTGGCAATATCTGTATTTGAGGTGGAGAAGTCTTTGAAGAGTCTTATGAACTCATGCTTGATAATTGGCCAACACTTTTTGATGAAGATACCATTAAAGCCATCTGGCCCTGGTGCATGTTCATTCGGCAGAGAGGCTATGACAGACTGTATCTCTTCATCACTAAACTCCACATCCAGGTGAGCAAGGCTCTGGGCTTGTAAGATCAGGTTCAAATTGTAGTTAATCCCAATGTGCTCTGAAGTTCCCATTCTCTCCTTGAAGGAGTGCCAGAGTAGGTTGGCCTTTTGCTCATGATCAGTAATAAAATTGCCTTCTACATCTGACAGAGAGACTATAAAATTTCTTTTATGGGCCGAGGTTGCCATGACATGGAAGAAATGGGAGTTCTCATCCCCAAATTTTACCCACCTGGTTGTATTCCTCTGTTTCCAATAAATCCTTTTGGATTCAAGTAGTCCCTCTAGGTAGTTTTTGACCAGTCTTCTCAAACAAGCTTCAGGCCTAGAAAGGAACCTCTGCTCTTCTAACCCGTCTAACAAGGAGATGACCCAGTTGCAGTTGTGGATCAGCCTGCTAAGGTTGGATAAGTTTTTGCTCCAGGCTTTTAGTCCATATCTGACTTGCTTGAGTCTCACAGCAATGTTTTTGGCAGCATTGTTATAAAAAGGAGCATTATTCCAGTGCCTCTGTACTGTCTCCAAAAACCCTGGATGTTCTAACCAGTATGTTTCAAATCTGAATAAATTTGACTTAGGGATTCTATTTCCAATGTGCAGGACATATGGGATGTGGTCAGACGTCGGTCTGGCCAGGGGTTGTGCATAGGTGGCCGGGAAGGAGGTAGCCCACTCTGAATAGGTGAAGATCCAGTCTAACTTTACCAGCAGCGGGTCCTCTTGCATATTGCTCCAGGTATAGCTCCTGCCACTGAAAGGGATCTCACAAAGGTCTAAATCTGAGATAAGCTCATTGAACATGTCCATTTCCCCCAGGTCACCTCCAGGCATATTTCTGTCCTCCGGGCATCTGTACAGGTTGAAGTCACCCCCGAGGACCCAATTGTCGAAATTGGTTGTGTCTAAATTCATGAGCCAGGTGATGAAATGATATTTCTGATCGGACTGTGAGGGACCATAGATGTTGGTAACATGAAAAGTGCTATGGTCGGCTCTGCAGGTAAATTTGACAGTAACTGCAAAAGAACAACACTGAACAAGCACTCCATCAAACATGCTGCTGTTCCAAATAGTCAGCAGACCCCCTGAAGCTCCTACTGAAGGTTGGTAGGCAAACTTGCCAAAGTTTCTGGGGCAGAATTTTCTAAGATAAAAGTTGTCAAATGAATCCCTTTAGTCTCCTGTAAACAGATCACATGACAAGCACTTTCAGCAATTTTGTCTCTTATGGCGTCCCATTTGCCTTGGGAGTTAATCCCTCTTACATTCCAGAAGAGAATCTTACTATGATTGCTTGGGTTTGTACTATCCATTAACAACAAAAATAATAGGAACTGTTAACCGAACTGTAACAAGTCAGATTCGGTCTCCCAAGGCTTAACCTCAGGTTTGGACACAAACACCAGAATGAGGAGACAGTGGTCGATTAACAAAACCACCAAGATTAAACAGGGTAAAGTAACCGGGAACTCAACAAGATAAGGAGAAAACATGAGATTCATGATTAAAGATGTCAGGCCAATAGGCTGACAGAGGTTCAGGAAATGGCACCACAGGCCAAGTACTTCACTTAAATACAGCATAGATAAAGACCAGTACATGCACTGGCTCAAAAGCAAAAGCTTAACGACACAAAGAAGATTATTCATCATCGCCCCGGGTGAAGCAGGCGAACTTTTGTCCAAGGATGGGCTTCTATTCATCGACGTTGTCATCATCGAGGAGGGCAGCAGATACAGCTCCAGTCTGCATCTTCAGAAAGCCTTCACCCATTCCAATCAGCGCGTCGCGGTCCAAGTAGGGGGCTGGTGGGACAACTGCCAAGGGCACCACATTCTCCAGCACTTCTTTGCCAGCATTCTTCTTGTTGCCCTTCTTTTTGGCCCTGGGCTTCTTCGCTCCACTCGGCCCAGCATCTGCTTTTGAACTAGCCTGACCTTTGGCGTTGGCGCTCTTATAGCCCTCAAGACGGTTGGCCAGTCTGCTGCTGCGCCTGAAGAAGGAGCTGTCCAGGAGCTCCTCCACCCTGACAACTTTCTTCTTCTTCTTGTCTGCAGCCGGGGTCTGGAACACCAGAGGAGCGTCCTCTAGTATCTCCAGGTCAGAGTTGCCACCGCCCAGATCAAGATTGGCTCCCCCTTCTGCCTCTGCCGAATCACCTAGGTCTTCCTCAGTGTCACCCAAGAGGTTGTGCTCCCTTGCAAACTTCTCCAGAGATGGGTCTCCATCAGTCAACTGTGGGCAAGAGATGCAGGCAAGATGGATGAGTAGATCAGAATCATGGAAGTATGATGGGATGATGGTGTCTTCATCGATGTCCAACAGGTTAAGAAATCTCATGGATATTGAGAAAGTGCAAGTGGGAATGGATTGCATTACCTTTCTCACAAGGGAGGGGACAGTGCTGACGATGGGGTCATAAGGCCTGACCGGACCAAACCGGAGCCCATTGCTGATGGCGCCGGCTTCCTGAACTGACATTGGGACAGGAGCTTGAGAGAAATATGCATTAGACATGAGCATATAAAAAGAATCAGATGGTATAGATAATGAAATTTGGGGAGCTGAATGCATACCAAAACTCTGATCAATCTCTCTGGCAAAGGAGGAGAGACCAAACTTTTCCTTCAGGGTCTCAAACCTTTCTCTATTTTCTGGTCGCCTTTCAACCTCAGCAGGATCCTCTTCTGGGGCCAGATGCATCACCCATCTATCAGCACTATTCACCCTCATCTGGTTACCTTCCATCACCATTGCCGAGCCATTGCTGCCTGGTGGGGTGGAGTCAGAGCTGCTGGAGCTTATGGGTCCAACAGGTCCATCTCCCATCCACCTGGGTGGTGGGTGTGGGACTGGGTGCAGGGGGCCATGGACCAACTGACCATCTTCATCTTGGGGTTCTTGAATACCATTTCTCTTGAGGATGTAGACCGGGCAGGTCCACGATCTACCCTGGGTTGGGATGCTGAAAGTCCCTAGTTTGGTTTTGGCTAATTGATGAAACCTAGGACTAACCTTGTTTATCTAAGTGGTTGATTTAGAGAAAGGTTGTCCACATGATGAGCTTATTGCATATGAAGCATGACACATGTCATGTGATCAAAGATGAAGATCAAGACGATGCTTGGCTCCATGGACCGGTGTTGAAGGTGAAGGGCTAGTCGAGGCTTCGGAGTGAAGGACCATGCGATGGTGAAGCTCGGGCAAGACTAGGCGCCGATGGACCGATGCACGGTGAAGGGCAAGTGAAGTCGAGGTCGATGGATCGAGACGGTCACATGATGGTGTGAAGTGTTCATATCATTTGGAGGAACAAAATGGGCTCAAGGCAAAGGTATAACCGATAGGACCATTTTGTTTTGCACTCAAGACACCATAGAGGGTGTGAGTGGTTTAGGATCGATAGCCGCACTATTAAGAGGGGAAGTCTTATCGGCTATTCGACGCACGGGTGCCACTAGGTGAATTCATGAAGTGCATTGCATGTAGGGCCTAGTGAGCTAACCTAACCTTTGGGAAATGTTTGTGAAAAGCTAACACACAAGCACATGGAGATGTACACTTGGTGGTGTTGGCACATTTACAAAGGTGGCATTTTGGTGCGCTGTGGTTTGCAGGGTAGAGATGGGTTTGGGTCCCTCTCTTGCGCTTTCGAGAAAAATGGGTGCATATTTTCTATTGCGCCGGATGCAAAATTTGGTTGAATTCATGCTATCTTTGTTGATCAAGTTGGTATACTTGTTGGATAGCATGTCTGAGAAGTTGGCATCACGACGGGCTGAAAAACGAAGTTTTGACAGCGCCGGACGCGCAGGGCTTGGGCGCCGGACGCGTCCGGCGCATTGTGACTTGGCGTGAGCGAGTGTCGCGCGTCGGACGCGCCGGACGCACGCGGCGGACGTGGGCCGTTCACCATGTGCGAGTCCGCGCGTCTTGGGCTTCGTCGTGAAGCCGCTGGGCCGTCGAGGGCGGCGGACGCGGGCCGGCCGCGTCCGGCGTGGCCGGACGCGGACCGAAAGTTCCCCGAGCGCGGGCGTTTCCTCCGGACGCGGCCGCGGACGCAGCCGGGCGGGCCGGACGCGAGGTGATTTGAACGTTGGGCCGCCAACGGTCGGCTGTCGCGGGCGCGCGAGTCCGGCGCTTGAGCCGCGGACGCGTCCGGCGGGTTGAAATCGGCCTGCCCGAGGGGTAACGGTTGGATTTCGCCTTGGGCTTATAAATAGCCCCTTGGCCGGCCATGGGAGGCCCTCTTGCCCATTTCTACTCACTTGCTCATCCTTTGTGCTAGAGAAACACTCTCCCTCTCATCTCTCTTGCTTGTTGCTCATCCAAAGTGAGATTGAGAGATCACCTAGTGCATTGCATTGCTTGAGAGCATTCTAGTGGCACTTGTGGGTGGTTTAGCCGGTGGATTTCTTGTTACTCTTGGAGAGTACCGCTTCTAGCCGGCTTGGAGATTGTTGGAGGCATTGGCAAGAGAAGGTGTATGTTCTTGGCCACCTCCGGTTGATTTGTAAGAGGTTCTTGTGCTCACCTCGCGGGGATCGCAAAGAGTAACTCTATTGGATTGCGTGTGTCATTGAGTATCTCACTTGAGAGTGGCGCCTTGTGGTTTCCTTGCGGGGAAGTGCCTTGCGGGGCAAGTGGCTTGAGGGTCACACCAAAGGACCATCTAGGTGTTGGTCGACACAACGGGTGACGTAGCTTGGCGGTGCCCAAGTGAACATCCGGGATAAATCATTGTGTTCATCTTGTCTCCCGGTGATTGGTCATCATCCTTTGTGTGTTGCCGATTGATTGATTGTTCATTTCTTGGTGATTGGCAACCTCGACTCTACGCGTCGGTATAACAAGCTCCTACCCTCTCTTGTATTACTTTGATTACTTTCTTGCAAAGTAGAATTGCTTGCGTGGTCGGTCGGGAACCACATCTTGTGTAGACTAAATCCCGTGGGTAGAATTGCTTGTGTGGTCGGTCGGGAACCACTTCTTGTGTAGACTAAATCCCGTGGGTAGAACTCTTGATCACTAGTGGTAGCTCTTGTGTGTACTAGTGATCACTTACTAGAATTGTTTGGATAGGAGGCTTGCAACACCTAGTAGGCTAAGCATAACTTGCTTTCCGCCGTTTGTGTATCTAACGAAGTTTGCTTAGTGAGTTTGTAGAAATTTTAATAGGCTATTCACCCCCCCCTCTAGCCATCTAGGACCTTTCAGATGCCTGCACCCAAGAAGACTGAATCTGGTATCTTGGCATCATCATTCAAGTAAACCTTCACCACTGCTACCCCAGGTGTGTTGATTCCAAGCCAATCAACCATGATCCCAAAACCACAAACAGCTTTAGCCACAATTTTGTCATTCTTCATGTCATCCGGGAACCCCAGTAGCATAACCCAAGCCTCTCTGTCCAGCTGGAAACTACGCAGGTTGTCCCCTTCATCATGTTTAACCAGGTACATATTGTACTCATTGCGGAAGCGAAAAATCGGCCCCAGGAACCTTTCGCGAGCAAGGCAGGTGGCAAATCGGACATAGGCAGCTCCGAGCGGACAGGGATAAACTCCAAGCACATGAACATCATGTGTGTTCAAGAAATACTCACGAAGGGCCGCCTCCAGGGTCGGGAAGTCCCTCTTGTCCACGTCGGGGACGAGCTTGACGATGGCGAGGTCCTCGTTGTGGCGGTAGTGGCAGCCCGTGACGAAGACCTCGTGGCGGAGTCCCGGACGGTTCACGCGCTCGACCAGGTTGAAGCCCGCCGGGACGAAGGGCGCCGGATCCACGGCCCAGTTCGCCATTGGTGGCGGCGGCGACGGCGACGAGGTCGACGAGGTGGGGTTTACTGTAGCGGTCGGTGGTGGCGAAGGAGTAGTGGAAACGGCGGAACCGTCTAGGTGGAGCGGTGCACTTGTATTTATGTTCTCCTTGACCCTGAGTTTCGCCCCTTCAGATCCCTGATTACGCGTGATACGGTACTGTTGATTGAGGCGGGATTTTTGTAAGCACCTTCTATAATCATGGCCATAATTAGCGCAGACCGGGCATCTTGATTTTTTCTGGCAATCTTTCCAAGTGTGGTCTCGGCCCATACATCTGGTGCAGAGTGATGATGACTTTTGAGTTTCCAGGCCCACAGCAGGAAAAAGGCTCGTCTGGTCGACTTGGACTAAGGTGCTGGGCTCACAACGGTTACGGCCCAACACTTGTCTAGAGCCTGAAGCAGGAATTGGATTTGAATTTGAATTTGCCACCATTGCCTGGTGCTGCCGTTACTTCTCCTCCCGAAAAGCCGCCCATTTCCTTAATTTGCCAGTGAAGAACACGCTGCTTGGCTGGCGCAGGAAGGATCTGACGTGAAGGACGAACAGGACGGGGCTTGACGGGATTTGGGGCACGAGAAGACTCGAAATGAGCCGGAGAAAGGATACGAGGAGGTATTGTTGCATGGCTATGAGAAGCCGATCGGGAGTAGAATTTAGAGACTGAATTTTTTGTGGCCTGAGCATAGCTCTTAAGACCAGAGTTTCTCTTAACCTCGGTCCATTCGGCCTCTTGTTCCCTTTGCCAGAGGGCAAGATCACGTTGCCAATTGGGACCACCACCTCCCCAAAGGTGGAAGAAGATTTTGAAGAGGTTGCAGGAGAAGGATTTAGAGCGATAGATCATGAAACCAACATCCTTGGAGGCAACCGAAAAGCAGAACATCCATCCCGAGAGATGGAGAACTTTAAAATCTTTGGCTATGCCACCCAAACAAGATTGGAGGATCACCGAAACGGAATCCTCGTTAAGCCTAATGGCACTACGGCCAAAGCTTGCAACCAGATGAAAAGCTTTTGGGGAGAGGATGGAAGGCGGACTCACGGGACTGCCGAACCGATCTTGAACAATGTTGGCAAAGGCTTTCCCTGGATCGAAGTCGAGGTCCGAGAGCCCCGCCATGGCGCCTGAGGGAAGCGCCTGCCAGGAGGGAGCCACGAACGATCACCGCCGGGCACCATCACCATGGTCGACGGCGGAGGGCGGGGAGGTGCGGGCGGGGGGGGGGGGGAGGTGCTCTCATGCCTGGGGTCGGTAGCGTGGACTTACAATGCAAGAGAGTGCTGCGTGAACTTGTGCCCAAGATGACAAAATTCTAATTTTCCAAAACAAGGATTGCTTCAAAATCTTATATTGCCTGCTGAAGATCAATATGCAATGCCTAAGTAGACTTCAACAACTAACTTATATAATTCTACACTAAATTTACTAGCACCATATCCATGACCTCACGGCTAAGTGACTAACTGAACAAAGAAGGTCTTGGTTTCTTGCCCTTTTGTCATACAAAGGGAGAAAAAAATTCTAGTCACAAACTAAATAACTTTTGGAGCCATGGATAGTCAACAAATTAGGAATGACTGTAGGCACAACATAGAGAGTCAGATAACAGCTACCATCATCATTCAAGGCACATTTTTTTAAAAGAAAAATACCAGGTAGCTTCAAACTACACTATGCCTCTGAATTTCAAATACAAACTACCGTATTTAGGTCATTTCTGCTGCAGGGACTGCCGACATACACCTCCGACTGCATTCTTCAACTGATTTTCAAATACAAACTATTGTATTCGGTAGAACAAGCTAGCTGGTTATTTATGCTGCAGGAACTGTCAACATACACCTCTGACTGTATTCTTCAGCAGGGCTAATTAATTAACTAATCCTCCTTCCTGGAATCATGAATGCGCATTTTCCATCTCTCATCTTCGTCTTTGTCCTTTACAGCAAAAATTGCACACTAATCTAATTTGCACATCACCCTGTTGATGCAAATCCATCCACGAGCTTCACCTCAACCAGTGATGAACCAATGAAAGATCCGGATCTGCATCCCCAAATCTTCGAATGCCATCCTCCATCCTCGTCACTTTCCCCAAACAACTGAGCTTCTCAATGCGACAAAAATGAACAGATCGGGACATATTCAGCGAAATAGATGACCCCTAAATCCACATCATGAAAGAGGATGGGATACATCAAACACAATCAAACTCTAAACCTATGACGTCCTAGTGCAAGAAGATTGAACCAATCAAAGAAATGGATCCCACATCAGGAAAGCGGATAGGATCATGATGCAACAGATGAGAAAGACGGGTACAAAGAGGAAGGACAGGAACCACGCACCGTAGGGCATCACCGGAGGAGCCGCCGCTGGGGGATGACGCCACGCGCACTGCTCCACTGCCGCTGCACCGCGCACGCCGCTCCTCCACTGGGGAGCCACTGTGCTGCTGAAGGGAAGGAGAAGGGGATGGCCGGAGGAGACGGAGGCGCGGGCACATCTGGGACTGAGAGGGTGTGAGGGAGAGCCGAGTGTGGTCGAGCACTCGAGTAATGAGGCGGCGCGGTGTTAACGGGTGCTATCGCCAGTGCCTAGACCCAATAAGAAAATCGGGTGCGGTAGGAAACAAACCAGACGCACAAGTCTTCAAGAACAACCAACGCACAGAGAACGTTTCCTGAGGGAGGAGCCAGATTTCAGGCGACACAAGGATAGGAAAAGGTTCAGCAACACTCGACATTTGTGGCATATATACTTGCGGTTCAGTCACATCAACATACTGAAACATTTGCACCTCCTACTAGTTCAATTTGACATGTCATGGTACATAGTGACATGATACAATATAGTTGTACATGCCGTTATTACTCACACGCGATAGACAACACATACAGAGTATCGCAAAGGGCATGCATAGAGGCTACCAGTTATCACCGGGTAATACCACACATATTCAAATTCATTAATCCATTCAGTTTAGGTCAACCTGGATTTAGTTCCTTGAAGAAGTACCCGGTACAATTACCGGTACCTGCTGCGCCTTTTTCTTGCGCAGAAGTTCCCTTGCTTCTTTCACGACCGAACAGAAAGTCCCTTCTTCCACAATTCTCCAATCATCATCAGTGGCAATCTCGTCGAGCATACCAGCTATGTTCGGATCTGTATTGACCCATGTGTCACATACCGTCTCACATAAGGATACCAAGGCTTCCTTCAGTTCGATGTCATCATGTTGCTCGCCGATGTCCTGATAAGTGTATTCTATCTCTAGGTCATCAGCTCCTGTCCGCTCATAAGTAAGTATTTCTTTGAGCACCTGCAGCATCAAACTTGTTTTAGTCCGACAAGAGGGTAATATTCAAAATTAAACCCACATAGGAAGGATGCATCAAAATAAAAATTTTCATTTGTTGAGCTGAAACAAATTACCTTAGGCATGACATTGACTATGTGTCTCTTCAGGAAGAAAAGACGTCCATCATCCTTTGTGTAATTACTACACAGATGCTCCAGGATTTCTGCTGCCCTTGTTCTGTATACATTGCTGATTTTGAAGTCTACAGTTGTTTCCACGAGATCGGTGACTGCTTCAACGCCGCTTTGCAATATAATTGTGGCATTCTCTTCACTTTTCAGTGATAGCATCGCCAACATTTTACCTGCTAGGTTTCTGATATAGCTGCGCTTCTTCATCCAGTGGATGGATGAAGACGAACATCTGGCAGCCCACTTGAACGGCACAAGCTCTAACATAGTACCCCCGGCTTGCTGATGGGGTTTGACTCTGATCCTCTTTGAAAGAAACAACTCAAGCAGTGTCCTAATGAACATTCTGCTGCTGTCACTACTGTCCATAATCGAAGATGCGTGCGCTGACATATCTAGAATGATCTCTGCCGCTAGTCTCCGCAGCTCTGCTTTGCAATTGCCACAGTGGAGAATACTTTTCAGGGTGCTAACAGCTCGGCCGCAGCTTGAGATTTCTCGTTGCAGCTTAGTCCCAGTCTTTCCAGGGGCAGCCATGAGCCGGCTCATGAGTTCCAGTGCTTCCTCTGCCACGACGGACCATTTATCATGGTGGTCTTGGTGTAGCTTACTGGACACCAGTGGCGCCATGATCCTGGATAGCAGGCCTTCGGTGTTGCTCACAACTCTGCTGTTGCCGTCGTGGATGGTAAGCTTCCGGAGGATCCGCAGGCCTTGCAGCTGCAGTTCTAGCATGTCACTTCCAGCGTCAGCGTCCACTGACACACTACTGGAAGGTCGCTGTATCTCATCTTCCCCGAGCATCAGTCTCTCTAGCAGCAACTCTCTCTTCTATTCCTCCAGCAGCAACTCTCGCTCGTATTCCTCAAGCAGCCAGTCTCGCTCATACATCTTTGGCAGCCGACAGTGGCGCTCATATCCTTCGGGCCGCCAACACTGTTCTTCAGTTGTGTCCAGCAGGCAAGATATGCAGTGAATCCCTCCTGGAAACTGCTCAAGACGGATGTCCCAAGCAACGTGCGCCATGATCCGCGCGGCTTGCGCTTTGATCTCTCTGCTGTAAGGGCTTCTAGGGCCCAACATCCACAGCAAATTTTGGACCATTTGAACAAAGGATGCCGATCCAGTCAGCAGCTGTTTTATCTGAGCCAGCCTCCCAAAATTTGATCCGAACAGTTTATGATCTTGGATTAGCGTGCCCAGGATCCTTACACCTGAAAGGTAACTGTCACTTGACTTGGGTTCCAGCATCTTGTCCACAGCATATGTGACCAGGTTCCTTCCTCTAGCGAACGGTGGATCCTTACTGCACACCTTCACGGTTTCATTTAGGTAGTCTGAAACTATGTTTAGATCCAGTGAATACAAGTCGGCGACATCTTCTGCTAGCCTGATTCTTGCCCCGACAGCATAGACGGTTCTGTAACCGAAGAGCACACCTTGTGCCACAGCTAAGGAGTACAACATCTGCAATGCAGAAGCCAGGTTTGCACCTAGACCGGCATCGCCGTAGTCATGCTCTACTAGACGCCATAGTGATATGCCGGCAGAGATATACAAACCATGCAGACAGAGAAACACCAGTGGGATCGATATAATGGAAAACACAACTAGTTGAGCCAGCCATAGACCAAATACTGGAACCATTGTTAGTATCGAGCGTGTAACTGAAAAGTTTTCGATGTTTGAAAAGTTGCTGAAGTATCTGCTTGGTCTGATGACCGTGCTAACTAAAGCAACCAACAAGCCCCGTACAGAAATTACAATGTCTTTCAACTTTTCCTTCAGTAGAAAATCGAGTACCCTGTCGTATGTTGCAAGTTAGGCCAAGCAGACATGGTTTATTTACCTCATAAGAAATAAAAACAATAATATATATATCTATAATAACTGTATCATGGACAACGGATTAAAATAACTAGCTATCCAAGTAACACGCACAATTGTGTACTCATATACGTTCGAAAGTACAATTGCCAGTGACACAGAAAATGCTAAATCAAATGCGATATCTGACTGCTTTCAGAAGAGCGATAGTAAAAGTAAGATAAAAGGAAAAACAGAAGGTAACATGCACAGTTATTATATTCATGATAATAACCACACAATTGCATGGGCCACCCCCCTCTAGTTTAGAGTGCTAACCATAAACAAATTTAGGACACCTTGCTGATAATTTGCAAGAGGAAGTGGTGTTTCATTGACTCAGCTCAAGTTATCACAGGTCCATCTCAAAAAGAAAAAAAAAAGATCCATGGAAGGAACTAATGTGCAAGTGCAGATTTGGAGGATATTATGGGTAACAAATTAGTGCAAGAATCAAATGGTAAGGAGACTAACCCAGCTATTTGAATGAGCATGATAACCACAAGAGACCAAAAGTCCTTCTGGAGCAAGGTGATGAAGCCACCGAGGACGATGATGGTGGACCACATGAGCACCAGCAGACCCAGCCCCCTCACGCCCATCAACATGTAACCCAAGAACATAGCATAGTTGTTGATGCAACCTACTCCCATCCAATAATCAAAGCCAGCAACGGAAGGAGCCATTCTTCGTCCCTAGAAGAGTTTGGTCGACTGCAACAACAGTAACTATTTATATGTGTGTTCCAATGCTATGTCAGTAGTGTTATTTCTAATACGACTTGTCATAAACGCAATCATACCCGACACAGGGTAGTTATTGATGCGCCTATGATAAAAGGAAAAACATTAAGAATGGTAGCTGTATATTAATTTCTCTAAGGTTATACTCCCTCCGTTCTAAAAACATTAAGAATGGTATCTTAAGTTTGATCAAAATTATAAAAAGAATTACAAAGATTTATGATATTGAATGGATATAATATAAAATATATTTAATAAAGAATTTAAAATGTTTGACATCATAAATATTGGTACTTTATTGTAAGAACTTGGTCAAATTTAAAATGGTTTGACTCTCCAAGAAAATTAGAATGACTTACATTTTGAAATGGTTTGACTCTTCAAGAAAATTGGAATGACCTACATTTTAAAATGGAGGAAGTATGATGTAACTAATTCATAAAACTAGATACAAAGTACCAAAAAGGTAAAAGCAGAAGTAGCCACAGAACAAAGAAATGTGTGTAATTAGCATGTATGTGTGTGTGTGTGTGTGTTGTATTGCCAAGTATTCATGATCGATGGAGAGGCATTCATACAAAGTCAGGTGCTACAAGAGCACCATGATGTCTTGTTCTCTTCCTTGATGGGGATTAGATGGCACCTCTTGCCTGCCCGCACCAAGTAGGCAGGGGAAAGGGTACCAGCAGGCCCTTTCTCGTGACGCCTTGGTATGGATATATGTCTGGACATCCCGAAAAATCTAAATTCGTATCTTCTCAATATGTATAAATTAGATATCCATATTGGTATCCATTTCTATTTTTATCGATCCAAATTCAAATCCGTATTCGATTTTTATCTATCCGAATGCTAACACATATTCCAAATAAATGTGATATGGAAGGATATCTGATTTTCCGAATAGACTAAATAACATACCAAAGCATACTATAAACATATTATTTTAATTTCTTTCAAAACTAATAATTTATTGTTGTAAATTACTTAAAATATTTTAGTTTAATTTATAGATATAACTATTTTATATACTTTATTTAATGATTAATATTACTTTTTATTTATTTATAAAATTATTTTTTATAAATATATAGTTTTATTATTAGTTTTTATTTACATGTGTTATATTTGATCCGTATTATATATTTTATGATAATTTTGCTTTTCTAAAAATCTTCGATCAAGCAAATAGTTACTGGCTGATTATTATTGAAAAAATAGTAAACATCCGAATGCAAATCCGAATTCGAACCACCTGTTTTATATTCGTATTCGACAAGATCCGAATCCGTATTCATATTCAAGTCGAAATGTGGTAAAAAGTGCTATCCGAATCCGATTCCTTGTGTATTCGATCCGAATCCACCCGTATGCAAGGTGGTTGATGGATGGATCACAAAACTCTAGGCCGGATGGACGACGAAATATGTATCATTATTGTATTGAGAAGGTATGTTTTACTGTCTTAGTGTCCTAGAGTAGGAGCTACCAAATCTGAATGGGTGAATGGAGTGAATCATAAGTCTGCATGCTTTCTTCGTAGTAGTCTATCCATTTCACAATATTACGCAAACCCAGATTACGTGAATACCCCGTGATCATTAGGCACATATCAAGAAACAAAAGCAGAAAGAAGCGAAACGTTTTCTAGTAGTAGCATACAAGGAATTGGATCTATCCAATATGCTTCCAATACCACCACATATAGATAAAAAAGTGTCATCTATCTGAAGAACTGGATGGAGTAGCAATCTAACCTGCAGGACTGCGAGAACACGAGGGCTATATATCTTCCTTGTTTGAACAAACAGGGAGAAATATACAATTAATTCAAAATACCGTGGCTCCACAAATCAAGCTCAAAGAGATGGTAGCTTCAGAGATGTGGTCGAGGACATGCCGCCGGCACTAGGGTTATAATAAGCTACGGTGCAAGATCAAGCATGGGGGGAGAACGAACGGAGAGCCGAGCTTCAAGGAATAATAATGGTGGTTTGATAGGCTCTGCTACTGGTGCGTCTTAGTAGCAGGGAGAAGCTAGGAAGAGTGTGCCGCACTGCAAATGGAGCTCGCTAGCCAACCTTGGGTAGTGAACGGATAGACTCGCCCAAGTGGGGAGGGTACAATGTTAGAACCGCGTGTTGCCCGTTGTATGGTAGCGGTTAGCCGCTGGGTCTAACTTTCGGCACCCTCACTATCTGTTGTGATTGCCGATCACTAGCACTTTCGTCTTTGCCACGAAGAAAGGATGTATTATTGTATTGCCGATCACCCGCTTTCGCCCTTTGGCCGCCAGTTGGCAGACACAATCGCTGTCACAGTTAAAGTTCACTAGCTAGCAACTGTTTCGTCGTCCCTGATGTTGGTGGTGAGCTCTGTTGATGATGTTGACGCCAGGAAGATCCTCCGGGGGAGCGCCAGTCCGTTGAAGGGCGACCCCGAACACTGAAGAGCTTCTGAACTGAATGGCCCTAAAAAAAATACATCTTTGTTGTATGGTCTTTTTTTGTTTGACCATACCTGTGTAGCCTTGAAACGAAGCTTTCTCCCTTCTATGGCCTTCTGTGCAATTCAGGCCCTTGATGATATTAAGTGTGAGGTAAAATGGCCATTTTACCACTAGGAAAAAAGTGCAGAATTCAGCTCCACCCTACTCTCTACCTCACGGCTGAACTGGGCCCACATGCTAGGAGACAAAATGCAAAAAAAGATCCATGGGCCTTTCTTCTTCCTCAGCTCGCGAGTGCAGGAGGTGAGGGCTCGACCGGCGAGGGACGGCGGGCGGGGCGGCGCGGGGCCGGCGGCTCCCATGGCCAGTAGTGTGCGGCGTGGTCGGCGAGCAAGTGGCCGAAGGGGCCGGCGACTCCCGTGGCCAGCAGCGTGGGGCGCGCGGGCCCGGCGCGGCCGGCCAGCGCGGCCGGCGAGCACGTGGCCGGAGCTCATGCGGGGAGCTCCCGGCAACCGCCAGCGGGGGGTGAGCACGGGTCCGGCGCGGGGCCGTCCCGGCGGCGTGGGCCGAGCGCAGGGCCGACGCGGCCATGACGCAGCCGGAGCTCGCATGGGGCGGTCGGCCAAGGGTGGGAGGGGAGCTGGCCGGCCGTGGATCCGGCAGCAGAGGAGCCAGCGGCACCCCCTAGCCGGAGATCCCGTGTGTGGCCTCCTCTATAGTCTCGCTTGGTCTCCCATGCGCTCCCCCCCCGTTCGGGCGGATACGTTACGCAGTACAAACAGAGAGAAAGATGATAACGGCATTTTAGTCATTTCACGTATCGACCAGTTGGCAAACTAACACCCTAAAAGACTTGACAGAAGGCCATAGAAAGAAGAAAATCTGATTTCGAGACCATACAGGTAAGTTTAAGAAAAAAGGTCATACAAGGAAGATGTATTTTTTCCAAGGTCATATAGGTAAAAAGCTCGAGCCCGAAGGACGCGGCACCTGCCAGTGCCTGGAGGCCGTGGACGAGGAAGAGCTTGAGGAAAATGTTATAGATGTTTGCACGGTTGACTCATGTGTTGCCTCACCCGCCTTTGGCTACGCGTCTCAGCAGATGGTCTCACGCTCCGGCCTCGACATCAATGGATCTATTCTCGGCAGCTGTCCCCTCAGAATTCTTGTTTGTTGAGAGCCTTTGTGTGATTTGGTTGGGACAGCTATCCCATCTGTATCCTTTGCGTATGTGTTTGCATTTGTACGCGTTTTTGTACAGTTTCCTTACATCACAATATATACTGCACGTATTTGTATAAACAAAATGGATCTATTCTCGGCGGCTTGGGGACCACACTGTGTGCCACCGCCACCTCGCCTTGCGAGTCGTTGCCTAGCGTGCCGCCATTGGCATTTCGTAGAAGCAAAACAGTCTGGCTCATTTATCGTGGACATCTATCCTACCACATGTTTCCCACACCTAGTTTTCCGGGTGTAGCTGGACTCAGCCACCGTTGCTGCTGTGCTCTTCCCATAGTTAAGGCTCTAAGGGCCGGCCCAATATGATGCTCCACGCTGCAAGTTGGTCTAGATAGGCCACGCTGGGTCGATCGCTATGTGGAAGGGAGAGTCAATAAGACACAGTGTGGCTTCATAGGGTGTTAAATTGCTAACATCCACTAGTAGAGAACAGACCTTTTATCTCGGCTCCCAACCCCGTTTACTCCCGGTTATGCAACTAGAAGTACGCCTTGGGGACTAAATGTTTTGGAGCCAGGACTAAAAATAGACTTTTAGTCCCGGCTGGTAATAGGACGTCATTAGTAACCCCAATATGCCCTAGGATGTTGCCATTGTGGACTCGATGTCGATCGACGCGGTTCTTACACGCACATTTCGAGCCCACCTTGACCTAGTCTAGTGGGATACGAGTTAGGGAACAACCTTCACGGAACCGACATAAGCCAACTTGTGTAGGTGGAGCTCATGGCCGCGAGTTGCCGCGCCATGACCATCGTGCTCTACCTCTGTTGCTATTTTGTTCTTCCTAACCACCTCGTATGCTTGCGCCACCTAGACCATATCATTCCTTCGGCTCTAGCGGTGACAACCACATCGCTACAAACCCTAGGGACAGCATTGCGCTGATTTAGTTGCATGGTCGTGGTGCCCTACCAGTTGGTGTGGATCAAGGGGCCGCGAGACTTGTGTCTCTTCTTTCGATCTTTGTCCATTGCCATGATGATTTGGTTGAGAGAATGTCAGGACCATTCCTTTTTCTTCTCTTGTCCCCTCTATCGATCTTCGTCGATCTAGTAAGATGTGGATTGAGCCCTCTTGTTCCAGTTTCTTCGGTTCATGTCTATTGCCATGACATGTGGATCGAAGTGCCGTGGAACTAAAAAATCCATCTTCGCTTTTTTAGTGTTTTTGCCCTCTTGATTCCATTCCTTCGATTCCCGTTGACTACTATGGCGAGTGGATCAAAGGAAGGTGAATCCTGTTTTCCCCTCTCTTTTGCTTCTTCATGCTCGAGCCCTTTTATGCATGTACCTATGTTAGACCTTAGCGTTCCTTAGGTTCTCGTGGTGACAACCACACCGCTAAGACCCGTTCTCATGGTGACAACCGCACCGCTAAGACCCCTAGGGATGTCTTGGTGCCAATTAGTGCACATAGGTCATGGTACCACTATTGTTCTCTATGTTATATGATCGTAGCATATGACATTTTGTGGGCTTGCAATCCTAGTGTTTAAACTAGAAAATGAGCTATAAGTGTTTAACTCAACATATATAAGCAAGATAACCCTTTCATGAGGTGTGAAGAAGCTTGTCTTTGGCTAATCTTGTTAGAACCAAAGTGAATTAATGATCTTCACTCACCCAATTGATTGAACTTGACTAATCTCAACCTATCTAAAATTGGGATAACCTTTTTGGGTAGTTAATGACAAAGGGGGAGAGAAAGTCACAAAGATAGGATCTGAATGAAAATATGACAAAGGGGTAGTGTTTGTCAAAGGAAGGGGATCAATTAAAATTTGAGCACACAAGTAGGGGGGGAGCAAGCTCATGACGAACCTACTATTGCATTTGAATGTGCATATTCATATGAGTTGTTGCATTGCACGAGTTTTACATTCAATATACATACTTGTGTGGTGTATGCAAGTGATAAAAATTGAATGATGATTTGAACTAGCATGCATAGGATCTTAGTTAGATTCATATTTATCAAGCAAAACTAGAACCTTGTCTATAATGTGATCTCATGGGGTTTATAGTGTCTTTGATGAATCTATCTACATATGGTGCTAAGGATGGTATAGTATCTCTCCCAAAACTCCTATTCATGCATATGTGAATGATTTTAACCAAACTCAATGGAATTACATATATAGGGGGAGCTAGTACTCCCAAATCAAATTTGTGGTGATTGTACAAATTTTTATTCATGACAAAATTGCTTGGACAAGCAATACAAGTTCAAAATTGAATTTGTTTCATATCTTTGTGAAGGTTGTAATACCCGATTGTAATACCCGATTTTAAGAATAAAACCAGATATACACCATATGTGAGTCCTAGAAGTCAATTCCCACATATAGCTACGACTAAAAGGGTAGTATCATTAAACAATGCTTAATACATAACAAACTTAGTATAAGAGAGATATACCCTTAGGTAGCAATAAGTGGGAAGACAACTCCGATCTTCAGGTAAGGACTACACTCCACTGGATCCAATTGACTGGTTGAACACAAGCCTAAACTTCCCCTGAGGATTGGGGAAATAGCAAGAATGAGTCCATGTCGAACTCCACAAATATAGCAACAAGGTAGTCATAAACTCATGATCAATGTAACATAAATAATGTAGAGCACAAAACGATAAACAATGAGCATCTTAACATAACAAGAACCATCATCTTTAATGTAAAAGTCTCCAAGGCCGCCCCGTCCGTGGGCACGGACGATATATCGATTTAACTCTATGCAGAGGTGTACCCTTTCCCTGTAAGTCATGATTCCCAAATGCACAGGTTTGCAAGGCCCACAACACCGAGAATCATATAAAGCCACCCAAGAGTTCGTCTAACAAGCAAGGGATGCTAAGTCGTCGGATGTAGGAACCCCCCTTCCAATATGGCACATTCCTTCTGGCTATACACATAAGGACAGAGGCTATCCTATACCCAATTCGGCAATTCCTCTCACTCGCTAGAAAAGGTCTCTTAGATGAACTAGAGCCAGAGCCATGTAGCCCTCACAGTGGTACATTAAGTCTCGGATGATCACTTACAGATATAAGATCTTAATTTGCTAAAAAGTCATTTTTATCGTTTCTTGCTTAAACATTGATCAAGTCACAAGATCATGGTCGCAGAAAGAAAACCCAAGCTATACTTGCCTTAAATTCAGGTACTTCTTTTAGTCCAAACCCTTGTAGAACTTCTTCTTCATCTCCAACTTCTTGATTGCCAACGTAAAGCTCACCGACTGGACACGATCATAGAACACCATACAAGCATCCGAACAATCATGCATAACAAACAAAAGAACTATATTAGAATAGTACACCAAACAATAAAAAGGTTTGAAAACTAATCTACACGTTACTACGATCACACAAAGACGAAAAACACTCTAATCGGAGCTAAAACGAAGAAGATATGAATTTTACAAGTTTTCTAATAATGCATTAAATATGAACTCGAGTTTTAAAAGTTTCAAACTGATCTAACAGTGGCGCTGTCACGTATGTTACGAAATTATGAATCTAATGTAATTTGAACGGGTCAAAACTGAGTTAAAATAAAGATTTTATAAACATTTGAACGCAATGGCAAAGCTGTAAATAATGGAAAACGGATTCTAGACCATGGATGACTCAGGACGTATATGTGTGTTTCTAGATTTTCTTTTGTAAAGGAAAACGGTAAGAAAACGCCATGACCTCATCAAAGCAAGGATTGACATCATCAAGGCAAGGAATTACGTCATCAAAAGCTAGCAACAAAACATTCACGGTGCATCCATGGCCGGCGATGAAACTCCACTGGAGTTTGAGTGCACGCGCCGAGAGGGACAATAGATGAACTCACCCGGTCTTTTACGTCTGCGGAGATGACACTAGTACGAGGCAGGGCTCTCGGAAGGTCGGACGGTAAGAACCTGCACAGTGCACACGATGGCAACGATCAACGGCGAACCGTGAGCAACGAGACCGAGAGATAGAAGGGAGATGGCACCTACGGCTTCTCAACCTTTGTGCCAAACTCGGCAGCACGTCAATGTGACGGAAGTAGAGTAGGAGACGGCGTTCACGACAGCGGTGACGAGCGTCAGCGAGCTTTCCTGTTGAGTTCAGCGATGGCATGAGAAAAACAGAGAACCAGAAAAGAGAGGTAGGATGACGCGAGGAAGTTCAGTACCACAGAGAGAAGCTCGGTAGGGGACGGAGCAGCTCCGGCTGGCCGAGCTGTATTATACACGGTCACTGCTTGCATGATGAACGTGCTCGTGAAGATACGTACATAGTCTTGCACAAGCACATGGTGGCACGAAGTGCTACAGCAAGGAGGTGCCAGGGTTACTCGTGGCTAGATAAGGTATCTTCGTGGATCATGGATAAATAAATAAATAAATATAGAGTAGAATAGTGATAGATTGATGCAAGCAAAGACACTAGAGGATAACAAGATGAACCACGTGATGGCGATAACGGTGGCACAAGTGAGATGTGCGAGACGACATAGCAAAGAAAGGAAGAAAAATTGATAGGGTCGGTACATATAAATAGGGAGGATAACTTCGCACATTGCATCAATTAACAATATGGTACTAATTGATATTAGTAAATAAAGATATGGACAATTGGGCATGGAGAAAATTGAGAGATTTTATTATTTTCAGAATTAATTAATTTCGTGGATAAAATAATTCTAGAGAAGTCCAGAATTGATTTTAAGCCGCGAAAAATATTCAAGACTCCGAAAATTTGGGGAAAATTCTCAGAGACATTTTGGAACATGAGGAACTCAAATAAAATATTTGGAGCTCATGACGAGATAAATTGGAGCATCTAAAAATTAGATATTGCTAACAAAAGAGTGGAAACAAATTTCAGAATAAGCCGAGAAAATTCCCATGAAGTTTTTAGAGATATTTTGATAGATGATGAACTCAAATGAGTAATCTGAAGCAGAAAGAAAAAGATTCTAGGAAGCTCCAATAAAGGACATAGGCTAGGACAAGTCGGAGAAAGATAAACGACTTTCTAAACGTGTTTTGAAAACTTTGCTCACTCTCAGCACAAAGTCAAACATTGCAATAAAATTTATGCACCAGCATGAATGCTTAAAAATGTTTCAAATCCTATGATAAATTTTAATTTAATGAAAAATGTTATTTTCCTATGTTTTCATGAGCACCAAAAATTCATAATTAAATCATTTGTACTCTATTTTCAAAACTGCAAATTTCGAGGTGTTACACCCTTGTTTGGTTTTGGTTAATTGATGAAACCTAGTCCGGCAATCCCTGAATCTCCTTAGTTTGAACCACCCTTTCAGTTTCAGGCTCCAAGCCTACCACGTCAATCTCAGCTTCTTCTTCTGCAAGAACATTTTCAACAACTTCTTTAAACACATTTTCTTCATCCACAGTAGCATTGACATCATCATCCTGAGCTCCTCTTTAGGGAGGAATGGCACCATAAGTCTGCATATCAGCACCCAAACTTGCATTTGACCTAGCCGAGGTTACCTCTAAATGCTCTTGAGGCATAGGTCCCATCCAGCGGGGGCCTGGACAGGCGTGGATGGATAAGGCCTTGGGTAACAAAGGCTTCTTCATCCTGCATGTCTGCAACACTTTTCTTGTTCAAAGCAAAAATTGGGACGGTCCAAGATCTTCCTCCTTCCATGGTAGATCGGCGATTACTTTAATTGAATCAGGAATCTTAGCATCGTCATTCAGATAAACTTTGGCCACAACTTCAGCCAGGTTTTCTAATTCATACTAGTGGACTACGATTCTAAAGGTGGAAACAGACTTAGCAATGGCAGTGGCATTCATTAGCTCCTCTAGAAAACCTACAGACATCACCCATATGCCTCTCTGTTTAAATAAAACGAGATCTACAACTTTGTAGTTTTGAGTTTTTTTTTCATTTGAGAATGTTAAGATACTCAAAAAAATAATATAAAATTTCAGCGCCTTTCGAAAATAAAAAACTTCTTTTGAAACCAATCGAGGATCATATTTGTCCAGTTTTGATAACTGGAGGATGTGTGTTACCCGGCTTCATAGTTGAAGGATGAAAATCGAACTTCAATGCGAGTTGGAAGTTGAAAAATGTATGTTACCCTTGTTTTATAAAAAAAAAGAAACTATACAACATCCCTTTTTCGGATGTCAAGAAACTATGCAACATCCCTCTTGGTTTACAATCATCAAATTCAGTAACTGAAATGGTTTCAACAAGTAGACTAAAAATGCAATCTCAAATTTGTGTGGGAGCAAGTGCAATTTTTGGTGAATCTGGCTATACAGAAATGACGTGATATTTGATAAAAAGAAATTAAATTATTATTTGTATATTTTCAATGGTACCTACTAGACTTGCTTGTAGGCCACCCTGCAAAGGAGAGCGACAGTGGTTAAAATGGGCATATCCTTGTTTAAAAAAATGGGCATATCGTTTGCTCGATCGAGGCTATCATCTAATAGGTTTACTGTTTAATTTGTCGTGTTGGTTGCTTTGTTTCTCCGTGCTAGTTTTTAAGCATATTTTTAAAAGAGGAGGCTGGAACTACACTGTAATGAGGAATGGTTGTATGTGACTTATGTAGAGACCGGGATAAAATTCTTTTTTTAAAAAAAGTAACGTGCGTCGCGCGAGGCTGATCTGAACGTGAGTGTTCTCTTCGGCCAACCACTGCATGCTTCTTCTTCTTTTTTTTTTTTTTTTTTTTTTTTTTGGGTTGGCAAGGTATCATGCAAATAAGATAGGATAAAACAGACATATGGAAGTGCTTGAGTGGCCTATATTAGTTTCTAGAGTGGTAGCAGGTGAGAAAAGCTAGATTTGTGGACGCAACAGTGTTCCATCATTATCACTGGAAAATGTGTTTTAATTTATTGATTGTTCATGTCACGGCCAACGTAGGTGTCTGTATATGATTATTCTTTGAGAAAGTACAAAAGCAAGAAAACAGAATTCAATTGACTATATTGAACGTTTCCACGCAAAGATCGTATTCGCAAATCAGCGCTCCCAGTGATTCATTGTACCAGATCAGGTCATTATAGACGCGGCTTAACCATCATCACAGATACATCATTATATATGTGATGTGAAAAAAATCACAGGCACGTCTTAAATAAAACACGTCTCTGATCAAGGATCATCATAGACGTGTACAGCGAAAAACACATCTATCAGATTCACTCTCGTCGCCACTCTTCTCCATTGATGTCATCAGGTACATTGTATCTTCTACCAAGAGTTTCTCAAGACTCTTGTAGATATTACAGTATGAACGAGCTATGAATAAAAGAAGCAGTCACTAGAAGTTCCATGCATCGCAATTTCTAGAAATAATTCTTAATGCTACACTTAAGTGTTCAATGCAGAAGATCTAATTATTGCGCCAAATCAATGTTGGTTCGTAATCACACAGTATGAAACTAAGAGAAGGACCAAATCAATGTTGGTTCACAATCACACAGTTAAAGAGAAGGATGAAGTAACATAGAGACCTATAACCAGTTAGGCAGTCCTAAATATCAAGGCCAAACTCTTAAGAGCTTACTACAAATTAAAGACATGATAAAAGAAGGAAAAAAAATAGATGTGAGCTTCAATAAAAATTAAGAAAACCAAATCTCTCTGCCCCTCGATCACCTGTCCTTTGAAAAAATGCTCTCACTCACCTTGCGACTACCATCAAAATGAAGGCGTCCACTTACGAGGAAAACAATGCCCACTAGTATAGAAACCATTTTTGAAGGCAGTCAATTTCTTTTTTATTTTTAGAGGCGGGCAAGCCATCTGGCTCTAACCAATAACTGCCTCAAAACTGACAATAATTGTCGGTTGCTTTAGAACCAACAATGATAAGTTTATCACTAACCATTCGTGGCTTTAACCGGTAGTGATATGTGGACTGTCACTACCGGTTCTTAGCTTTAACTGGTGGCGGTAGACACTGCCGGCTGAAGCCACGAACCGGCAGTACAAAACTTTTTCATATGAGGTCTGATGAAGATAAAACTTTATATGAAAATTGTGAGTTCATATATATATAAAACTTTGTAGTTGAGAATTTCTTAATTCGAGAAGGTTTACATGCTCAAATATTCAATATAAGCTCTCGGATTGGATTTGAGATGATAATAAAAAACGTATGTGAAAACAAATGTTTAAAAATCATCATAGCATGATATGTCACGTGTCACAAACATAGGAACATTAGTTTATTGACTACAATATTTACATCATGCATGGAAGATTAGATCCAATAGACTATGGAATTATATCTAATTGGAAAATCTAGTTTCCTTCTTGCTTCTCTATTATCTCCTAGTAATATGTGATAAAAATCATCTAGATCGACAGCTCATAGTCATTTGGAGTTACGGCAGCAAAGTCTTTTACTATAAATATACATACACACGCGTAGCCACACACCGTGTTCATTTCATTTGCTTCCACGGAAGAAAATGCAAGCTCCGCCACTGCTCTGGATCGGCCTGGCCTCCCTCGTTTTCCTAGCTGTTTTCCTACGGAAAATAACACGGCACACCCCATTTTCTCCGATACTGCCAATTATTGTAATCACCCTGCTGTTGCCCGGCGTATGCTCTTCGACGTCGCCATGCCGACGCCTTCTGCAATCGGCCGACGACGCCCTTCCCACTAGACTTCGCCTCCGTTCAGGGACAAAATAACTACAGCATCGGCAACATGCCCTACGGCCCACTCTAGCGCACGCTCCGTTGCAGCCTGCTCACCGCCGACGTCCTACACCCGACACGCCTCAGGCTTCTGGATGTTGGAACCAGGCGATGCCCTGGAGCTCGCGCAGCTATGGTGGAGCAACAGTGACCGTGATCACCGCGGCGTGAGTGAACTAGAGATAGATATGGAAACACGCAAACACAACAAACATGAAAGATATGTGCTGCAACTGTCGCAGCCTCCAAGGACCATCTCTTTGCCTTTTATTGACTGACCCTAAGATTTCGGAACAACCTCTGAGTTCCCCGCGCCATGCCGTATGCCGTGCGCGCAGTCGTTGCACTGCGACGCACGCAACGTACATGGCGCTGACATCTAGACCCAACCGGGTTACGTCGTGGACCAAGCACACCTTTGGCCACGCGCTACCCGCTAACCTGAACGCTATCACGATGGAACATAAGTTTGTTACATAAATGATGCAACAATTTAGCTAACACTGGAGCCACTCCGGCGGGAGGCCGTGGAGAGCCTTGCCGCCAGACTCTCCGCCCACCAGGCTGCCGCTGGTGAGGTGGTGGTTTGCAAAGGTTGTTTGGGACCAAATCCTCTCTTGGGAGAACACTTCACCGAGCTGCCGTTGCAACAACAAGCTCACCCCGTCCACATCAGGGCATGGTGGGAGGCGAGCATGCGGTGAGCAGGGTGCCTAACTCTGACCGTAGAAGGATGAACTAGTTGTTCATGGGATGAGCCGGTGAACAGGGGCCTAACTCTGACCGTAGATATCGTGTGCTACTTTCCAATGAATGAAACAAACGAATTTTGCTCCTGATAAAAATCGTGTATTTTACACTGATGTAGCTACCGAGTGCTACTTTCCGCTGAAACACACGGATGTATTAGCATAGCTCTGAAGTTTATTAGATTATATAATGACAATGCACGTCTAAATCCAAATAAACTCCATCCATGTTTGTATTCAAAGCAACTAATAATAGAATCCAATTAGGCTTTGGATTATCTGAATCCACCCCAACATCTAGTGCAAATTGCGCCATTGGGCCAGGAGGGGAGCTGGCCCCGACGTGGGCTTTATACCACGGTGGACGTGGGTTCGGCCTCAATCCAGCCTATTTGCCCTGCTTGCCAAAAAGAGTCCTGAGAATTCAAGGAACAAAGGGACAGACATCATACCGTGGGGAACCCCCGCGTCGCCCTCCCGCATGGGCGGCTCGGGCGGCACTCAACCCTAGCCACCGCCCGTCGCCACACCCCCCCCCCCAGGCATGTCGCGTGGCCATAGTCCGTGTCGGATTTGTCGGTTGTTGGTTTGTTAATGGTCATGTTGAACGTTAACAACCATTTCTGCATTAGTATCGCTTACTTCAATCATCTACTCTTTTTCTATTGATTAGTTGATCACCTTGACCGGTGCCATACATCGCGGATCCGATTGAATTCGGAAGGAGAGGCGAGACGGTTGTGGCCACCAGCCCTTCGGTTCTACCGATGGATCTTGGCGCCTACTTTTTCTTCCATCTACCTTTTCTTTTCTTATTGAGACCTTGTTTAGTTCTCCAAATTCTCCTCCAAATTTCACTATGTAAAAAGAAGATTTCCTGTCACATCAAAATGTCGGCACATACATAAAGTACTAAATATATATGAAATTAAAAACTAATTGTACAGTTTTGTTGTATTTTACGAGACAAACATTTTGAGCCTAATTAGTTAAAGTTTGGACAATTTTTATCAAATACAAACAAAATGCTACAGTGCGTATTTATTGCGCTGCAGTGAACTCGGGCTTCACCAAATCGGTGATCTAAACAAGGCCTGAGTTCATGTCAAAACATGAAATTAACTTACGACAAACGAGGTCTCTAGATGTGACCAGGGAAAAAATTCTAGTAAGACAGATAAGAAGCGGAAAAAACACAAACATATATTCTCAAATATTATAGTAAAGCAATGAGCACAAACTACATAATTAACTATGGTAATTAGCACATTATACTATTTGTGTTTATTTTCTTCTTTCCAATTCCATCGACAATGCTGTTGTGTTGACTTCACCTAGCTATAGGTGTCGCTGGAGCTATAGCTGCCCTAAACGACACATCTGTCTTGAGGATTGTTGCCAACGACATTAGGAGCATCTATCATACGCTACGTCGTGTTGGGGTTCCGATTTGGAGCTACCCCTAACCATGCTGCCACTAACCTTGCATTAAGACTCCGATAGAGAGCGAATATACGAGATGGATAGTGGGGCGACTGGTGAGCATTGAGTCTGCTCCTATTTGTTTCGTACACAGTCGTCCTTTTTGCCCATAACATAACTAAAAGTATAGAACAACCCATTGTAGAATTCTCCACAAGACCTTTTTTCTCTAGTTTCACCCGTATCAAAGTCTTTAGGCGCTGCCACTTCATGAATGCAAGCTTATATTGTTCATGAAGTTGGAAGGGAAAATAGGTGTTCTACTAAGGCTTTATCATCCATAGCTAGGGGTGCACGCTCAGTGAGCGTAACAATAATTGTTCAGGTAGGACGTAACCAATCAATTTTGTATCCTCTTTAACATAGGACCTAGCATCTTCAAGAGCTCCCAAAACACTCCATCCAATCCAGGATTTTTAGCAAGATTGAAAAAAAAAACATTTCCAACGACTTCTAACCCTAGCTCCCAATCTTTTGATACTTGGAAAAACCAATCCCCACACATGGGAAAACATGCGCGCATATATATATCAACGTGCCAATCTAGAAGTGGAAGTATATGAGAAGAATTAAGAAGAGGACATGAATCCTGATGCAAATGTACAATAGAGTATAAAAGCGGTAGGTGTACCACGAGGCACTACCATTGTTACAAGAGTTGCTGAATTGATTGATCCGATAACTGGTAACTGGGACCATCAACTAGTGAAGGACTTGTTTTGGGAGGAGGATGCTACAAATATTCTGGCTATACCGGTCCAACAGAACTGTGATGATACAATAGCTTGGCACTTTGATTCTAAGGGGATGTTCTCAGTAAAATCAGCATACCACACTCTGGAAGGGGTGGAAGAACAAAGGAGACAGGTCCAGCAAGGAGAGACATCTCGGCAGGGAGCAGATGACTCAAAAGAGATATTGTGGAAACAAATTTGGCGTTTACCATGTTCTCCGAAGATCAAGCATTTTGTTTGGAGAGTCGCTCACAACAGTTTGTCCATGAAAATGAATATCAAGCGGCGCCACATTGATCTGGATACTAGATGTCCAGTTTGTCTACGCTTGGATGAAGATGGAGGCCACTGTTTTTTGAAATGTAAACATGTTCCGCGGTGCTGGAGAGAGCTACAGCTTGAGAATGTCCGTTCCTTATTGCTAAATGCCCAAACATCGATGGAGTTTGTTCGCTCCATATTGGGTCTGAAGAATGATGAATGCCTGCATACCTGTATCTTACTCTGGAAATGGTGGGATGCTAGAAACAAGGCAAATGCTGGTGAGCAAATGCCAACGTGCCAGGAGGTGGTGTATTCAGTCACTTCTTTGTTCAGAGAATTTACTGATGTGGAGTGCAAACCGGCGAGAATGCCTGCTGCTCGTCAGAAATGGAAACCACCTGCACATGATTTTCTGAAGATAAACGTGGATGGCAGTTTCAGAAAACAAGACAAAGTCGGGGCTTGTGGTTTTATAGTTCGCAACTACCTTGGTGAGCCGATGCTAGCGGGTGCGGTCAATATTAGTCCGGTTCTGGACGTGCTTACAGCTGAAGCGACGGCGTGCTTGTTTGCATTGAAGTCGGCACAACGGGTTGGCATCTCTTGGATTGAATTAGAAACGGACTGCAGTCAATTACGAGACGCCATCACGTCTCAGTCCAGAGATATGGCACCAAGTGGAGTTCTTTTCCATAGTATTCGTGAGCTTCTTGCTGAGCATTTTAATTGTAATAAAATTTTAAATTCTCCACGTTCCTGTAACTCGTCTGCGCACGAGATTGCTAAGGTAGCTTTGAGTTGGGATCCGGGTCAGTCCTTGGTGTGGGATGATCCCCTCCCGGATTTTGTAAACAATCTGGCAGCTCGCGATTCTGTCGAGCTTCAATTTGTTAATGAAAGGCCATGAAGGCCAAGCTTGAATTCAAAAAAAAAAAAGCGGTAGGTGTGACTTAGAAATAGTTTAGAATTCTTCATGCAACATCTTACTCGTATAAGAGAAGCGAGATTTTACAAACTATCGGAGGAACTCAACAAATATGCTCCCAAATTTTTTAATACTTGAGAAAATCATTAATTTTCTAGTTAATTTTTTAGGAACTAGTATTGAAGATGCTCTTATAGTCTGATACCATACCACCATGCGTTGTATGAACACAAAAACACATGGGCAATCGAGCAAGCAAATGTGAACGATTGTAACTACAGAGGTAGTGACAGTCGATAGGACAACGGAGAGAAAGGACGGACGAGGTGGTAGCTGAGTGATAGGCCGTCTAGGTCCGCCGTCCGCGTCTATGCTGACTCACTCGCGTTCAGGCTGTTGTCCGCAAAGGCGCAAGCTTCCAACACCGGCCATTTACCAAACACCAACGACGGCATGGCCCAAACGCTCGCGCTTGTTCCGTTTACACTTCGCAATGCCTAATCTCGGTTACCAAGCTCAAATTCCACTGTGGTCCTTTCTCCCTCTCCCTGCCCTTTTTGACACGTTCATGTTGCTGTTGAAATGCATCGCCACAAAAAAAAAGTATAAAAATGTAAAATTGAAATATCGATGGTGTGCTGCCCAAGGTTCTGATTGGACCCGCCACTTTCTTTGGTATGTTTAGTAAACCGTGGGCTCGTCTCGTCGCCCAACAAGCTCACCTGCGCCTCTGCAGCTGTTGCTGTGGTTTTTTTTTTTCTAACGCCACGTGGTGCCACTGTGGTTTACCATGCTTAAGTAACGTGCAGTGTGTACTTTAACTGATTTGGGTAAGAGAATCTAGGCAGCATGTAAATAACAACCTGTAGCGTTGTTGGGACCTGGGAGTGGGTACTATTTTTACTTTTTAGTAGTGAAAACGCAGCATGGCACGTACGGAGGGACGTGCAGCGCGGGCGTAAAAAACCAGGATGGGTCATGGATGTGATTATCTCGTCCATGCGGGGTTAAACCTAGTGATAGATTACCGTTCCCTCAGGTCTTGTGCTTGTGCATAGCGTCCAGGAGCATCCCAGCGCTGCAGCTGACAGTGACCGGCGGCAGTCGGCAAGCACTCGGCCAGTGGATAACGTGCAAAACTGCGGTGGCCGTTTCATCGTGGTCTTGGCGTGCTTGATTTCGTTATTTCTTCTCTTGGAAAGGTGATTGGTTGTAAATGGTTGCTTTATTTAGTATTTGGAGGCGTGGCCCGCGTGGTTTCCCTTCTCGGGGATGGGATGGGGACGTCTGGGGCGTTCCACTCCAGGTCTGGGCTGGGGACATGGGCATGTGACCGGCACGTGCGCCCCATCCCGGCTCGGCTGCGAGACTTGCCAGGAAACCGAGGCGGGCGCTTTGGCCTCCGGCGAGTTCTGGAGTTCTGGAGCGATGAACATGAACATGTGACACGGTGATGGGGGCGAGACATTCTGTAGATCAGTAGATGCGCAGGATACTATTTTATTTTGGAGTACGCACTTATTTTCCGTGCAGGCGCAGATGCACAACCAACCAAAACCAACAAGCCACCGGCTACAGCCAGCATTTGGCCGACGTCTCGACGATAACTCCCTGAGATGGGCGCTGATCGGAACCAGGCCACCGCGATTGAGATGAGGACAGAGGCCGCGGCGGCGCCATGCCAATGCCATTCCTGCTATGGTGAGGTACGTGTCTATGTGTGCACTTTAGCCTGGCCAAAACGAAGCAATGGGCAGTGGGCACGGACAGGACATGGACCAAAGGAATGGGGGCACGATCATATGAGTCATGACTCATGATATTAATTCCTATAATATTAGAGAGATGGGAATTTTCAGAGTTTGCAAGATGCGCATCATCCAAGCCCTTGTTTGACATTATGGAGACATGAATCGTACCATCAAGCCACGGTAACTGAAACGACCTGATTTCCGCGAAGGGAAATCCACAGAGTCGAAGTGTAATATGACCATCTAAATCACATTACCCAAATTTCAGTTGATAATCATCACCCATACATCGTAAATAAAAGAGTAAAAGTAGATAGTATTCATCTTAATACAATGCCACATGGCAGAAAACACAAAGTAATTATCAACCGGAACAGCTCGATAGATGCGGAAGCTAAGGTCTCCTCGACTTGAGCAAAGACACGAATCCCTCAATCGCTATACTCCTCGGAATTATAAGAACCTGTGCCAAAAATGTTTCAGTACGATTTGTACTGGCCACTCCCACCCTATGTGCTTGCTTTGTGGAATTGGATGCAATAAAGGTAAATTGAAGAGGCCTATAAGTGGGGCTCTGGTTTTCCTATGCAATAATAATCAAATTTTAAATATAGTAATAGTCAAGTTTTAACACAACCCAAATCCCACACACCATCACCTTCCATTCCATACCATCCCAAACCATCCCATATCCACCTCCATCACCATCACCAACATAGCCCACACTCAGGTCAGCAAGCAAACTCCCACTCTGGTTGCCTCAGCGGCCCGCAGCCCACATCCTATGGCTCGTGGCCGGAAGTATCTCTCGGGGAAGATAGAACACTCCTCTCACTAGTCTAGTGCAAGCAGAACACAGGAAAGGTCCATAGCCGAGAAATCGGCATATGTATCGATCGATCAACCATACACTCTGCAGAGGTTTCACTATTCCACAAGATAACCATCATCGATGCTCGCGAACATCTAGGCAGATACCGGGCGCCTGCCGGCCTAGAACGATGCCACCCTACCTCTCACCCCGGAACACCCCCTATGGAGTGGCTGAATCGTGAAGTCATGTCCCCGATCCCGAATAGGGGGCCATGATCGTCTCGAGAGGGTGTGAGACCCATCCATACCCGTACCTCCCTAACACATCTTCGCCTAGCAGTAGTGGCATCATTCTACCCGGTGGTTCGGCCGTCTCCCCCCCATGGGAAGCGAGTGGAAAGCAAAGGATTCCTATGATCCGGTTACTAGAACTTTCAGTCCTTAGTTGTGACCAAGCTGGAATATCTTCATCAGGGTTTCCATTTAACGTGCCACCACAACACCTCCACCCTAAGCTCCGCCCCTCGGAGACTCACATAGGGTCCACCTCATCAGCACATTCCACATTTACCCGCCACAGGTAGAACTAATAGGGATGTCCAGTACATCCCCCGGCAAGACTCGCTCCAAAAGCTCGTCGTAGATCCCAGCTCAGTCGACTCAATCCTCACCCTTCACACACCCAAGACACACGCCAAGACCACCATATACTCACCATAGTTCCCAGGTCCAACACATCCATCTGGTATGACTCCCAAGCCAAACCGTTCCCGGGGTTCACCACCATCATCACATCGTCGATATAATGTAGTGGAGTAAATATAACAGTAATGAAAAGTAAGCGCGTGTCTATCCTATCAGCGGGTGAGCCGGGTGAAAGGTTAATCAAGGTAAAGGCCATCAAGTATATATCATACTACCATGCAATCCTATAGCAGTTATATTCAACAGAAATGTAAAGCACTAGCAGTTCTATTATTTGCCATGCGTAATGGGATCTACGGAAATGGGTGGGATGTGGCACCTTCGGCTGAGTTTCCTGAGTCCCTGTCATGGTTGAAGTCCTTCTCCTTGCGACTCCGAAATCAAGACGTAACGGTAGGGTAGCGACCCCTATAGATTAGCACAAAGAACGAATAAAAACCAAAAAGATTCAAATGCACTCAAACATGAGCTCAGGACGTAGAGCTCAATTTATAGAAAGGTTAGGCACTTGTTTCATATTTTTCTGAGCTCATATGAATTAGTTGTGAATTTCTGAAGTTTATTTGATATTTAAAAGGCCACGTGACACGTCACATTCTAGGAAGGCCACGTGGCGGTTGCTGATTGGTCAAGCAGATGTTGAGTATGACTTTTAGGGTCGGCTGACGTGGCACTACTGCTGATGTGGTAGGTGACGTGGCAATGGCGTAACCTGACAGGTGGGGCCGGTGCTAGCTGCTGGATGGGCCATGGTGTGTGCCGGCTGGTGCTGTAGAGGCCGATGGGGGAGTTGGGCTTCGGTCTATGTGATCGGCTAAGTATGTACACATATACATATTTTCACAGAGAGTGTTTGGCTTCAGCTTGCCTACAGATTAAGCAAGGAGTTCTCGTGATTTAAGGGATGAAGCATAGTGGCATATGCACGGATCGGTCATTGGTATACGTGTATATATACACACTCATGCACGTGTACCAGGTATGGTGGTGTACGAGTATGCAAACTGTTCATGGCGTGAAGTGGCGGAGGACTGTGATGGCAAGGTATGGCGCTTGCCATACCTTGAATGCTGAAAATGTTTGAACCCAATATAGTATATACTATTTATAGATATCTAGGAAGAAGTCTAGCTGCAATAAGAGAAAGAAAACAGCACATCGTGATGTTCTGTTGATGTTGGGCTGCTCCAAAACGTACAGGCCATGGCCATGGTCACGTATATACGTATATCAGTATATGGGCCTTATGCATTGGTCTGTACGTTTCAGAAAAAGAAAAATAGACAAGTGCAAGACAGCAAGGTGGATTTCGTGTACGTGCTCTCGTGTGTGTGCTAGAATGATGGTCACGGGGAAAGGCTTAGCTTAGTCTTAGCCCTTGCGATGGCAAGGATAAGCATGAGGTTTTTGCATGGCTGGATTCTTGGGCTACTGTGCTCCCGTACCCTCCATGGCACGGCAAACGGGCAGGCAAAGGCCACAGGCAAATTCGTGCACGAGTCCGTGGTTCGTGGAGTGCGTCCACGGATGGCAGCGGCGACGAGCGAGGGGTCACGGCCAGGGACAAGGCATCACAGCGACGCTCGACGGCGCGTCCTCACGTCGTGAGACGGCCGGAGCAAGGCGTACGAACAGAAGGCTCGTCGGTGCTCTAGTGCATGTACGCGCCGGCGAGGTGGCGCGCGGCGCAGCAGCGGGCCTCGGCCTTCTGCGGAGCAGTGGCGGCGGCGGTGGCGCTCTGTGCGGCGGTGCGGCGGCGGCGGCGCTCTGCGCGGCGGCAGCATGGCCGGAGAATAAGCGGGGCGTCGGGTCCTTGGAAATTAAAGAAGATGCGGTGGCGGCTCACCGTGGGTCATGAAGACGAACGGGGAGGCGGCGCGATGGGGTAGCCGAGGCGGCTCGCGGCTTGCGGCGATTTTTCCGGCGACTCCTCACCGGCGGCTGCTCTTCGGCATAGGTGCTACGGAGTGGCGGTGGCTGGTTGGGAAGGGCACGAGCTGGCGGCTTATGGGCGCGGAGAGAAGAGGGAACGAGCGGCAGCATGAGCTCGCGGATAGGTCGTGCATGGCTGCCGCGATCCCCTTGGCGACGCAGAGGAAATGAAAGAGGTGCGGCAGGGCTTGGTCTGCTGTTGCTTGCATTAGTCAAATTTAGATGATGGCGAGCGGCCTGCTGATTTGCGTGCGAAGTCAAGCCGTTCATGCCGTGAGGGTTCTTTCGCAATGGCAGCCGCTTCTCTGTGCATGTGCTGCGGACGCGAGTGGCTGGGAGAGGTTGGAGGGCCAGGAGGGATCACGAACCGGTCTTGCTTCGGTCTGGGCCAAAGGAAGCTGCCCCATCCGTACGTGCCTCACGATCATAGGTAATTGGGTACAGGGGCATGCACACTAGGTGTGGTTGGCTTCTTCCGTGGTGTGAGTGAACGTGAGCAATTTGAGGAAGCAAGGTATATATAGGAGCATGCAATGCTCCGGGTGCCGCATGAGTCATGCATGGGAGTGGAGGAAAAAGAAAAGGAAAAATTATTAACTTAAATGGATTTTAAAATGACATCAAAATAAAATTAATTAGGAGGAATCCGGAAAGGGTTGGAGAGAGTTGCCGGGTCACGATAAGGTGAGTGGCGATTGGGCATTAGTTTACATGTGTAAATATACACAGGTACACGTATAGCGGGCCTGCATGGTGGTGGATGCTAGCCGTACGCTAGGGCAAAGCCTAGCAAGCGTTGTTACGTAGTTTATGCTTTGGCTGGTGCGGTGCATGGATGCCTGCCTAAACTAAGTAAGCGGGCACAAGCTTGGTTGGTCCTGCACGTGCATGCTCAAGATATAATTATTAATTAGCAAATGGATTAGTAAGGGAACAGTATGTTTGGTCAAGGGAATAAGGAGATATGCTTTTCTATTAAGCTTCAAGATTTATAGGGGATGGGTTGCGCCTGCGACGTCGTCCGCGGGCTCTCGGCGTAGTCGTGCAGATACTGCAGATGTCGTGGGCAGTGCAGGCAGACGGGGCTCCGACCGTGGGATGATCATGAGGGTGACGACGTGACGGAACTCTTGTGTTATATATGGCGTTGGCTTACGGATGGTGCGAGGTCGGTCACGAGGATGTGGAAGAATTGGGATCCAAGTCCAAGGGTTACATAATTATGACCATTTGCTAATTAATATATGTAAGCACTTGTCGACTTTTGGAGATAATATATGTACATATATAAATATATATGATCATATGATAATATTTATTAGTTGTTTTCTCTATAGGGTTCGGGTTTCAACCCCCAGAGTCAACTCTTACACTCATAGGGTTATTACTATTGCAAGTTAAAAGGTAATGTCATCTGGTTCATAGCTTAAATACCCTATTGGTGGTTTTAATATGTCATCACAAAAATCCAATAAGATCCAAATCAAAAATGCAATAATTATGGGATTAAACCACATGTGGCTTTAAGAGGGATATTAAGGCACATGTAATGATAATATAACGTGGTGCTTAGCAACTAAACATGGATGCTAGGTGTGCGACTAGGTAAGGTTTCCTACATGACAAGCACCAAATATGGGTTTATTTAGAAAAAAAAATTGTAGTTGGGATTTTTGTGTTAAGTGAATTTTTCGGGTTGTTACAGTAACCGCAATACATCCTCCAAAAACTTTGGCTCGGGGCAAAGGAATGGAGCAGAATCACATAATTCATAATCCACTTGCAATATTGTAGAGGTGGAAATTTTGCAAGCTTGCAAGACGTGCTTCATCTACACCCTTGATCGGCATCATGGAGACACCAACTACACTATCAATCCTTAGTATGTACAACAGTACATCTCGTGGACCAAAGGAATGGAGTAGAGTCACTAATTATTCATTATCGGTCTGCAATACTGAAATTTGGAAAGGTGAGAATTTTTTAGGCTCGCAAGACATGCATCATCAAGCCTTTGTTTGATATTATGGGGACATCAATAGTACCATAAACCTTCAGTGAGAACTATGGCTCGTGGACCAAAGGAATGGAACATAATCGTATAGTTCATGATCTATCTAAAATATAGCAGGGATGAGAAAAAAAGTTTTAAGTTCGCAAGACGTGCATCATCTCTAAGCCCTTGTTTGACACTATGGAGACAACAATCGTATCATTAATCCTCGGTAACAACATTGCATCTCCTAAGAACTTTGGCTTCTGGACCAAAGGAATGAATAGAATAGGCTTGCAATAAGGGCTTCTCCAGTGGAGTTGGCAAAGTGACTCATGGTTCTACCCGCACACGATTAAGTCGGTTTTACTATTGGAGCACATTGGCTCGTAGAGAGAGAAGGGAGGGGGAGGGAGGGAGGGGGAGAGAGAGATACACACGGAGAGAGAGAGAGAGAGAGAGAGAGAGAGAGAGAGAGAGAGAGAGAGAGAGAGAGGAGTGTCGATGCAAACTCTTGCATCGGTCATCTACGACCATCAACAATATAAAATGAGGTTTTTCTCAAAAAAAAACAATATAAAATGAGGTGAAGCAGGTCATCTAGACTCTAATGCTATCGTGTCAGAGGGCTCCCATGTTTCTGCTCCATCGACTCACCACTAGAGGATAGTGAATCGATTTTTGAGTGCATCGAATCAATGGTGTAGGTGGCACTCTCTCTCATGAACAAGTCGACTCACACTGGAATTGCCTAAGCCAATGTTTGACATTATGGTCCTGTTCGGCTGGTCCTTGGCTAGGTTGGTCTGTCAGTCTGCTGGTTTTGGTTGCTTGTCTGGTTGGTCCAGTAGATTAAGCCCAAACCACCTGAAATTCTACCGGCCGAGCAACACCTATATAGCTACTAATTGCACCATCTATAGCAAACGATAGTACATCTCCTAAAAACTTAGGCTCGTGAACCAAAAGGAATGGAGCAAAATCACAAATTTATGATCTGTCTTTAATGTAGAAAGGTGGAAATTTTCTTGGCTTGTAAAATGTCCATCATCCATGCCCTTGTTTGACACTTTGTCTTTTACCATCAAACCTCATTAACAACAGTACTTCTACTAAAAACTTTGGCTTGTCAACCAAAGAAATGGAGTAGAACCACATAACTAGAAAACTTTCATCATAGTCTTCCTTTAAATTTGCTCCTTGCGCAGTTCTTCTCTCCCCCCGCGTCGCTCCTCCTCCTGGGGGCGACTCGGGCGGGCGGAAACCCTAGCCGCCGCCACCCCCCCTACCCCTCACCTCTGACCTCGCCGCCGCGGGCAGGTGCCGGAAGCCCGGCCGAATGCGAGGACGGCGGCGGCGGGGCTTCTTTCCCCTTGCTCGCGCGGCGGGCCGGGCTCGTGCGTCGGCGAGGATGGCGCCGGCGTTGTCGATGACGAGCCGCGCCTCCGGCGGGCGGTTCCTCCCGCCCCGTGTCGTCGGTGCTCCGGATCCGCTCCTCTCCCCGCCCCTCCCGTTCTCGCTCCCGTGGTACCCTAGGGTTGCGCCGGCGGCCGGTGGACGGATTCCGGGCTCCTCTGCCCAGATCCGCCGCCGCGGTGGCTGGTTCCACCCCCTCCACGCGTGGATCCGCGCCGTGGTCGGGAAGGAAGGCTGGGACGGCTCGGGGGCGGGTCTGCTCCTGCGGCCCAGAGCTGGCGGGCTGGTCGGCTGGCCGGCGGCGCCTCCGCTGGCTAGTGCTGGTTGGCCGGCCGGTGTGGTTGCTGCTGTGGGCTATCGGGCCGCCACTGCCACTGTTTGGCTGCTGGCCGGATGGTGGTGGTGGGGGGAAGGCGCGTGCCGGTGGAGGCTCCTCTTCGGCGGCGCTATGGTGGCGCGGTCGGCCCTGGTAGTGGGCGTGCCTGCGGTGCCTCGGTGGTTCGGCAGGTGATGCTTGTCCAGGGCGGGGCTGTCGATCTGCTGGTCCTTTTGGCTTCCTCTGGTGGGCAGTAGTCTAGCGGGGGTGAGGTCGCTGCGAAAGCATGGACGACGGCGTCTGCGGATGTCGCTCCCTCCTTGGAGGCGTCCGTTTGCACCTCGCCTCCGGGCTGGATTTGCAGGTGAAAACCTTCCTCTTGCGGGCTTGCGACGTCGGCGCTGTGGCGTCGAGTCCTTTTTGAAGGCGTCGTGAGGCTCTCCAGCTACGCTCTGCCGCCCGGTTTCCTTCGGCCAGGCCCAGTGTGCTCCTGGTGGCCTAGTTGGGAGCTCCTTTGTTTATCTCTGTTCTTCTTTGCTATGTGTTCGTTGAGCCTCGTTAGGAGTAGTAGGTAGCAGTGGTTGGTGCGCCTCGTGTCGATGACCCAATCCGACCGAGGGAGGCACAGGCCTGGGCGATGATCTGCTTTTCTCTGAAGCTTCAGGCTAGCTCGCTAGGGGCAGCTGGGATTTTGGCGGCGGAGAGACGAGGGCGAGATGTTGGGGTGCCCGAAAAGTTCCATCTCACCTCCGGCGGCGGAGAAAGCTCGGGACCTCGGAGATCCAAGGAGTAGTTTCAGAGTGGTTCTGCGGTCGATGTCCCAATCCGACGCGCTTGAGTGGCAGTAGTCAGTGGACTTGGAGATCCGGGATCTGGGGTGGACTTTCGTTTTGTTGGATGTGTTTGGCGCGGTTTGGGACGCTCCTTTGTTTCGTCTTAGTTTTGGTCGTTGTTGGGAGTTTCGGTGACCAAGAGTGTGTCGCTTGGAGTCGAAGGGACTCTTTGGCCTTGTTGTGGTAGTTTGAGTTGAGTTGGAGTTGTATAGTTGGGTCAGTTGACCAAGTCGAGTGGTGCTCGCGTCGATGTCCCAATCCGACCGAGAGTGGAGCTGAGTAGAGTGGTGGGTCACCGACCAAGTCGAGTTGTAATTTGGTGCACTATGTGTGCTTTGGAGTAAGAGTGCACCCTCCAAAATGTATGGTTTTTCTTCCCGGTTTTCCAAAAAAAAACTGGGTTGGCACTTGCCTTTTCTTTTTATTCGTCTAATAGAAATCCCGGCAAAGCTTTTGCCGGCCCTTCTAAAAAGAAAACTTTCATCATCCTATACAAGATGGGCATTATCCAAGCCCTTGGCGACATCTATCGAGAGTATAGCAGACAGCAGCTGCATGCAGCAGATGAGAGCAACAAAGATTCAGCAGATGAGGGGAACAAAGATTCAGCTAAAGAAGAACAGGCTAGAGTCGCGAGCAGTGACTGGGCCAAAATGAGTCGGTGAAAGGGATTTATTAGTTGGGCTCATGGGCCTTGACTCTTGTTAGTCCAGCCAATTTTTGTTGATGTTCCATATCGAGTTTTTTTTTCTCTCTCAAAAAAAAAATGACTTCCCTGACAAGCCTCTTCTGGTCTGCACACAGAGATCTATATTTCTGATTTTGGAGTTTGAGAACTTTTAGGCTTTTCTAACTCTGAAATTGGAATTCTCAAAAAACTCTGAAATTGGAGTTGGAGGCCTTAACTTCTGAAATATAGTGACATGTCGCAGCACATATGATCATTTATTCTTCAAGTCCAGTTTGTGCGAATTTGCGATGAATAATGAATTAATTCCACACTTCACAAGCAATGATGATACGGTTACACTGTCTTAAACAGGCCAAGCAGGCCGTTGCTGACAACATGTTGACAGAAAATGCCGTAGACATGAATTACACGGCGTCCAAAAACTTGCTCCGATCACAGGTGCACAGGGCGAGCGACGACGCTATCTAGATACTGGTGATTGGTGATTCTCCTCCTGGCCGAGCACTCACGAGGGGCTGCAGAGCCTTGACGACGATCGTCATGTTGGGCCAGAAATCGGCCTCGTACTGCACGCACAGCGCCGCCACCGCCGCGAGCTGCAGAGAACAGAACAGAGGGCTCAACACAACACAACACAACAGGATGGACAAGGGAAATGCTAGCGCAGGGGAAATGGGGAAATGCCGTGCGAATTCAAACTCCAACGGCGGCGTACCTTGGCCACGGCTTTCGGCGGGTAGTCGTCCCTGAGCTTGGGATCCACGCACTGCTTCACTTTGTCCTCGCTCAGCCTCGGAGTGGCCTGAAAAACTCAGAAATTTGTTGATCAATCAGGCGACTGAATCCATGCACACGGCCGGCCATGGAGGAAGAATGAAAAGAGGAAGAAGGAACCTACCCAGGTGACCAGGCTCTGCTGCCCCTTGGGCATGGTGTGATCCACGGGCTTCCTCCCGGTCAAGAGCTCGAGGAGCACGACGCCGAAGCTGTACACGTCGCTCTTCTGCGTCAGCTGCCCCGTCATGGCGTACTCGGGCGCGTGGTAGCCGAAGGTGCCGAGCACCTTGGTGGAGTGCAGGCGCGCGGCGGAGTCCGGGGACTGGTTGGTGAGGTTGAAGTCGCCGATCTTGGCGTCGTGGCCGTCGAACACCAGCACGTTGCTGGAGCGCACGTCGCGGTGCACGATCGACGGCCGCGCCTTCTCGTGCAGGTACTCCAGGCCCCTCGCGGCGCCGGCCGATGGACGGAGGACGTATTTTGCTGTTTTTTGAGCCACGTTTCTCCTGTGGTTTCCTTTTTACTAGAACGCAAAATCTGTGAGCCTTCATGTCCACTGGAGTCATATTTTTCTTTTTTGCTGAGGGCCTTTGTGTATTTGGATAGGGCAGCTTCCTGCGTGTATGAGCACCCCGAGTGGCTAACAAACCCACGCGGCACGGTTGAGCACAAACACGGCACCCTACCAAGGGTCATCGTTGCCGAGCATGGAAGCACAACAACCAGCAGCTCCGACTTCCGATGGCAAGTGACCTACGAACCTCCTACCAATGGGTCGAAGACATCAAAGTCGTGACGATGATCCAAATGTGACGCCTTTAGGAAGGGAGTGACGCCGATGGCGCCACCGTCGCACGTCCAAAGCGGACCGGGTTTTCACCCTTGGATGATTGCTAAAGGCGTCCCCGTCAGGGAAAGCGGCGCCCACGGCATCACCGTCGCAAGGCTTTCGCCCAAGGAACCCCTCTAACACAAATCGTTGAGCCAAGAAGCCGGACCCCCTGCCCACCAGCACCCCCCTCGCTGCTGTCCTGTCGCCCCATGGAAGCCCCCTCAGAGGGGCGTCAACGCGCCGGCTGCCCGCAGCAGCTGCACAACTGCGTCGGCCGCTAGCCCCTCTGACCGGGCAGTGCATAGAGCCGAACTGACTCCACTGCTCGCGTAACACCACCGCACGTCGAGGTTGATGATGACCGCCGTTGCCGGCTCTGGCACCTGCCACCATCACTGCTGACTATGCCACCAGCAGCAACGAGGTGTGTGCCCCACCATTGTGGGCGCCGCCCCCTGCCCTGAGACCGCTGGAAACATACGCCGGACGCCGACCCTGGCGCCCCCTGCCGACACTGCCGCCTCCGTCTTGACCACAACCGCGGCACTGTCCATAGCAAGCTGGCACAACCAAAACCACCAAGCCATTGGGGCCGAGCCGCCGCCCGCTAGCCACAGTTGTCGCCGCAACAACCAATGATGCAAGAGGGAGGGGCAGGCAGAGAAGGAGAGCGCCATCCCTAGCGCCTTCACGATCCCAGGCGCCGCTGCAACCACCGCCGCACGTGCCGCAGATCCTGGCTAGGCCCGGATCTGGCCGCCCGGGCACCGTGCCGGCTGCCTCAATCGTCGACGTCAAGCCTAGGAGGAGAGACGCGGGGGAGGAGAGTCCCACCGCCCTCCCTTGTGCTGGCTCGGGCACCAGCCAGCGCCGCCATAGCCACCGCAGCCCTCCCCGACGAGCTCCACACAGCTCGCATGGTGGAGAAGCCGCCAGCCAGCTGCGACGTGTGCTGCCAAAACGCACCGGAGGGAAAGCCCCGTCGCCGCCATCCCAGCCGGTAAGCGGCCATGCCGGTGGCTAGCTCCAGCGGCGGCACGGTGGTTGAAGAGGGAGGGAGGAAAGGGGCGGCGCTAGGGTTGGGCGGCCGCCCGTGTCGCCCAGCGTGGGAGGCGACGCGGGGGCGAGGTCGCGTTTCGTTGTGAAACTATAAATTGACAACAATACTTTGTGTATATACAAAGAATACACATGCCATGCAGTAATCACTAATTAATGTATGCTTGAATATAATATATTGTCTCACATAAACAAGATATGAAAAGAAAAGTACAAATAGCAGAGTCTTAATTATATTGTATCGCTATGTTCTCCGCCGTTGGGCTGTGTAAAAGATTGGCCGCGGAGTCCCTGACGCCGGGATGTGGCACCTGCGGGAAGGAGACTCTTTCTCTCGAGACCCTACACGGAGCTGGACCGCCGCCGACCTTAGCCTCGCACGAGATCACATCCACGGTGGTGGAACGGAACCACGGGAGCGGCGGGGTGAGCTTGACGCCGAACTCCGGCGCCCCACTGAGCACGTCCGCGGCGAGGCTGTCTAGCACGAACGCTGGCAAACGCACCCCGTCGCCCCACGCGACGACGGAGCCTTCCTCCCTGCGCTCCCCGACCTCCACGCAGAACGCGGGCACTGGCCCGGTGGCTAGCGGCACGCCGGACCGGAGGTAGGAGACTTCCACGGTGCTGCCGGCCTGCACGCACTTGCGGCTCCGCGCCTTGTTCGGTGACGCGACGACGAGAGTCAGGTTGAACGCCGGGTCGAGGAGCCCCGCATGCAGATCCTTGGCAGGGTCGAGCCCGGAGACGGCGGCGATGGTGACGGTATACTCGACTGGGTCGTACGGGCCGAACCACCTTTGCCAGTTACCGCCGAACATGTGCACGACGCCGATGGACAAGTACACGCCACCGAGGATGGCTAGGGCGAAGACGAGGAAGCCGCAGAACATTGCTAGTGGCTCCTCCGGCTTCGGCGTCGGTTCTTTTGTGCTAGTTGGCAGTCCGTCCTTCGTCCCTGCGGCGGCGGCCATGGTTTGCTTCTCGATAGACCGTGGGTTGTTTCTTGCTTGGGTTTTCGTATAATAAGATTTGCATCTGTTTCCGTCGGTATTTATGGGAACTAGGGATCGAGGCCGCAAGATTATATAGTTATATATATTTATATATTTCTTTCAAGACTTGTTCTTCGTGATGTAGCAAGACTGTATCTCGAATTATACATCTAGAGTAGTTCTATATCCTGTATTAGAGATAGATTGTTGTACGTGACAAGTTGTACCCAAGTTGGTGTATTAGAGATAGATTGGTGTACGCGACAAGTTGTACCCAAGATGAAGATGGTGGTATCACGAGTCCTGAATATTTGCATCTCCTGATTAGACAACAATTATCCTGATATATGCTTGTATTTGTGTATTTGTCATTATTATAGTCATGCAAAGTCACCACTTCCTCCTCAGCCCTAGAGGTATGTCTTCCACGCCAACTTTGCAACCAGCAGTTCCTGTGGTTTTTTATCATAGTAATTAAATAATTTTTATCTTACACTTGATTTAACATATATTATATTATTTCAACCTAACGCACTTTTGTTTTACCTTAGCTGATTGAGCCAATTAGATGGCTCCAAGGTGCACTCAGAGTTATTGAAATCGAGCAGACAATTGAAAAGGTTTTTCGTTGTGCTATCACTTTCAACATTGTTGTAAAATGGGCCGGCCTAAAGACTTCTTAGAAAATGCCATTAAGGGAATAAGGGAACATCATCAAATAACTATTGAGAGAAATGTTGTGAGAATGTGTATGCAGGAGCTTGCATGCAATGGATACATAATTCTTGACTTCTCATTCATTTGGTGTGTGAAGCTTTACACGAGGGAATATCCAAGTGTGGCGGCAGATAGTGAGCTCACTTGTAATGGAAACGTCACAGATGTGGTCTCACATCATAAATTCACTACTGGACATTAAAGACTGTTCACACATACTAGACCATTTAAGTTAATCTAGATTCACTTTTTTAGACGTATGCACACAATCTCTACCCCTAGCTATGAGCTTATTTGAAGACTAGGTCCGCAATTCTTGGAGCTTGAATGATAAAAACATCACATACCTTGTCACGGGTTCTCAATCGCAGCGAGCATCGTGGCTATCCATCAGAAGTTGATGTGTGGCTCTCTGGTGGTTCGTACACTCAAGAAGACAAGAGGGACACAATGATTTATCCTTAGTTCGTCTTCTGAACCCTATGTTATAGTTATATTTGTGTTAGAGAGTTCCTAGTCGGGGGTTACAATATAATGAAAATCAAGAGAGTTTAATAAAGGATCGCTCAGTGCTATCCTAGTGTTCCTCAACGTTCTTCCTCGGTGATTAAGAAACCAACCTCTAAATAATAAGGTTCCCTATGGTTCTCATGAGATTCGTCCCTCCCCTTATATTGCGAGGACGGCCGGAATACAATCTAGCTATGAGAACGGTTGGGAGTGTCCGCCGGCTGACTTTCCATTTCCAGGGGACTAATAGCATACCCATATGTTAAATCATTGTCAGGAGCATTGCTCATTGTCTACCCATATCATCGTTAAATCCTAAAATATTTGCTTCGCTTCCACAAAGAGTCAAAGCGGTGCGACTAAGGTTTGCGTAACCACCAAGCTAATTTCAAGATTCATTATATTATACTAAATGATAATGGACATCTAAATCCAAATAGACTCCAAAGCACTTTTTTGAGAAATCCAAAGCAACTAATAATAGAATATAATTGAGCTTTGATTATTCGACGAATCCACCTCAACCTCTGTTTGCAAATGCGCCTTTGGGCAGGCCCGGAGGTTTCTTTCTTTTTTTTTTAAGGAGTGGTGGGGAGATACCCTGTCTTGGGCTTTTACCGAATTTGGATTGGGTCTCAATCAACCCAGCTTGCCAAAACAGCCCTGAAGCTGGGGAACGAAAGAAAGAAATGGGCCTTAAGGCAGCGCTACATTAGCAATTCAGCACAATCTACGAGATTCCCATCAAAAAGGAAAATCTACGAGAGCGGCTTACCGGTTTGTAATTTATTTGCTTCAGTGTGGAGCTCGGCGGCGAGCTGCTGAGGCGCGTAGATGGAAAGAAAATGAATGAATTAAGCCATCCAAGAATTATTTGTAAACAAAGAATAGACATGCCACATATCATACTAGTTATTATGTTTTCCTGCAGCCTTAACTACAGTAACTCAATGAACAATCCTACAGTACCTTCCTCCCTTGGCGTTCGTCCGATCCCAGTACGGTCGCTCCATCCCGGCCCTCCATCCCAGGGTACTGGCCCTCCACTCAGCCCCTTCCCATCCCCACTCGAAGCTTTTCGCAAAGCCTTGCGCGCTCGACTTGCCAATGCTCGGCGCTCCCATTGCCCGTCTCCACGACACTGCTCCACCCGCCGCCGCTTCTGACCCTTGCCTTGCTCTTCCCCCCGGCGGCTCTCCTCTTCCTCCCCACCAGCGGCTATGCGGGCAAATGGGGCGGCTAGATCTGTCGGTGCGGCAGCGGCAGCTGCTGCGCGGGCCGATGGGCCTCGCCGGCGGCAGCGACGCTTGGGGCACGACCGGCCCCGGGTGCAAGCGCTTCCCACATCTTCATCTCTACTGCCCAAGGTCTATCTTGCTGTAGCCTTCGAGTACATCGACGTCATCGAGGTTCGTCTCCCCTTCTTCTCGGTGTGGATCTTGGGTTCAATCTCAAGTGTTGCTGCAGTCTTGTCGATTTGGTTACGTTTTGACTAACATTTCTATGTTTTTTTTCTCCTTGGACCTTGCCCGGAATGCCGCCGAGGATGTACATCGTCATCACTAATATAGGTTGCCACAGATCTACAGCTAATGATCATTTGTTTCCTCATCTATTTGTTAAAATTTGCGATTACAGGTTGGTCAAACCGATTAAAAAAATTAACCTTAGCACCTAAGTGATCTGGATTAATCTTAGCAACTAAGTGACCTGGGAAACCACTATTACTTTTGGAAAACTTTCCTTTAGGTTCTATTTGTCTTCTAATAAACCTTATCAATTTGTGTACAGATTGAGCTCTTAGATGGTTGTATAATATTTAGCTCTGAAAAAGGAAGAGATTGTTCATGGATTGATTGCAGGCTTGCAGCACCAGCTACACTTGGCTATATGAGAAGCATCTCTATTTAATGCCTTCGACCTCTTGAACGTATGGACATGAAGTCATGTTGGATCTCCCACATCTTAATTTGCAGACATGTCACATGACGCTTATAATTTCTGTTTGTTTTATTTATTCACAGGTTTATGTTGTTCTACATCCATTTCAGTATCTAGGTTTGTTCCCTTTCATGTCATTCACAGTTTTTCGTACTATGTGATTATATAAACATCAATACCTGATACATGATCTATATGGTTTGAGTTTCGATATTGCTTACATTTCTGAGCGGCTTTTTGCTGCATGACCGAAAAGCTGCCTGATACATTGCGTAAGCCATTTTACACTAGGTCAAGCATCATGTAGTCATGTGTGTTAATTAAAAATGTTGCATTCATGTTTTTCTTAGTTAATATAGAGTTCATACAAATGTGAACTTTTTATGTTCCACCTTTTATTTTCCACACCCTGTTGCTTGCCAGAAAAGAGGAAAACAATTTCTTTACATGCATAGATATGTGCTGCTTGGCGTCACTGAGGTTTTGCCTCCTGATTATTAAAGAGTTCCATTTAGTATGGAGATCATGAATCGTGAGTTCATCTTCCATCTGCACTGATGCACTTACTAAACCTCAAATGTATTTCAGTAATGAATGAGTGAATGCATTATGGTCTAATAAGTGTTATTCAAATGCTAACATATATTACTTCTGAAGCTTCTATTAACTCGATCGATCCACAAGAATGGTTCACTAAGAGGTTTCAGTGTTTGCAGGTAATTAGTACACTTATCTCCCATGATTCTCCATGTGTTGTCGACTGCTTCTTCAGTTCCTGATTAGTAAATGCTATATGTCTACAGGTACATTTCATTCTGTTTGTGCCGCTGGTTTTTGATACGGTTAGAGGTTCTACTGATATGTGTTATCTTGGCACCTGATGCAGCACGCATGCCTGTTCACAGTCCTTTGTGTGTTATCATCTACCAGCTCATCCTGTGGTATTGTGCCTTAATGTTCTAATATTTTTTATATCCTCCTTTATGTTTTTAGGATGTCCTACATGTCATGAGGCCTTTCATGTTTGCTATTTGCTAATCCACATCGTTTATGGTTCCATACTGCCAGTGTTAATTGCTCTCAGCTATCTAACCTTTGCATGGTTACTAATGCAGACACTGTTTTCTTTTATCAGACTAGTATAGTACCCGTGCTAACGCTACGGTGTTATCTAGGGAAACACAAATTTAACAATGAAAATCATGTAAATTCTTTGACTATCTTAACAAAATCAATGATCACATATTGTAATATTAGATTAGAATAAAAATCATGGGAAATAAAATGCGAGGCGAAAAAGAATGTAAAAAAATTCCCACAGTCCCATAACTGTGTTATATCTTTCATTCAGCATAGGAGGGAGTTGAGTTTGTGCCACCAGAGAAAGCCTTCATAGCCGAATAAGCTACTGCAGGTCTGCATAAAAAATCTTACTTGTTTTGTTGATGGTGGCCTCGTGTTCTTTGAAATTTGCCCCAAATCTATTCATCATACTTCAATGCAACATATCAGTGGAACTTTTGCATACAAATGTAGACAAAGTGACTCTTGCCGCCGATGTCCTAGCCGAGTAGGAACTTCTCCTTCATCATGTTGATCTCTGGTCGGCCCATGGAGTCTAGGCTACTCAAGCTGATCACAACAAACACTAACCCGTCATAACAATATCCTGTAAAAGTTGCATCATCAAATGTTCAGGGTTATATTACCACAATTAGCTGATAGATATATGAATGCATGTTTTACAAGCTGACATATTATATGCTCATAAATTTCATATGATCAAACCTGCAAAAAAATTAATATACTGACCCTCTTTGATTAGATGGCGATGTAGAGAATTATATTCACTAATCAAATATTCTGCATCTGGAAAAAAAAACAAGAGAAAAGAACAGAGGAGAACACACCTGCACGAGGAAGATGGTCGACGGGGGCTGCTACATCTCGAAGACCATGACCGGAGCTACATCCACGGGGCCAGCGAGCTCCCCTCGTCGATGCTGCTCTTCCACCGTGGTATGGCGAGCGAGCAAGCACGGCAAGGGGCAGGTCAGCAAACGTAGTATCGCGCGACCTGGCCAGGGCCGCTGCATGGCCTGGGCCGTGACTGCGAGCACGACTCCGAGCAACCTGTCGAGGGCCGTTGTGCGGCCTGGAGAGGGGCGGCGAGCGGCATCGACGGGGTGGCAGCGGGGGACGAGCGTCTCATGTTCATCAGCAAGCAAGGAACCTCCGTTGTCATCTCGTACTATGTATGGGAAGAAAAAGAAGAAACCTAAACTCACCAGGTAGATGTATGTAGTAGAGGCACCAAGCAGAGCAGTCCATTGAACTGAACAGAGAGCGCTAACAATGGCGGTTACTGGAGGAAGACGGCGAATCATTTTTTCGGAATCTCCCGCCATCTAGCAAATAGAAAGTGAGAGAGAACTCAAACGAATTATAATTTGTAACAGAGGTTGTACATATTAGCATGGAAATATAATATATGAAGCTGACCATCCATATTGACATGCAGCAATACTTGAAGCAGGAAAATACCATATATGAAGCTGACCAGTTCAGCTTTCAAAGGCTGCATCTTCTCATCATTCTCCCTAATTATTCCCTACAACCATTGAGTATTTAGACACTGCAACTGTTGTACCATAGGTTAGCTGAAATGTCTTAATAAACATAAAAAAAATGACGAGCAATCATTCACATTAACATTAAGAGGTCACCTGCTGTCCAAAGCATATCCTGAAGCAAATGAAAGCCTTCACAGTTTTGCTTCTTAATGTAGCCATTTGACCTCAATCTTTCTATTGAAAATAAAGCTTAACCTTGAATTTTCAAAATGCACAAAAATTAATGTACAAAGATTTACTCACCTCTATTTTTATTCAGTACTGACCTCTCCAATAGAGATTTTCTAGCTCTTATAATCTGTGGTGCATAACCGTAGCATTAGCAAGCTATGTACTCTGTAAGTGCCTCTCAATTATCAACAGCTCTGCAGCAAGTTGATCTACAAGAGCCTAAACAACATATCTGCATTTCTTTCATTTAAATGGCAATAGCACAAGATTGATTGGGAGTACATAGCTGTCACTCCAAATCGTCCCCAAATGAAAGGAAACAATGAAATCTATCTCAAATCGACTAAAAAACGTCGAGAAAACACAAGTTATTACCTTCAGGGCATTACAATGAACACATGGTGGGGATCATCCATGACAACCTGATGCCAGCAATGGAGGCTATCTCTGGTTCAGGAACACGTGAAGGAGGAGGCCAACCTGTCAACATCGCTAGCTCCAGCTTCATCTTCATTCCCCACGGCTTCGCCTCCTCAATTCATGACCATCACAAAGCACCACTCACGATTCAGATCATGATCAAATCCATTGATTCACAAAAAAATAATCCCAAAAGCCGGTGAGGAACGGGCATCGCTGCTGCCTAGGGTCATGCCCGCCTTTGGTGGGAGGATGGGAGCCGTGATGCTGGTTGCCAAGAAGAAAGCAGTATCACCGCGGCACTGAACTCCTCGTCGATCTTGGTGCTCTCCACAGCCTCCCAGTCCTACTCGATCATGGTGGAGATGAGTTTGGCGACCAAGAAGGCGAAGAGGAGGCCGATGGCTGCCTGGCGGCGACCTGCTCTCTCTGGCACTGGCAGCACCTCGATGGGACGACGCCTTGTCGCGGATCGGAGCCGCGGATCGGAGGAGAGGCTGCGGCGAGATACGAACGAAGTTGTTTCTGTTTTTTTTTTCGTGAATGAGGGAGCGCGGGGGCCAGTTTCTGCTCTCGTGGGGAATTCCCATGCGTTGGTAGGGGGTGTAGTTGTTCCGTGATTTGGGGAGATTTGAGGTGAGACGAGTTTGAAATTTGAACTCCCTTGTGGGCCTTGGGGGTGTAAGGGTCAGGCTTCTTACACCTTAAGAAGAATTGCATTATAGTATAGATTTGTCACAGCCAATAGATAACACCAATTGAAGAAGCCCAAAAAGGAACACATAAGGCTTATGAAGATGACTATGAAATGTGTTTTCTCTTTGCTTATTTTCCCGCATGTAACCTTGAGACCTTTGTGTACTCTTTGTTGATAAACCACTTTCTTCCCACTTAACAGTACTGCATCTGTTGTCTCTGTTCCTTCACATTATGTAAAATTGTACATGGTACCTTTACTGGTTCAGTAATCATGTCTCAAAAAAACTTTTTTTTTGCGACGGTCTCAAAAAAAACATTTGTTAGCCTTTAGTACACGGCAAATTAATGCACATTATTTTTTTTAGATGACAAAAACCCCGAAAATATCAACAGCCTCTGCCTAGCCCGCGGCAATTGCCGCGGGGCACTTGCTAGTTAAATTTGTTTTTGTGATGCGACACTGCAAATAGTTCGGCTATGAGTTTATATTTTGCTGCTTTTATGCTTAGATTGTTGGTGCCTACTACTGGACTGTCATATGAATGTCACACATGAGGCCACTATTGGATTGGCATATGGAAGATTATACGTAGATTGTTGTCCTCTTTCTAGATGATTAGGCTATGAGAAAGTGAAGTCTACCTTCAAAAAATGATCTCTAGCATTCTGGACCAGACTGGTTGCTGATGCTTGTGGAGAAGTGTCTAGCCAAACTGCCTGAAGTAATCTCTAATTTCTTTATGCTGGTATTGAGTGTAATATAGTATCCTATAGTTTGGAGATAAGAGATGGACAACCAAAATATTGTGTTAGCAGGTTGTCTCTTGGTTAATAATATCAGCTAGAAATATATTGATTGTAAATGTGCCTTTTGGTAGGTTGTTTTTTTTACAGAAGCTCGGATAGTTGGATGATATATAGATTTTTCCAAAGTGTCTACACAATATAATCTGTTGATTCTATTTGGAATTTGAAGTTTTCATGTATTGTTTTTTTTAACGTGCATTGCTTCAATTCTTAGCCGATATTTTGACTGAGTCGTGCAAATGAATGTTTTGCCAACTTCCCTGAAGATTTACAATAGAAGATTAATGAATTTAGGAAAAACGTAATGTAGATGGTTAATACGAGAAATAACTTTACTATGCCTTCTTATGCGAAAATGTTCCGCGGATTGTATACATGCTCAATGTGTAAAATTTAAACAATACAATTATGTAAAAGTTAAACTATGAAAAACAAAACTATGGTCGTTTTTCATGTGTATCCCCAAGATAAAGCCATGGCGTTAGCACGGAGATTATACTATTTTTAGTAGTGATTTGGTAATTTAATTTTAGTAGTGATAAGATGAGGTAAGGATTTTATCTTTCTTCATCACACCTCTCTGACCCGGCCGGGGCAGCCAGCATGCATGTCAATCAATGTTCAATGTAGCGCACACTGACAACTTTTAGTCCTTCCTTTTTTTTTTTTTTTGAATAACCGTAAGCCCTAAACAACTTTTAGTCTTTCCTTATTACTACCCTACCAGCCATCGAGGCAAAACTTAACATAACATTACTCAGACACGCGTAAGCACTTGATTGGCCAAGTATATATGCATATGGTAATAAATAAATATATGGTATATGGTATATGTTCGGGCTCGAGATCGCGTATATATGCATCCGAGTCGATATCGATCGCGAAGCAGCAGAACCTGGATATATAAATTGTAGAGACTGCAGCCCGATCCCCCGCATCCCCACGGACCACGGCCCCGTCCTGCCCGAGACTCGGAGCCAGGCCTACTTCCCTCGATCCCCTGCAACAGCAAAACGTTCCGTGATGGGCCTGCCGATGGCGCCGGCGGAAACGACGACGGCGACCGCCGGCCAGAGAGGCAAACCTCTCTTTGTGCTAGGTCACGACGCCATCTACAGCGTCCGCTTGGAGAACTCGGACAGAGTCCCTTCCCTGAGCCCCGTCGCCCGCTGGACCACACACGATTTCAGCACCATGACCGCCTGCGGCAGCACCATCCTGGGCCTCCTCAAAGGTTCCAGCATGGTCGTCATCCTTGACACCGTCACGCTCGCTGCTACGCCAGGACCGCGGCTGCACAGCGACAAGCGCAAGCCCGTCATGCTCGCCGTGGGAGACGACACGGTGGTCGTGATGGACAGGGTCCTACGACGCCGACGCGATGGCTCATCAGGCTGTTGCTTCGAGGCCCTCCGGCGCCTCCCTGGCGGCGGCGGCTGGCGCGCCGACCCACTTCCGGACGCGCCGGTCCCGGACCTGGACGACAACGAGGAACTGGAAGCCGAGCTGGGGGAGGACTACTATGACGAGGACCCGGACGACGAGGAGCTTGAGCTGGACGATAACGAGGAGCTGGAGCTGGCCGATGTCTCGCCCTACTTCGTGATGGGGACGTGCTTGTGGATCTCCGTGTGGGAAAGCCGAATGGGGGAAAGGGGCACCTTCTCCTTGGACGTGTCCTCGGGCACGTGGCGGGTGGAGGGAAGCTGGCAGCTGCCGGTCCTCTCGCACCACGCCGTCTTCGTTCAGGAGCTTGGTTGTGCTGTTGGCCTAGTCCCCAGCTACGACTCTAGCCGCTGCCACCAGTTGTGCGCCATTGACGTCGTCCAGGCCCAGCAGGAGCACCGCCCACCGGTGGTGCGGCATGTGTGGAAGTTTCCTACGGAGCACGCGGACGGCGTCCCACCCGGCGAAATGATCAACTTTACATATCTTGGCAACGGCACCTTCTGCATGGCGAGGTGCGTCATCGTGGACGCCTACATGAGCAGAGGGACATCGTTCACCCTGCTAGATCTGAATTTCACGAGTTTGCCCGGCACCGGAGGGGGGCCTCAGCTTGTGAAGCGCGGCGAGCCCCACGTCCACTCCTGGCCGCTTGGCCGGTCGGGCATCGCTTTCCTTTTTAAATAATATAACTAGCACTCATTTTGGTCTCTCGACTCGACTATCGTCCCAAGCTTAGTTTTGTCTTTAAACTTTTATAAAAAGAATTAATCAATTTAGTCATCAAATCTTTTAGACTCAGTTTGATCCTATAACTATCTATTTGACTATTTTAGTCCTTAAACTTCGTATTCGAGGCACAATTTCATCCATAGAAATCAAGGTTTAATCCTTGAACATTTTTTGGGCTCAAGTTCGCCCCTTGTCAAGTATATGCTATAATCATCAATTAAGGCTACCTCGAATTACAAATATTGTGTCATCAGATAAGTAAACAGGACCATTTTTATATCAAAGAAAAAAAAATACTAATTGCAGGTTTATATTGTATCGCTACGTTTATGGCGTTGGCTGTGTAAGATTTGCCGCCGATTCCTTGACGCCGGGACTTGGCACCGCCACCAGCGGGAAGGTGACTCTTTCTTTGGAGACGCTACACGGAGCCGGACCGCCGCCGACCTTCGCCCAGCACGAGATCACGTCCACGGTGTCGGAGCAGAACAACCTGTCGCCGCTGCCACAGTCCGGAAGTGGGGTGAGCTTGACGCCGAACTCCGCCGTGCCGCGGAGCATGTCGGCGGCGAGGCTGTCCAGCACGAGCGCTGGAAGGTGCACGCCGTCGCCCCACGCAATGACGGAGCCTTGCTCCCTGCGCTCCCCGACCTCCACGCAGAACACGGGCGCAGTTCCGATGGCGAGCGGCACACCGGACGGCCGGGGGTAGGACACCTCCACCGTGGTGCCGCGCGTCACGCACTCGCGGCCCTTTGCCGTGCCAGGAGAGGCCACGCCGAGCGTCAGGTTGAACTCCGGGTAGAGGAGCGCTGGCGGTGGTCCATGTAGATCCTTGGCGGGGTCGAGCCCGGAGACGTTGGCGATGGTGACGGTGTACCCGACGGGGTCGTACGGGCCGAACCACCTTTGCCAGTGACCGCCGAGGAAGTGCACGACGCCGATGGACAAGTACACGACGCCGACGATGGCTAGGACGAAGATAAGGGCGACGCATATGTTTACAGCTGCTGGTGGTGGTGGTTCCTCCTTTGGCTTCGTTGTCGTCGATTGTTTTTCGCTAATAACTGGCAGTCCTTCTACTTCGTCCATCCAGGCGGCGGCGGCGGCGGCGGCGGCCATGGTTTCCTTTTCGATCGATGCACTACCGGCCATGGTCCCTTTGATTGGATTTCTCGCGTCTCACGTCGCTTCCGTCGGTATTTATGGGACCTGGGACGGGGAGGCCGCAAGAGATGGCGCCTACGCGTTGTTGCCGAACGTCGCCGCCGGGAAGGCGTGTAATTTTGGCAAATCTGAATATTTGCATTTTAAGTTTAGCAAGAAATCAATTTGAGTACTCTTTTACGTTCTCCTGTTTCCCGTTTGGTTGGTTATTTTGAAGGCAGCCAAGCGAGCTGCTTCGGGGTACCTCCGATTATTTTGTGTTCCTTTTATGCAAAATTTAGAAAGAAAAGAGGCTTCCTCCAATACAGAACTATAATCAAATTTGAACCTCTAACCACGATAAAAATATTCAGATCCAAAACTTTGGCATAGACCACATCAATATATGAGATCATTTGAGAAATTCAAACAAAAAAAAAAACTAATACATGAACCCCCTAAATTCTTAGATAAAAAACATTTCCAACTACAAACTTGTGGATCTTATTGGGAAGTACAAGTTGGGTATATAGACTATGTCAATATCAGATTCGCAAAAAAAAAAAAAAAAAAAAAAAAAGACTATGTCAATATCATCTAAAGCCATTTGAAACAATAAAAAATTAGAATTTTTAGAGTCCGGTAAATTAAAGTGAATATTTGATTCACTTCCTTCAAAAAAATATTTGATTCACTAAAATATATTAAATGAAAAGGTTATAAATTTCAAAGTTGCAGATCGTGTTACTCTGCAACTTTGATATAAAGTTTGTATTCAAACAACTTCATATGAAAAGTTATGTTTTATATATGAGGGAAGTGGCCAAATGACTAGTAGGCCCAGCTGCCATGTTACCAAAATCACCAAAAAAAAAAACACTTTGAAATTGTCAAGCGCGTATTTTGTCTAGTTTAAAAAATTAAGGTCTGTACATTGCCCGGTATTGAAGTTTGATGAAATCTTTCAAATTGACCGACTAGTAGTTCAGTGGAGAGGGTGAACTAGACCTTAATCTTTATATTGCTAGTGCACCAAAATGGTGTTTGTGGTGTGAAAATGATTATCTCAGATTTTGTAACCCACCTTATATAGTTGAATGGGTAGGGTTACATGTAGATCACCCTATGATAATTTGTGCGTTTTGTCCTAATCTATTACATCAAATCTAACTAATTTGTTTCCAAATATATCCATCTAAATATTGTTCGCTAAGTTGATGAGGCACCTCCAAGAGAAATGCACCCTCGATAAGCCAACCCAACCCATCCTCACATGGCCTTTGTGAGGATACATCTAAATCTTGTTTGCCAAATTGATGAGGAACCTTCAAGTGAAATGCACCCTCGATAAGTTGATCGACCTAGCATTTCCTCATATAACCTATGTGATGATGCATCTAAATCTTGTTTGCCAAGTTGATGAGGGGGCCTTCAAGTGAGATGCACCCTCGATAAGCCGACCTGGCCCACCCTCATATAGCCTTTGTAAGGATGCTCGTAGTTCGTGTACTCATTGGTTCTCTCTGTTCATTTATCTCTATCGTTTTAGCCTTTAGCGCAATGACCAAGGAGCAGAAAAAGAGCAGCAAATGACCATTTAGATTGTATTTAATCATTGCGGACCAAGCGCATATGAGAAGTCACGGGCAAGGAGCAGCCAATGAACAAGAAAAGGGCAATAAATGCAGGCAAGTAGCAGCCAAATAGAAGCAAGGAGCAACAAATATGAGGAGCTACTAGTGCTTGGGTACCAGCCAACCGGTGGTCTCAAGCTAATACGAAGGAGATTTATAAAAAATATTTTTTCTTATATAGAGGAGATAGATGAACGGAGGGAATAGCGCCTAGTTTGATGAGTACATGACACCATCAAATGCAAGTGGCACCTCATTTTATCCATGGCCACCATCAGTTCATGGCCATAATCATGGAAGCCAATAAAGGAGATCCATGCAACCACGCACCTACTCCGTATAATTTTATTGATGGCCACCACGGTCTCATTGGGAGCTCACACTCCATGCAACCACTACTGCCGCACATAATTTTATTCGTGGCCACCACGGTCTCAATGGGAGCTCACACGGCCGCAATTGTTGAAGTCAATAAGGAGATCCATGGAACCATGTAGTGGATGTCAGCTCCATGCAACCATGCACTTATTGTTCTATTTTGTTTTCACCACCTCGAGACATTTAGCATCACCGCACTATTTGGTCACCCTCTCAGGCTACTACGACCACCTCCATTAGTCGGGTTTTGTTTAGAGGAAACAGACACTGTTGCTACAACTGAATCGCCAAGATCGTTTGCAATGGCCCCGTTCTTGTTCTTGTTCGACTGAGACGCCGCCCGTTCCAATAAAGACATGAACTCCGCTTGATATTTATAATAAGCCTACATTTTTATTTGCAGTTTCAGATTGCGCTTATCCGTTCTTATATTTATAAGCCCACATTTTTATTTGCAATTTCAGATTGCGCTTATCCGTTCTTACACGTGTTCTCGATTCGCTTACAGGAAAGTCTTCTCGGTGAGGTCAGTCTCGTCGGCATGGTTGATATAACCAACGGAGCAGTGGTGTAACGGTTGCGAGGGTCTGAATCAGTCTTTGTTCGAAACCTAAGATCGTAAACGTCGAGTCTCCACCAATCGACTTATTATACCTTTTGGAAGATCATGTCTTGTCTACATCAAAGTTCTTCATGATGAAGCTTGCAAAAATCTTGACTATGTCTCAACCAGAGCCAAGTACTTTTTTGTCTTCCTCTCTAGTGTGCCGACCAAATTTCAGATGACCGGGGCACAGCCATAGTCGGTTTCCCCTTGACTTCTTTTTCGGAGGGTGTAGACGAGCATTCCCAATGATATAGCCTTCGAGCCCCTACAAGATATGTGAGCCAATCCAACTGAACTTCCATGAACTCTAAAATTAGACAAAACACATCCCTCAACTCTTTAAACTATGCATATGAGGTCCCTGACCTGGTTATAAGCATTTTTGAAGGTGGTTATTACTAAAAAGCGTTTTTAAGGTGATTTTGTCTATTTCTTTTTTACTTATTTGGACCGAATCTTCTTTAAAAAAACATAGTAAATCACATAAAAATCATAAAATGGAAAATCTAGTTTTGTTAGACTTCAGATAATTAAGTAGATCTACATGTAATCTGAATGTATGATAAGGTATGCTTTAGTATAAAGTTTTTTTAGTAGCTCTATGTCTATATTTTTCTATCATTAATTAGAATTATTCATAATTGCAGTGAAATTTTTATGGTGGGCTAATTATTATATGCTTAAACTATACTAAAATTGCATACTCATTATATCACGTATAACTTACTTATAAATATAGATTTATTTAGATTCAACAAGCATAACCCTAAACCATAAACCAACCTCCAGTGCCAAATGCGACTTTGGAGAGGGGAGATACCCGGCGTGGGCTCTTTTGTACCATGGCCTAAGGACACAGCTTGCCAAAACAGCCCTAGGGAGTGATTTATTTGCCGGAGTGCTGAGATCGACGGGCTCGTAGAAGAACAGAAAAGAACAGTGAGCCCGGTAGAGTACATGTCTTAGAAAATTACAGCCACAATTATACTTTAACTATATGAAACTGATTTAAAGGAAAGGTACTAATGACAGGACTATATTTTATCGCTACATTTAATTCCATATAATTCCATATACGTTACATGGAATTAAGTACGTCCTAAGGCGTTGGCTGGGGAAGATTGGCCGGCAAGTCCCTGACGCCGGGATGTTGCACGGGCGGAAACAAGGCCCTTTCTTTGGAGACGCTACACGGAGCCGGACCGCCGCCAACCTTAGCCAAGCACGAGATCACGTCAACGGTGTCGGCGCAAAACCTCCCGCCGCTGCCACAGTCCGGGAGCGGGGTGAGCTTGACGCCGAACTCCGCCGCGCCGTGGAGGAGCATGTCTGTGGCGAGGCTGTCCAGCACAAGCCCCGGCAGGCGCACGCCGTTGCCCCACGCGATGATGGAGCCTTCCTCCCTGCGCTCTCCGACGTCCACGCAGAACGCTGGCGCGGTCCCGACTGCCAGCGGCACCCCGGACGTCGGCCGCGGGTAGGACACCTCCACCGTGGTGCCGGGCTTCACGCACTCGCGGTCCTCCGCCGTGCGAGGAGAGACGACGCCGAGCGTCAGGTTGAACGCCGGGTAGAGGAGCGCCGGCAGTCCATGCATCAGGTCCTTGGCGGGGTCGAGCCCGGAGATGGCGGCGATGGTGACGGTGTACTCGACGGGGTCGTACGGGGCGAACCACCTTCCGAATATGTGCACGATGCCGATGGACATGTACACGACGCCGGAGATGCATAGGACGAGGACGACAAGGGAGGCGCATACTGCTACTGCTGCTGACTCCTCTGGCTTCGTCGTCGTCGATTGTTTTTCGCTAATAATTGGCAGTGCTTCTTCGTCCTTCCCGGCGGCAGCGGCCATGGTTTCCTTCTCCATCGATCGTCCCTTTCTTCGTTGGATTTTCAAGTCTCGCCCCATACGTCGTCCCGTATCTGTATGATAAAATTCGTGTCGTTTCCGTCGATATTTATGTGGGACTGACTGGAAAGCCGCAAGCCTGCAAGAGGCGGCGCCGACGCGTTGTTGCCGAGTGGCGACGTCGGGTACGACAAGGACAACCAAAAGCAAGTCGCGCGTACTTTTGGCAAATCTGAATATTTGCATTTTAAGTTTAGCAAACAAATCAATTTGACTACTCCTGTTTCCCGTTTGGTTGGTCATTTGAAACTTGAAAGGTGGTCAAGCTGTTGGGGCCGCAGTAGAGCGATGGAGGTAAAAATGCCCCCCATGATTAATATTTTCTAAACTGACTCACCTTGTTTATGTCTGATTGGACGCTGAGGCTCCGCGATGAGTCTGAGTAAATGCAGGGACTCGACGGAGATCTCTAGGAGACCAGCGGAGGTCCCCCAAAATGGCGGGGATCCCCTAAGATGACCAGGAGGACGGAAGCTCCTCAAGATGGAGGAGGTTCCCAATATCTTGGAGGAGGTTTCCTCAAGCCAGCGGAGGTCCCTCAAGATGGCGGAGGTTCCCAGTGTCCCGGAGGAGGTCTCCTCAAGCCGGTGAAGGTCTCGGTCGAGCCTTCGAGGGATTGTCTTCGTTTCCCATGCGGAGCGATGGGGTCGGCAGCGGAGATCCCCGATGAGCAAGAGAAGACAACGCCAACTCGGTGGAGACGCAGAGAAGCCCGAGAAGAAGAGGCCCAACTCGGCCATGAGCATGTGGGGGGCTCCCAGCCCACTAGGCGGCCCACTCAATGCGCAGCCCATGTGAAGCCGCCGAGATGAGAAGACGGTCTAGGGCGTCCCGGTCCCACGTGTAATAGGGACAGAAATTAGGGTTTAGGTTTTCCCTCGGGGGTAGAGTGGTCATTTTGGGTGAGTGGGTGAGCAGCAGCCTATAAAAGGAGCCCCCTGCCCTTGTTGTAAGGTGTGTTGTGTTGTCCCATGGTAGCTGTGATCTTACCTGGGACCCACCTTGTAACCCTCATTTATTATGATAATAGTTAGACCATTGTCAAGCTATATCTAAATCTGCTGGAACCGTGTTCCAACAGTTGGCGCCCACCCGTGTGTCTGGCCGAAGATATCACTCACAGATGCCAACAAGAGAACAAGCCGCCGGCGCGCGGAGACGCACCACCGCTCAGGCGGAGGTGCAAGGACCTCCGACGCGCAGAGGCCGAGAAGATCAACCTGAAGCACCACGCCTCCGCCCAGTGGGAGGAGACGAGAACAATAGCAATGAACCCGCAGGCTCAAAGCAGAACATCATGTTCTCGCAACTTCATGCACAAGACCTTCGAGTCTCAAGTCCCGAGTGAACCTTTTCAATACAAAGGTTTTAGTATCAGCCTCCATTTGTTTTCACAACAAATGCACACATGCTACTTTGGCTCTTGTTTTGTAGCAAAGGCTCCGCCAGGCCTCCGAGCATATGTCCGGTGCAACCTCCGATGTCGGCTCCGAGATAGATGATGGCAAAAATCCGCCTCCGCCGGACTTAACCCCCAAGGGGGGAACGAGGGGATCAGAAATCGGAGCAGCGAAGGCAGCACACATACCTTCTTGTTTGTTGGCATGTCCACTAATAAGTCATTTTTTGGCTTTTGCCTGCTTTTGGACCAAAGCGGAAGCTCCGACCACCAAGTCGAAGGTTTTCGGATAACTAAGGAGAATCCTCTGTCTCGAACCAAGTGGTGTCAAGGCCACAGCGAACAAAGATGATCAGAAAATTAGCGGATGTTTCCTCCGCAAGCCATGGTATTGCATGGCCAAGGCCAACAAAAAATCCTGGAAAAAGTCCCAAACTTACTTGGGCACCAGTCACGAGCTAAAGCTTTTGTGTTAGCTTCCCACCAAAAATCCTGGAAAAAGTCCCAAACTTACTTGGGCACCAGGTCACAGAGCTAAAGCTTTTGTGTTAACTTCTCACCGAAATCCTGGAAAAAGTCCCAAACTTACTTGGGCACCAGGTCGCATTGCTAAGGCTTTTGCGTTACCTTTGAAGTACAATCCTGTATAAGGCTTTAGCACTACCATTTTGTGTTGTCTGAGACTAACAATCTTTTGCATCAAGTGGTGAAAGACCGCCTTTTTATGTCGAAAAACTCGCTAGCTAGTAAGTCAATATTCGACGAAGTTGTAATACTCAAAGTCTCTAAAGATGCAGGAGATCAACTCTGTGCAATTTCATGCGATTTCTAAAGCCTTCGACATGCAGCCTCGGTGATCGCACAGACTGGATCGGAGGCCGATGCTCGATGTCGGAGACCATGCCCGCCCCTCAGAACGTCTCCGCTCGCCCGGCGGAGACATCAGGCCGGCGGCAGAGACCTCAGGTCTCACAGCGGAGACACCAGGCCGGCGGCGGAGACCTCAGGTCTCACGGCGGAGACATCAGGCCGGCGGCAGAGACCCCAGGCCGGCGGCGGAAACCTCAGGCCAGCGGCGGAGACCTCAGGTCTCAAGGCGGAGACGTTGAGCCGTTGGCGGAGACATCAGGACGACGACGGAAGCAAGCGCAGCACGGCGGAGACAACAAGCCGACCGCGGAGACATCCGGCCCGTTGCTGAGTAATGATAACCCTTCTTTACCAGCCTATTCGCATAGGAGATAAAGCCTTCTATCACAAGTATACGAAGGGAAGAGTTCATACGAATAACGGCCTTTTCCTAAACTATGTTAGACTAGAAAAGCCAATCTAAAGGCCTGAGGAAGAACCCCCGGCATGTGCCTTCACTCCGCATAGCGGAGGTATTAACATACAAAAGCTTAGTCAAAAATGAGTTCACCCAATAGAGCATCCAAACAAACAAACTGCAACCGCAACAAAAATTTACAATGGCCAAGTGGGCCCACGACGCGCTAAGGACCTAGTAAAACCAAAACCGGTTCATACTCTTTTCCTCACACAGAGAATCCAAGTCGGAGATGAGGCTTGTAACAAGGTAAAACCATCGTAATCGATCAACCCCTAAACATATTAAAAGAACCCCGCATCAATATCACAAAAAGTCGAAAGCAGCCAGCAACAGAGCTGCAATATTCGACAAAAGCTATACGCACCATTTGAGATCACTTCAAATCTAGCCTTGATCGGTAATTGAAGGATATGAAGCGATCTCCGAGTAGGCTAGAAGCCCTTAAAAAGGTCCCGTCTCTTCAAACACCAAAACCACCAGTCAAGCGGACTCTATCAATAATCAGAAAAAGACCTGACAAAAAGGCTCAAGCAAAGATAGGCCGAAATAGGTCCAACAGGTACCAGCGGAAATCCTATAACCTCCGCACGAACCTAAAAAATTAGCGGAGGTCTATACCAGAGTTACTAGACCAAAAATTTCTAATGAAAGACCACAACACGACCGACACGAAGAAGGTTACTGCAAAACAAGAGAAGGTAGTAAGGCGCGCAAACTATGCTAAAATAGCATAACTGCACTAAAGACCTCGAAGTCCAGAGGCAATTCAGAAGGCATTCCAACACCACGGTTGCAAAAATGACCAACATCTCCAGTGTACAACCTTCAAGGCTATAAGTTCTTTGCAAATCGGACCTCGGCGGCGAGTCCAAGCTTCTCATCTTCCACCACCTCAACCTTTTTCTTTAAAGCTTCGATAGCCTTTGTACGCTTCAGCACCTCTTCCATACCCCGGCCCTCGAGGGAAGAGGAGAGGTGGCGGGTCTGAGAGAAAACATAGACAAAAGCATATCATGATAAAAGTAAAAGAAATGGACCATGTCAATGAGAAATTAATAAATCAGAAGCTCGAGTCATACCAGACAATGATGCTCCAATTGAAGGCGCAGCAGCCATTCGTACGGTAGGTTATCAAGATGCCTGCCAATGTGGTCTGTGAAGAAACAGGAAACGCAAACCAAAGAAGTAAGGGTTACCAATGACTAAGACAAAGAAAAACAAAAACAAAAACTACGTTGACCTATCAACCTCCATAACGTTCAGAAGCATCGTGGACATTCAGGCTCCACGCAATGAGCATGTCGAGGCCACCGAAAAATACCGTAACAAATCTAAGTCAGTTGACGCAAACAATAAAACAAATGCCGTAGAGGAAAAGGCATTACCTTTGCCTGGTAGCGAGCCTCCGGCACGAGGCGGAAGCCCGAATCCTGCACAAGGAGAACTAGCATGGCCCAAACCAAAAAGCGGAGACAAACCGCGAGCCTCGGCGCTAAGTTTAGCTGAGAACCAAAGGAAAAGATGAAAAAAATCAGACAACAAACCAAAATAAAGTTTGAAGGAAAATGAAAACAAAGCAAAAACCAGAGGCATAACCTTCGGTGCTACTAGCAAAAGCAGCCGAACCTCCGCCAAGTGACTGAGGTTGGCTAACCCGCTCAGATCCAACACGACCAAGACCAATATCAGCCAAGTACCCAGGTTTCCAGTAGCTCCGGTCGACTTAGCTGCAAAGAACAAGCATGAATTAAGAGAACAACACAACAAAGAAAAAAACACAGAAGTTCGGTGAATACATGCAAAAGCAAACCATCACCTTTAGTGGCAGTCGCCGCGTTAAAGGCTTTTCCACCCAAGGCCTCCTTGGCAGGAACTTCGTGGTAAGCCATGTTACGGGTCCCCTGACACGGGGCACCATGTACTAACTCTTCATCGGATACCTCCTCCAAGTGCGGAGACCGAACATGAGGTTCCGAAGAAACGAAAGCACAACCTTCACCGAGCTCGGCGTCACCCGCACCGACCTCCTCCGAGCTGGAAAACTCATCGAGGACATTGGGAAAAGGGTTGATGAAAGCCGCAGCCAACCCAACTACCACAGGCAACGGAGAACGCCGAGTCCCGGCACTCTTTACCTTAGCCGTTAATCCCAAAAAAGGCCCTTCTTCCGAAGACCTAGCTAAGTCTTCTTCTTCGCAAAAACTTCAACGTCATCGACGTAGCCTCTTCGAAAACTATTGGAGACCCAAAGAATTTCGCAGAAAATTTCTTCCGTTTCTTGGCCGTAGCTCGGTAATGTCGAGCACTGCGCTTCCCTACCTCGCCCTAGCAATATCAACAGCAGAGGCATTCTCCAAAGCCTTCTTACCCAGCCTATGAAGGACCTTCTCCGGAACAACTCGTTCATAGCGATAACAAACACCCAACTCTTCAAAGACACGGTTCAAAAGAGGCATAGTGCCAGATTCAGTTTTTCGAGCAAGGTACTCACGTTCAGACACATCCTCAAGCAGGTCGTACGTCTTCCTCCCGACTGCCTCCACAAAATATTCAGCAGACCTACCATCAGGGGGGGTGAGACCAAAGCGAGGGCAAGGGACCACTGCTTTCCCTCCAAACACTGGCAACTCAACGTTCACCACTTTGAACTTCGGTTTCTCTTTAGCAAGAGGCCAGCAATCAGAGGCTATCATCTCTTCCACCAGATCGCGATCTCCGGAATATCGGCATGCAAGAGCAAAAGCTTTTTTACAAGAATCCCTCCGAGCGGAGGAACAATTACTTGGCCTTAGGTCCGTATGTGATTCCATAGGTTTCATCACAGAAGCCAAAGGAAAACACATGACCTCTTCCCCGACATCACCGGGAACAGACACACCATCGGTGTGAACACAGAACCAATACTCCACCCAATTCATCGGCTCCCATTTGCCCTTATTACACCAAGAAATCTCCTGACGAGACCCGGCTTGATGCCTCTTAGTCATAAAAGTGCAACCTCCAAACTGAGCTTTTACCTTATTTTCGCCAAATGTCTTTGGCTACTTCTGCAACTCATAACGCTCCAGAAAAATATCCACATCCGGAGTACCACCGTAGGACTCCACTGCCCACATAAACCTGCTGAGACTCAGAAAGGAGTGAGGGGTCAAGTAATGAATATGAGCCTCAAACTCCTTCAAAATCAAGCCTAAAAAATCATGGCATGGGAAGCGGAGGCCGCAGGTAAAGAAATCCTTGAAAACAACAGCATAGCCTTCGGGTGGCTTAGGGACTTTCTCCAAGCCCGGAAGCTTGGCTCGGCCAGAAGGAAGAAAACCACGCAGCTCCAAATTGGAAATCATCTCTACCGTCATTTTGCTACGACCGAAATCATAGGTAATAAGCTCCACCATCGGCCCAAGAGCCTCCGCCGGAATAAAAGAGGAGTAGAAAAACTCCACGTCAAAAAGCAAATTCACCAAGACCACGGACCTCCGCGGCAGATAGCTGAGCGGGGTAGAAAGGCCCTGAAAGAAAAAGAGGGGCGCATGGAGAGGGGGTGCAAATCCTTGCACACAAACCCCCCCCCCTATATAGGGGACGAGTCGGTCCTTAACCAATGGTCCCAAGAATCCACCAATCCTGTGGCAAGATCAACACGGACAAAAATCCAATAAATGAAAAGGAAAAACCTAACCTCTTAAAAGATAGGAGGTTTCGGCCTAACAAAGACGAGCCAGGGGGGCATAGCCTCCGCCGCTCAGGGTGAGTTGATGGCTAGGGCCCGCCTCCGCTGGGCCTAACCCTCAAGGGGGGAATGTTGGGGCCGCAGTAGAGCGACGGAGATAAAAATGCCCCACATGATTAATATTTTCTAAACCGACTCACCTTGTTTATGTCTCGATTGACGCCGAGGCTCGCGATGAGTCCGAGTAAATGCGGGGACTCGAGGAGATCTCTAGGAGACCAGCGGAGGTCCCCCAAAATGGCGGGGATCCCCTAAGATGACCAAGAGGACGGAAGCTCCTCAAGATGGAGGAGGTTCCCAATATCTTGGAGGAGGTTTCCTCAAGCCAGCTGTTGACGGTCGTTAAGTGCCAATTTTTACCGTCAACTAGACATGAAAAAGGACCTAAACATAATTACCTTCTAGATATAGGGCTTACACTAATGGAATTCCACGAGTTTTGGTGAATGTCTGTTTCGCAGGTGTCACCGGCTGAAAATACCCAAGGAAGGCCCACATGTCGGGTTTACATAGAGATAATCGGGAACCGGTGAAAATTCTGTAATCTGGAAGGTTCGAGAAGGCTCGGACCAAACGGGAGCCCGAACGGGCTCGGTGGAGAGTCGGCCGACTCCCTACCTTGGGCGGCCGACGGCCACTTCAGCCAATCGGCGTCGCCTCGCGGATCCCCGTTCCACCGCCTTTGAGGATGAATAATAATCGTCCGTTTAGGTCGGTTTGATCCGAGGGCTGCGGTGCATCCTAGGGGGCTATATAAACAGGGCCCCTGGCCCCTGGAGGAGGAATCCCTAAAACCCTAATTCATTATCTCCCAGCGGGATCAGAGTTGTAGAGGCGTCCCTTGAATGGATGACTTCTCTTCTCTAGAGAATTAGAGCTAGACATTCCAATGTAGTAGATTAGATCTAGATGAGAGAGGGAGAGCGAAGCTGTGCTCTGGTTCTGGAGAAGTCTTCAGAGATTTGGTATGTCTTTGTATCTATTCTTGTAAGACTTATGCTTTAATATATATTTATCTTCTCTATGTACTCTTATGCATCTTGTGATAGATAGTATAGTTGTTATTCTTTGGCATGGGATCTTTGCTCGTATTGAGTGCTCTAGTTATATATAGTGATTAGAGTAGTAATCGATAGTGTAGGCATGGTGTCTAGACTATAGGTTACCTGAGGTTGCGCCCAATCCCACGGATAGTTGTGGTAGCCCCGAGGTGACAAACTGTCGGCCTTTGTATTCCACCACGTTCGGGTTGGTGTTTCGTAGAGCTTTTTGGCAGCCTTCCCCGACTACTCTTTACCCGCCTTCTTCGAGAGTCGGAAAGGTACCGTTGCTCCAAAGTGCTATTGTGTGATCGTTATACTTATCCATCCCCGTTATTATAGAACCAAAGTAGTAGAGAAGAACATAGGAACCTAGATCTCTCCCGTTGCCCTCCCACTATATCTAGCTACTCATTTATCGCTTAATTCTCATACTTGTGCTTATACATATATCCTATCATATATATTTTACCCCCGCTTTAGTCTAGTTGGTTTACTAAGTTAGTAGATACATGATGGTGATTTATTAGATTCTTTAACCCTTGCTTCCCTGTGGTAAAATATAAATAACGATACCTGGTTTACTCCCGGTAAAATGCTACAATGGTATGTTCTGTGCGCTTGCGGAATCCTTCTTATTTTAGTTGCACTTAATTTATACCAACAAGCATTTTTGGCGCCGTTGCCGGGGAAGCAATCGGTGTTAAGTTTTTGATAATGATCTTGATGTCTCGCTAATTTAGTGTATCACTAGCTTTAGTAGGATTACCCCTTGTTCCGTTGAGTGTGGAATAGACAGGACAAAAGATGTCGTTTCGACCTTCCGACAAGCTTCCACAAGACATTGAAGAGCCCGGGGTCCCTCAACATTCAACTGGAACCCCGCCATCTCACAGTTTGTGTATACATATATACTATTCTAACCATGTGCGAGATTGGAGAAAATGTCGTCGTCAAAATAGGTGATGAACATAGATGCCGCAACACTACTCACAAATTTCATCCCGTGAGTCATGGTAAGTATGATCAAGAACGGTGAGATAGTCTTGCTCATGGACTTTAAAATTATGAGTAGTTATCTTTTAAATTCTTGCACCTCACTACATGTTTACTTTTAAGAATTCATGCATCCACTCCACTCTTTTATGTTTGCTCGGCCATTGCATGTTTAGTTTCTTGCATTCATTCATACGTTTTGCATCTAAATTTTTTTTTTCACCATGATCATGCTCTTTCATCTCTCGTCTCGCATCCCTTTTATTATAAAAAGATAAAAATATTTCTTGTGATCCCGTTAGAAGACATTTGAGTTAAGGCGCTTCTAGACAACCAAGGCTTAGAGGTTTTATCACTAATGCTTAATCAGTTCCACAAGTTTTGTTGTCTATTTGAGCTTCACGTAACATAAAGGATGGAGAAGAGCTAAACAGCAGAAGGACATCCAAATCACCCGTCGAGTGCTGCCCACGACACTTGAACACTCGTCTCCAACAAAGATCTATCTACGACACTCCGGAGGACTCGAACGTCTTCATTGCCTCGTCGCCAACATCGCGACTATGTCAACATCCAAATTTGGGGAGGGCATCCCCCGTGTACCAAGCTAAGTGTTTCCAACTTATCTATTTATGCCTTGTTAGAACGTGCTTGGTTAAAACAACTAAAAAAGATGGATAACCATAGAAACCCAGAAAGATTTTCTTATTTATCTTATGGAGTGCTCTTGCAATCTGTCTTTAAGTTATCCCATAGAATAAACTCTACATGGAGATGATGAATAGTTGCTCGCCGTAATTCCTTTCAAGTACCTAGTTTTCAACCTTGCACCCTCCCGAGTTTTGGACACAACTGTTTAGATTTGAGATTTGCTCGAACCCGAAACTTGTGGGCAGAAACACTTGATCTAAGTCTAGGTGGTTGATGGGTATGATATGGGAAAGTTTTGAGCTCAGTCCATCTTGTTCCTAGAGATACTAGAGTTCGGAGAATTTATCTCGTGAAAATATTAAATTTATACATGATGAGTTCCTTTATGATGAGAGTTCAAATTCCTACCACAGCCATATATTCATGCTTACTAGATTAGGAAAACCCATCTCGTTTATATAGATCATTTTGTAGGCTTGAGTGTAATCTTTAGGCATTGAGTGTGGTTATGCATGGACCCATAAGGAATTAGTCATGCGCTTAAAAGTCATTACTATGTGCTCTCCATCCATTGATCTATGCTACTTCTGTCCCCAGAAGCATGCACCCATTTTATAAATACTACATTCATTCTGTGCTACTTCTGTCCCTAGAAGTATCACCCACGTATAGATCCACATCCATCACATATTGTGCTATCTCTACTCTGGAGGTATGCACCTATGCTGCTCCTACCCTGGGAGTACGCACTCCCCCATATATTGTGCTGTCTCTACCCTGGAGATACGCACTTATGCTGCTCCTACCCTAAGAGTATGCATCCATCCATCCATCCATCCACATATACATATGCCACTCATTTCATTCCATCCAGAAAAAGTTCTACTCCTATCCTGGGAGTGAACGTCTAGAAATAATCATCGTCATCCCATTTGCCTACATAAAAGCACCATTCATTATCATTTCAAGTTATACACTCCCCGTTGCTAAAGTTTCGTTTTCGAGGATTGGTTTCTCTAAAAAAAAGAGAGAGAAGAAAAAAAAAGAGAAAAAAAAAGAAGAAAAAAAGAAAAGAAAGAAAGAGTAGCCAAGTCCTTCCTTTCAAGAAGTTTCAAGGTTTCCGAATAAAGGGAGTCATGTTATCCCCAAAGGAGCAAGTGTAGAAGTAGCTGTTCACCAAGTGATCACCCCTTATAATCATTTCCTTATTATCATCATCTCATCATCATCTTATCATCCATTTCCTCATTCACATGCACATATGACTTTATTATTATTTTAGTTCCTATTGGATCCATGTCTTAACTGTGCAATATATGCAAGTGAGTTTGAGTGTCTCCCCACCTATGAGCTCCACATAAGCCTATTAGAAAGTAGGGTGAGAGAGAGAAGGCTCTTTTCACTATGCCTTAGTTCCACAAATACCACATATTTTGAGAGAAGAAAGAAGGCATACACTACTCATGCCTTGGAGAGGATCCAGAAATACCACAAATGAGACCTGAAAGGTTCATACAAGGAACTCTGAGTTTTATTTGAAAATCTTGCAAAAACTCCGGAATAATGGTTGATCAAAGAGCGAGAAACATAGCACTTGACTTGACCGTTCTGTCTTTCAACTACTCAAGACCCAAGTGACGGTTACAAGCCCCATGGTGAAAGGTAATATGAGTAAGTTTTGAGTCAGAATAGTTCACTCTAATTCAGAGGAGAGTTCTTGTTTGAACGCATGTATACTTTTGAGGCGTGAAAGCATTGTAGCAACTCCCGATCCACACCGAGTTTATCTTTGCTCGTGGACGAGCAAAAGGTAAGCTTGGGGGAGTTGTTGACGGTCGTTAAGTGCCAATTTTTACCGTCAACTAGACATGAAAAAGGACCTAAACATAATTACCTTCTAGATATAGGGCTTACACTAATGGAATTCCACGAGTTTTGGTGAATGTCCTTTCGCAGGTGTCGCCTGAAAATACCCAAGGAAGGCCCACATGTCGGGTTTACATAGAGATAATCGGGAACCGGTGAAAATTCTGTAATCTGGAAGGTTCGAGAAGGCTCGGACCAAACGGGAGCCCGAACGGGCTCGGTGGAGAGTCGGCCGACTCCCTACCTTGGGCGGCCGACCGGCCACTTCAGCCAATCACCGCGGCCTCGCGGATCCCTGTTCCACCGCCTTTGAGGATGAATAATAATCGTCCGTTTAGGTCGGTTTGATCCGAGGGCTGCGGTGCATCCTAGGGGGCTATATAAACAGGGCCCCTGGCCCCTGGAGGAGGAATCCCTAAAACCCTAATTCATTATCTCCCAGCGGGATCAGAGTTGTAGAGGCGTCCCTTGAATGGATGACTTCTCTTCTCTAGAGAATTAGAGCTAGACATTCCAATGTAGTAGATTAGATCTAGATGAGAGAGGGAGAGCGAAGCCGTGCTCCGGTTCTGAGAAGTCTTCGGGAGATTTGGTATGTCTTTGTATCTATTCTTGTAAGACTTATGCTTTAATATATATTTATCTTCTCTATGTACTCTTATGCATCTTGTGATAGATAGTATAGTTGTTATTCTTTGGCATGGGATCTTTGCTCGTATTGAGTGCTCTAGTTATATATAGTGATTAGAGTAGTAATCGATAGTGTAGGCATGGTGTCTAGACTATAGGTTACCCGAGGTTGCGCCCAATCCCACGGATAGTTGTGGTAGCCCCGCAGGTGACAACTGTCGGGCCTTTGTATTCCACCACGTTCGGGTTGGTGTTTCGTAGAGCTTTTTGGCAGCCTTCCCCGACTACTCTTTACCCGCCTTCTTCGAGAGTCGGAAAGGTACCGTTGCTCCAAAGTGCTATTGTGTGATCGTTATACTTATCCATCCCCTGTTATTATAGAACCAAAGTAGTAGAGAAGAACATAGGAACCTAGATCTCTCCCGTTGTCCTCCCACTATATCTAGCTACTCATTTATCGCTTAATTCTCATACTTGTGCTTATACATATATCCTATCATATATATTTTACCCCGCTTTAGTCTAGTTGGTTTACTAAGTTAGTAGATACATGATGGTGATTTATTAGATTCTTTAACCCTTGCTTCCCCGTGGTAAAATATAAATAACGATACCCGGTTTACTCCGGTAAAATGCTACAATGGTATGTTCTCAGGCGCTTGAATCCTTCTTATTTTAGTTGCACTTAATTTATACCAACACCAGCGGAGGTCCCTCAAGATGGCGGATGTCCCCTAAGATGACCAGGAGGACGGAACCTCCTCAAGATGGAGGAGGTTCCCAATATCTTGGAGGAGGTTTCCTCAAGCCAGCGGAGGTCCCTCAAGATGGCGGAGGTCCCCCAAGATGATCAGGAAGAAGGAACCTCCTCAGGATGGAGGAGGTTCCCAGTGTCCCGGAGGAGGTCTCCTCAAGCCGGTGAAGGTCTCGGTCGAGCCTCCGAGGGATTGTCTTCGTTTCCCATGCGGAGACATGGGGTCGGCAGCGGAGATCCCCGATGAGCAAGAGAAGACAACGCCAACTCGGTGGAGACGCGAAAGCCCGAGAAGAAGAGGCCCAACTCGGCCATGAGCATGTGGGGGCTCCCAGCCCACTAGGCGGCCCACTCAATGCGCAGCCCATGTGAAGCCGCCGAGATGAGAAGACGGTCTAGGGCGTCTCGGTCCCACGTGTAATAGGGACAGAAATTAGGGTTTAGGTTTTCCCTCGGGGGTAAAGTGGTCATTTTGGGTGAGTGGGTGAGCAGCAGCCTATAAAAGGAGCCCCCTGCCCTTGTTGTAAGGTGTGTTGTGTTGTCCCATGGTAGCTGTGATCTTACCTGGGACCCACCTTGTAACCCTCATTTATTATGATAATAGTTAGACCATTGTCAAGCTATATCTAAATCTGCTGGAACCGTGTTCCAACACAAGCTAAGGTCAAGACATCAATTTGACTACTTGGTTACGTTCTCCTTCGATTATTTTGTGTTCCTTCTAGGCAAAAAATTGTTTAAGGCGAGAAAAGAGGTTTCCACCAATACAGAACTATAAGCAAAGTTGAGCCTCTAAATGACCCCACATAAAAATATTGAGAAATAGAACAACTTTCGCATAGACCATATCAATATATGAGGTGTTTGGCGACCTTGTTCGCGATCTGTGGTGTGTCGGAGGAGTTGGGTTCCTCCATCTTGTTCTCAATATGTGATCTGTCGGCTATGATCATGACGCTCTTTGTCAGATTGAACCATGGAAGGGAGAAGAGATGACATACCTGCTTGGAAATCAAAATTTGCGAGCTTCGCAGCAGGGAGGGGCCGTTGGGCGCGTGGGGGTCTGTTGTCGTGGGCAGCGAAGCTTGCAGCAGTGAAAGGTCGGCGCAGTTCATGGTGCGGCTAGGGGGCCCTTTGGTGCCAAGGGATGTGGGGCGTCTGGGGGCCTCCGGCTGGGGCGCCCTTGCCGAGGTCGGTGTCGCGACGTCCTCCTGCTGAGAGTTTAAGCGCTGCTATGACAGTGATTCGGCGAGGAAAAAACGAATCAATCGAATCGGAGATAGGAGCCAACGATTGGGTGCGGTGAACAACTCGTCGACCGGGAATGACTCCGGTATGGCCTGGAGGAAGGCAGTGAAGTTAGACACACTGGCGTCCACGGCCGCGTCACCATCCGGCCCTGCCTGACGCACCGAGGCAGGCGGCGAGGTTGAGGAAGAGGCAGCTGGTTGCCTCCGTCGCCGGCGTCCACGACCGCGTCCCCGTCCGGCCCCGCGCGGCACACCGACGTTGGCGGCGAGGACGGTGAGGTCAAGGAAGAGGCAGCTGGTTGCCTCCATCGCCGACGTCCACAACCGTGTCCCCATCTTGCCCCGCGCGGCGGACCGAGGCAGGCGGTGAGGAGAGCGAGGGTGAGGAAGACGAGGTCGAGGAAGAGGCAGCTGATGCCTCCGTTGCCGGCGTCCAGGGCCGCGTCCAGGCGGCGAGAAGGGTGAGGGCGACGACGGTGTGGGCGAGGGAGAGCCACCTCTGCAGCGTGTTGCCTCCGTCAAATGATTCAATGGAGCAAGCTGAGGCGTATGGAAATAGTGCAGGGCGGGATGGAACCGTGCGAGTGCGTCGTGGGCGACGGTTCCACGGAGAGCGACGAGAGGCAGGCGGCGGTTTCACGAGTCAATCACGGGTGAAGCCATATTAGCCCGCCAGGTGAAGGCATTAGTCGTAATCTGACAATAACAGCCGAGTCTTTTTAGGAGTATGATTAGTTGTTGATGAAGCCATTTTACCCAACAACATTCCCAAAACAACCCAGCTTTAGTTAGAAAGCTGTTAGGGAAGCTATTAAAAAAATTGAAGCTGAGCCCATGCCTCAGATCAATTCTGAACCTAACTGAAACAGCTATACTCAACACATATCTCCTTTATTTACCGTCCTTATCCTGGTAGTTCCGTACCCGACGGCGACACTCGGCAACAACGAACGCGTCGCCGCCGCCTCTTGCCGTCCTGCAGCCTCCCCAATCCCCATAGTTACCGATGGAAACGACGCCATACCACAAAACCCAAGGAAGAAAGTGACGGTCGAGACACAAGAAGCAAACCATGGCCGCCGCCGCTGCCGCTGCCGGGACGGACGACGAAAAACAGCCAATCATTAGCGAAAAAGAATCGACGACGACGACGAAGCCAGAGGAGGAGCCACCAGCTGTAGAAGAGATATGCGCCAGCCTTGTCGTCCTCGTCCTAATCGTCCTCGGCGTCACCTACTTGCGGCAGATGTGGTTCGGCCCGTACGACCCCGTCGAGTACACCGTCACCATCGCCAACGTCTCCGGGCTCGACCCCGCCAAGGATCTACGCGCGGGGCTCCTCGACCGGGCGTTCAACCTGACCCTCAGCGTGGCCTCTCCTCGCACGGCGGAGGACCGAGAGTTGGTGCGTGAAGCCCGGCACCACGGTGGAGGTGTCCTACCTCCGGCCGTCCGGCGTGCCGCTGGCCGCCGGGACCGCGCCAGCGTTCTGCGTGGAGGTCGGGGAGCGCAGGGAGCAAGGCTCCATCATCGCGTGGGGCGTCGGCGTGCGCCTGCCGGGGCTCCTGCTGGACAGCCTCGCCGCCGACATGCTGCGCGGGGCGCCGGAGTTCGGCGTCAGGCTCACCGCGCTCTCGGACTGTGTCTGCAAGGGGAGGTGCTGCTCCTACACCGTTGACGTGATCTCGTGCTGGGCTAAGCTCGGCGGTGGTCCGGCGCCGTGTAGTGTCTCCAAAGAAAGAGCCTCTTTCTTGCCGGTGCCACGTCCCGGCGTCAGGGACTCGGCGCCCAATCTTCCACAGCCATAAGCCTGCCATTAGTACCTTTCCTTTCCTTTGCTTTCATATATGGTCCTGTTTATTTATTAGCTGAGACGATTTATTAATTAAATCAAAGGTTACATTAGTGATATATGATTGCTGCACGGGATGTGTATTCTTTGTTTACAATTGACGATGGCTTCTTGATGGTATCACAGTGATATCCTTAACAATAGATTTTTCTTTTCTTGGGAAGGTTTTTTTGTTTCAGAATTTCTATTTCCCCACGCCATGGGATGGATTCATTTTGTCACAGAACCGACCAATTTATACAAGATTAAGTACCGATGTCCCCGCTAATACGTTGACACTCGTATACTTAGTCTTATATAAACCCGGTAGTCCAACGAAATCACCAAGGATTTCAAACCAACTTGCAACAAACCAAGATCGTAGTAATTCAGCATAACCACATCACCTGTTACAACCTTTTACAATTAATCTACATAGATTATATAATATCGGAGTACACTTTAGTTATTACAAACCAGAATACAAGGTAGCGGAAGAAACATAGTTTTGAAACAAAACCATAGTTAAGGTTTACATTGCCAGTTTATAGTCAAATCCCACAAAAGCATTTGAGATGAGATATAAGAGATGACCTTGCCCATGGTCTACTCCTCCCGTAGTGGGATACAGATCCATCTTGTTGCCACAGCAAAACAGGCTTATGATCTGCAACAAGTGGGAATAAAACCCTGAGTACTCAATTGTACTCAACAAGACTTACCCGACATGAAACCGAAATAAAGACTCCAAGGATTATGCAAAGCTTTATAGGTGGAGTTAGCTTAACTCATTTTGCGTAAAAGCTTTAGATGATAAGAGTAAGCATGTTATTATTAGCATCAAGTTAATCTTCATTAACCTGTTATCTAGGTTTGCACCTGTGCTAAACAAGCAACTGAGTAGAGAAATACATAACCATATCAGGTTCATCAATAGCTATCTTGTGAAGTTCCATTAACCATCCAAACAACTTATTGTTTTCAAGTATGGAGATGATCCCGTCAAGCTTCTCACTATCCAGGAGACGATGGCGATTCGAATCGATTACTACCCAGCTGGGGAAATATTCCTAACACTCTCCCGGCACACCCCGCTAAGGGTAGCCGTAGAACACCATTCGTACAACTCAGGAATCACGGATCCGAACAGCGCCTCACTTAGGGTTGCCACCATGCCATGAGGTCAGGAATTATAACACCTGCCTCTGGACTTACGGACATGACTTCCCACACGGACATACCACGCCGGATATGCCAATGGATCAGGAATTATAACACCTGTCGGCGGGTGAGACTTGATACTCTTCGCGATCCGGCCTAAGTTGAACTACTAGGCTTCGCGGCGGATAACCTCGGATCCAGCCAGCTAAGTGCTAGGCACTGTTCAACATGACTAAGATGGGCTCCATTCCTTGTATGTGATTAATCGGTATGACGGTTCGCTTGATTACAGAGTTCCCTGACCCTGTGACGTCCACGTTCCGACTTACCGTCGATTTACATCCATATGGTTATTTCCACGATAGCACATATAGCCAACCGTGAACCATTATTCTAATTCTCGCAAGTGATCATTAGTCACTTGACTTCTACCGTTTAAGCATGGCTAAGCAGATGCTACGGTATCATATCATTAGGATTTCAAGGATGATAACTGGACAAGGAATGATATATATGCATCAAGGGTTCCAATTCAATTCCTACTACATAATGCAACAAACATAGCATATTAATATGTAAAAAAAATTAGGAAGTTAAAATGCTCCGGGGCTTGCCTGGATAACTTAATGTCACATTAAGTTAAGATTCCATCTTTAGTCATTGATCAACCATTGTCTTCGGGATTGTCACCATAACACCGTCTTTCGGTACGGCTTCGACGTCCTTTCGTCGATCCATCAACGATCATCGTTCCTAGATGATATGTATGGATACGATGCATGCTTAAGTGAAATCAACATAATAAAGACATTTACAAGGACGAAGGATAAGTAACACGTCCCGAGTAAACTAGGGTCACTAATCGTTAAAAGGTCCGACTCTCATCCTCACTTAGTGATTTACTCACGAAAAGGGTTACCACAATATTACCTAACCAAGTATTTCATCGTCTTATGGGCTAAAGAATATCGAGACAAAATTATCGAACTTGGTTTCACAATTTTTGGATAAGCGAAACCCTAGATAGAAATTTTGCAAGTTAAAAGGCTTTGCTTTTAAATAATTAAAAGCTATAAATAAAAGTTTATCAAACTAAAGTTTTTATAACACCAACGCGTAGAGCACAGCAACACGAAACTAACGAAACTAGTTTCACTATTTTTGGACTTTCCTAGCTCTAGATATAAATTCCTAAAGTTTGAATTCAAAACAAAATTTGAAAAGTATTTTCAAATGGAAAATTGGCTCACAGGCCAATTCGGCCTACTTGGCCCAGCTCGGCCCGCGGCACAGCGCGTGCGCGCGCGGCCCAGCAAGGGCAAGCGGCCCAGCGGCGGTAGCGCAGGCGGCCCAGCGCGCAAGCGTGGCCCACGCGGCAAGGCAGGCCGGCCCAGTGCGGGTAGGCCCAGCTGCACGGCCTAGGCAGCCCGGCAGCAACAGTAGCAGGCCGGCCCAACGCGGCCTGCTCAGGTGCGGCCTGGCGGTTTTGCAAAAAGGCCTCATAGTCTAGGAAAATTACTAATAGGTCCAAAATAAAATTTGCCACTATTCCCTGAGTCTTGCACTTTGCACCGGACCCCCTGGACTTAATCAAATTTACAAAACAAAGCCCCTGGACGGCTCTCGAGCAGAGCACGCCCGGCAAGCGACCGGCCGGCGGCGGAACTTGCCGACGGTGAGGTTTCCGGTGACAAGACCGGCCCTAATCGGCTCCCCGCGATGACGCGCATCCAACGACGCAAGAAAAGCAGGCTGCGGTGGACTAATGAGACGGCGGCGACGCATCGTGGCGATGGCGCACGGAGCTCATGGTGGCAAGCCGCGTTCCGGCAAGGTCACGGCGCTAGGGCACACAAGGTCCTAGGGCTAACCTTCTCCTGGACAGGCGACCTTGAAACACTAAAGAAAAGGAAGCAAGGGAGGCGGACGAGAGCCGGGCACGCGAGGCCAAACCCGCGGCCATGGCGGCGGCACGACGAAGCGGCTCACCTTGCTATGGCGTAAGGCACCGATGGGTCGGGGAGGCAGAGGAGCTCGTGGCGGAGCTATGGAAGAGAGGAATTGGAAAATGAGCGAGCAACGCGGACGAATTTGTGGGGCGACAGTGTGGTGCTCGGTGGCGACCGAGAGAAGGAAAATGGGGAGGAGGAGAAGATGAAGTGGCCGGCTGCAGCTTTGAATGAGGCCGTGCGGTGGCAGGCAGCTTCGCGACGGCGTCCACGCGACCGGTCGCGCGACCGAGCGCGAGAAGGCCCGCGACGTCCACGGCGGCGACAAGGAGCAGGGGGAGGTATGGCGGGGCACTGTAGCGACGGTGGTTTTTCCCCTTTTTCAAAAACTCCCAAATTCATTTAGAAACTTGAAAAATTTCCAATGTAAAAGTTGCTCCAAATAATTGAAACTGCAACTTTGCTTTTTGAACTATATCGAAATTCTCAATAGTTTAGAAAGTAGGTTTTTCAAATTTGAATTTGAATTCGAATTTCAAACATCAATCAAATGTAATGCCATTAATTCACTTAATGATGCTTATGCTCATGTAATTAGATGCAATTAGGCTAATTAACACTTGAGGTGTTACACATTTAATTAAGTTGGACATTTCCTGTGGGTTGCAATAGTAAGAGAGATGATGTGTGCGTACTTAAATATGCAGGGCGTGCTTGATAAAAAAGTAGATACTGAGCGCCCAGAGCAAATGTCCAGGATGCACAGTATAGTATATTCAGAAACCAAGTACCTATGCACATATGTTGCTATACTGTTTTTGTGATTGTGTACTTGTGTGTTTTACTGCCATGATTATTAATCTCCCTCTTCATTCAGAAACAGTTTCTTTGGATTACTTGCCTGAGTCAACTAGGTTGAGACTTGGACTCAAGAGGGCTGTTGCCTTCACCCCTCATCTTTGGCCTGCTTGAGACAATTCTTTCAGTGAGAAACCTTATGTTTAAAATGGGTAATCAACGAAAGTTCAAGAAACCATGGTCACTGGATGAGTTTCTGGAAGTATACGGATGGTTGATGATCGAGATGATGGTTGAAGAAGCTAGTTTCAGGCTTGCAGGGCTCATGCTTTCAATTTACTAGTGTCTATTACTGTTTTAGGCAGTTTTCATTTACTCCAAATAAGCATGTGTAGGCAAGCTGCTGGAGTGTAGGGTTTAATTTGCCTTCATCATTTTTCAGACTCCTACACATAATCTAGTATTGCTTGAGACCTGGCGTTAGTTGTAGTTCTTCGTTAATTTCCTCTTTCCTCCTCTTTTCACCCCCTGCAAATAGTTGCTGCTCTACAAAGAGAAAATGATGGAATAATTCACACACGTGTCAAGTTAAATGTTGGCAAGAATTGTTTTTTCAGTTCCATTTCTGCTTCAGGATTCTTACCAGTTCAGTTGTTAGTTAACTCTAGTTTAGTTTTAGTCTATTTGTTGTAATTTGAATTTCAGGTTTCTAGTTCCTATGTTAGTTATTAGTTCAATTTTAGTTCATTTTTATCTTTATGTCATCTTAATTATATGTTTAGTATAAATTTTAATTGCAAATGTAAAATAAGAATTATTTTACTAATTATTTTGGTAATAAAAATTTCAGTTTCAGTTGTAGTATGTCTGTTAAGTGCTTTCGGTTTTTTAGTCTGTGTGAAGTTCAGACTTGGATTCTATGTGATACATGTGTTGCTTCTATGTTCAGCTGACAGGCCATAGTAGCATGTCGTTGGCCAGCCGCTTGATTTCTTCTTTGCAAATTAATAATTCGAGCTTGGAATTTATTTCAGCATTACATCAGTTTATTGCTTTCAGTATAATCACGATGAGTTAAAGTGTAGTAGAATAGAATCTATTTTCATTTGAAGCTCAGTTTCAGCTCAGCGTAGTAGGACCTATTTTAGTTTTAGTTCTGTTTAAGTTCAGGTTAAGTATTTAGAACCTATTTTCAGTTCTATTCATTTCAAGTCCAATTCAATTTATGGGTAAAATAGTTCTTATTTTTAGTTTTATTCATTTCAAGTCCAATAGAATCTTCGGGTTCTGGTAAAATAGTTCAGTTTAGGTCCAGCAGATCAGCTATCTTTGGTTAAAGACCAAGCAACAACACCCCTGCATGCAGACTTGATCTGAAGAACAAACAAAGGGCATGGTGCCGCCTCCTGGCATGCATAGGATTGGATCTCTTGAAGACTAATTAACTCTGACAAGGATGGGTCTTTTCTAGCTTGTTGGTGCTTTGTGATCACGGGTTGTTCAGTTGGTTTCAGCACACTATTTTACACGTTCTAACTTTTGATCAGTTGACTGACAGTTTAGTTGGATTATTTTTTAAAAAAAAAAGTTGTTTTTTTTCGAAAGATCTGTTACCGGCTTTCATTGATAAGTGAATGGGGGGTTTACATATTTACAAACACGTACACAAGACTTTTGCTGGTTTTCAGAAACCAGCCGACCCTACCGTTACATTTATAAATTACATTGCTACAATCTGTAACACCCCAAGAGGTACAGCAACTAGGGAGGTAGCTGATGGCACCACTTGTTCCAATGCTTTGAACCCAGCCCTGATCCAAACTCTAGCTTCTTCCTGAATCTGACTGAATAACTGGGACTCATTCTTTTCTTGCCGGTTGAAGATGCGTCGGTTTCTTTCCTTCCAAAGTTCCCAAAGAGTGAGGAGGATCAAGGATCTAACTCCCGGCTTTCTGAGGCGATTCCCTATCTTGACCAAGTCATTGAACCAATGCTGCAGGCCGTCGCAGTTGATCCAGTTGTTTGGCCTTAAAGCCGGCTCTTGAATCCAGCATCCGATCTTCTCCCAGATGCATCTTGAGAACCTGCATTCGTGGAAGAGATGCAGCGCTGTTTCCAAATTTCTAAAGCATAACTGGCAGAAATATTCATTTGGCCAATGACGCAGCTGAAGCCTAGCCGCCGTCCACAATCTGTTCTGTAGCAGTAGCCAACCGAAGAACCTGCATTTAGTCGGTGCTTTGATTTTCCAAATGTTTGACAGTGTCGTCGACCTGGCCAAGTCCTTGAACTGGGTGAGATAAGCCGATTTGGCCGAGTACTTTCCATCAGCACATAATGTCCAGGTTATCCTGTCTTCCTGCTCCGGATCAAGCTGTATGTCCTGCACTTGGCACCACAGAAGAATGAATTCTGCTATCAAGTGTGCCGTCATGTTGTAGTCTACGTCTTGTACCCATATGTTCTCTGTCAGTGCTTCCTGAACCGTTCTGTTCTTTCGCCTGGCGTGCTCATATAACCTTGGATACAAGTTCTGTGGAGACTCCCCTTGCAGCCATCTGGAGGTCCAGAAAGTTGCCCTTGTGCCGCTGCCCACCTGGACCAAGGTTGAAGCGTTGAAAACAGCTCTGTCCTTGTCATCTATTGGCAGCTCAAGTCCCTTCCATGGTCGAGCTCGGTCATCCCAGGAGAACCATAGCCATCTGATCCTCAAAGCTCTGCTGAATTTTTCAAGTTCTTTTATGCCAAGTCCACCATTAATGGGTGGTGTGCAAACCTTCTCCCAGGCTACCTTGCATTTACCCCCTGTCAGCTCCCTGTCTCCTGCCCAGAGGAACTTTCTTTGATCTTATCGAGCTCCTTCAAGAATTTCTTTGGCACCTTCAAAGCTGTGAGAAGATAGACCGGAATGGCACTCAACACTGTTTTTGTTAACTCCCTGCGTCCAGCCACGTTTAAGAAGAGTCCTTGCCAACCAGCCACACGTGCCTTTGCTCTATCTTGAATGTACTGCAGATGAACCAGCCTTAGTCTTCCCAGTGTCAAGGGCATACCCAGGTAAGTGATCGGGAAGTTTACTCGAGGTCCTGGAAAGGGTGCCAGGATGTCCTGCAAGTTCATCCCGGAGCACCTAATCAGAACTGTTGTGCTTTTAGCTAAATTTATCTTCAGTCCGGTTGCCTTTCCAAAGGCTCTCATTATGTCCATGATGCATTTGATGTCTTGCCTGTTTGGGTTGGTGAAGATAACTGCATCATCCGCATACAAGGAAATTCTCATACTTGCATGTCTTCCTTTCAACTTGGTCAGAAAACCCCTTTCTGTGGCAACTTTAAAGATGTCATTCAGCAGGTCAATTGCCAAGATGAAAAGGGAGGGAGAGAGTGGGTCGCCCTGCCGCAGTCCCCGCTGATGTTGTAGTGGTTCTCCCAAACCGCCATTCAGCATAATTGAAGAAGATGAAGTTCTAAATATAGCCGCCAACCAGTCGTTCCATCTTGATGGGAACCCTCTCATCTGCAACAGGTTTAGCAAGAACTCCCAAGAGATTGAGTCAAAAGCTTTGTTGATGTCCAGTTTGATTAGACATGCCGGTGTCTTGGTTCTGTGGAAATGCCTAGCTAGCCCTCTGACATACATGAAGTTGTCCTGTATACATCTCTTCTTGACAAAGGCACTCTGAGCATTTGAAATCAGATGATCAATGTAGTAGGACAGTCTGATGGAGAGCACCTTGGTCAGTAGCTTAGCAAAGGAGTGGATCAAGCTGATGGGTCTGAAGCTCTTCGGATCATCAGTCGCTTCAACCTTTGGAATCAGAACAATCCGGGCATTGTTGAGGTGCTCGAGGGCGCCGCAGTGGTGTGCATGGAAAGCTCTAAAGGCATTGAGGACGTCCAGCTTCACTATTGGCCAACAACATTTGTAGAAGTCATTGGTAAAACCGTCTGGGCTAGGCGCTTTTTCATTTGGTAGACTGCTGACTGCCTGGGCAATCTCACACTCGGTTATGCTTTAGGATGGTAAGTGCAGAGCCAGTCTGCGGCTTGCTCCAGGCTTCCTGAACCACCTCCCTAAAGCCATGCAGCTTCATCCAGTGATTTTCAAACTTGAGAGTCGCCAATCTTGTTACCCTGTCCTGTCTCCTTAGCAATATTGGACAATGGTCAGATGCCCCAGTTGAAAGTGCATTCAGTGCAAAGTCGGGGAAGCTGGCATCCCAAGCCTCATTACAGAAAACTCTGTCCAGACGCACTAAGGTGGGACTTCCTCTTTCATTTGACCATGTGAATTTCCTGTTCTGAAGGGTGATTTCGAATAACTCACAGTCGTCCAATGCTCTTCTGAATTTCCCCATAAGCCTTCTATTGAGATTCAAATTGTTCTTGTCGCTGGCCTGATAGATCAAGTTGAAATCACCCACTATCATCCATGGAGTTGGAGTAGAAGGCTTGATTTGCTGCATTTCAGAGAGGAATTCCTCCTTCCTTCTGTCTTCGGCCGGCCCATAACAGGTTGTTAACAGGAAGGGGTTTGGGGAGGAATGCAACCTGATCAATGCCGAGATGGTGAAAGTTCTGCACACTGCATTTGTCACTGAAATGAGGTCCTTGTTCCAGGCCAAGAGAATCCCTCCCCTGGTTCCTTGAGCTCCCAGTTGTATGAAAGAGTCCAGCTGGCTTCCCAAAGTTTCCATTGCCACTGGTATGCTGATTGCCCCGATCTTTGTTTCCTGCAGACAAACTAAGGCTGGCCTGGAGCAGCCAACCGTTTCTCTCACCAATTCCCTGTGTGCCAAGTCATTCAGTCCCCGGACATTCCAACTCAAAATGCTGAGGTCTACACTATCCATTAAACACCAGGGTTGCTACTGAGGAATTTGGCCTCTAAAAAACTTGCTCTTAGGAATCAAGCCCTTTTTTCTTTGAATTTAGGTATTTAGCATCGAGAAAAAACTCTTAGAAATTAGGTCTTCCGTCAGTTCTGTTGGCAACTTCTGTTAGGGTAACCACTATATGGCATGGAAAAAGACAAGGGACAATTTGCTGCAGGACACCAAAAGTGGCGCGCATTGGGTGGAGGACACTTTTGCATGTAACACTCACCACCAAAATAGTTGTCATTTATAAACCGTAAGGCCAATGGCTATGAAATTTTAACAGCAACAAGATAAGATAGTTAGCTACAAATCATCTAATACTCACTTCCATAAAAAATTTCATTAAGGCCATGAAATCATGTCCACCAGAAAATCATGGCTGTTAAGGCTGCTGGTGGACATGATTTTATGGCTTTAACGACATTTTCTATGGAAGTGAGTATTAGATGATTTGTAGCTAACTATCTTATCTTGTTGCTGTTAAAATTTCATAGCCATTGGCCTTATGCTTTACAAATGACAACTGTTTTGGTGGTGAGTGTTACATGAAAAAGTGTCCTCCAGCCAATTTATGTCTTTCGCGGTGTCCTATGGCCAATTTTCCCAAAAGACAAAATTACCCTTCTGCTAGTAAGAGCATCTCCAAGAGATTAGCTAAAAAGAATGTCTAAATTTAGTGATTTAGCTAGTAGATCTCTCTTAAAAAAGATAGGTTACTCCAATATATTAGCTAAATCAATATTCTATATTTAAACTTGCAACCTCACCAAGCAGCTCCCATCCGCTAGAATCACGCGGGAAAAAATTGGCCCAGGTGGGAATACATGCAGCCAGACGGATGGCGAGCAGCCGCGGCTAGCTTTTTATAGTTAGCGAAAATCACAGAATACACAACATTCTATTTTAGAAGATGGAATAGAACAGTTGTTAGAGCATCTCGAAGAGATCATCTAAATTGTTTTGTAAAGCTAAATATAGCTATTATTCAACAAAAACGTCTCCAACAGATTAGCTAACATGCTCTCTAAATTTAGCCGCTAGCCATCTTGTAATTTTCACTAGCTATATTTGGATTGCCTGGATTGCTCGCTATTGTTGTTTCCTTATGCGCTCGTCACCTTCTTACCACACGTGGCATTCTCTCCCCGCATGAAGGTTCCGTTGTTGCATCTTTCCCCACAAAAATGCATATATTTTAGTGAGTCTGCTACAGCAAGCAAAGACTTAGAGTAGCTAAATTGATTTGGAGAGTCATTTTTCCAACTTTTCAATAGCCAAATTTAACTAGTCTCTTGGAGATGCTCTTAGAGTGGTATTTATCAAAATGTCTAAATTTAGATTCTATAATACAAATAGCTAGTCTCTTGGAGATGATCTAGAGTAGCTGCCGGCGCAATGGCAAAGGCCATTGGTTGGGGGGCTCCCACCCAGGGTTCAAATCCTGGGTGTGACACATTATTCTGGATTTATTCCAGGATTTTCCGGCGCTATGCATTAAGTGGTAGGCGACATGCCCGTCGACAGCGAGGCGCCTGTGGTGACTTCGTCAACTTTAAGATTTGCCGGCTCAGTGCTTCGAAGGTGCTCATAGGGGTAGGGTTTGCGTACGTGTGTTCATAGGGGTGAGTGTGCGTGCGTGTTGAGCGTCTGCGTTGTACTGTGTAATCTTAAAAAAGAGAGAGAGAAGAGTAGCTGCCGGCCCTTTCCCTCCCCCCATCGCGCGAAGGGTTCCGGGTCCGTCCCAGACCCCCGATTCCTTTGGGGCACGCGGGTACTGTAGACTTCTAGCTGCATTTGTTATTTGCTTTCTTGCCGTATATTGTACATATACACATGTAGACGCTGGTTTGCACAGCACCAGCTTGCTAATTAAGGTGAAAAGGGTGTTTCTGCGCCGCTCTCTGCCACGCTGGCACGGTGGAAGTGTGCTTGTCATGCTTTACATACATTGTACAAATACATGCATATTGATCTTGCTTGCCGTATGTTGTACAGATACATGTATGATGGGCTATTACTGAAGAGCCCATCGGCAACTAGAGTCCAGTTTGAGAACGGCATGCTCATTGAATCGGTGCTTATCACAACCGCCATTTTTTTCTGTTTAAAAGAAGACGACGATGACTTGACAGCAAAACGGCGGGCTGGGGAAATGTAAACGTGCACAAAAGCTAGCTTTACGTGTACGCTTACCTCCGATGGACAAGGGCACTTGCACGACCATGCAACGCATAAATACCACTTGCATGAGCAGGTGCTTTCATGCATGTGAGCAAATAAATGTGTCTGTGCCCAACACGTTTCATGGGGGCTCCTAATTGTGCTTGCCCAATTACAGGATGTTTGCACAGCGCAACACGATGGTGCAAAATTATTTCTAGTGTTACTATATAGAATCGTTTAGACTGTTTAAACGCTATACAAAGGATGACAAACTATTTCTCATCTAGGCGTATTTGGGACTGCTCCATAAACTTCATCATAGAGCAGCTTCAAATAAAACCTAGAGTTTGTAGAGCATCTCTTTGTGCTCTCACAACTTCACCTTTGTTTTTGTTAAGCAGAGTGTGTGGAGCTAAAACTTTTTTGACTAAAAAACTTAAAACAGAGCTAAAAATGTGGACTGAAGCAGTCTCAAGTACCCCCTTAGAGAGTTACTGGCATTTAGGATCAAAATACTAAGGATAACTAAATAGTCGGTCATCCATATTTTTATGCCTCTAGGACCGTCCAAGTCTTTATGCGAGCTTTACAAATTAGCGCAGTTTAAATACAACTATGAGTTGGATAATGAAATCTAGACTGTAGGTTTAATATTGAGCAGTTAAAAATCCAACTGATTTTTGAAAGAGTAAATTGCATTCACCATACAACAACTATCTAAGTGGGTGCAAGTTAGTTCAACATCTTGCAATTTGTTCAGTTTAATACAACAACTATCTAAGTGGGTGCAAGTTAGTCCAACATCTTGCAATTTGTTCAGTTTAATACAACAACTATCTAATTAAGTGGGTGTAATGTTAATCCAACATCTTGTAATTTGTTTAATTTAAAACGAAAATTTATCTCTTTGGTGCATATTCGATCCAAACACTAGAGTTCAGTGTCAGAAGCTACTACATCATGGCACACTCAACTCATCCAATGTTTACCTAAAATTGTTTGGACAAAATCAAATAAATCTTAGCCTATAAAAAATGTTATAGTGCAATAATATAGTTTAGACTCATATGAGAGTTTGGCTAAACGTTCACTCAACTTAAATAGGTGATATTAAAAAGTTGAAGGGCGTGCCACACGCACACGTGCCACTATCAAGGCTAAGTCATGACCATGAACGAGCCGGACCATGTCATGAGATCTGCTCGTGGTATGCTAGACGATCAAGTTTTTGGACATATCAGCCCCTAATAAGTTTTGGCACATATTGATGTTAGTACAATGTGGAGTGTAATGATATTGATGTAAGTACAGTGATTCAAAGTGTACAAGACATGTTGTTACAATGCATAGACCATATATACACCAATGGGGCAAGTTCTCGTATCAAATTAAACACATTACAAGGTTTTGGATCAAGGCGCACCCACCTAGATAGTTATTGCATTAAATTGAATAAACTACAAGATGTTGGACTAATATGCACCCACTTAGATAGTTGTCGTATGATGAGTGTAATTTACTCTTTTTGAAACATAGATAAATATAAAATTATATCCCTAATTATATATGCCCAGTTAAACCGAATATTCTTGTTGATTCAAAGGGACAGTGATGTGGGGATCTGAAATGACGTGTGATTTGCTGGGGTCACTACTCCAAGGAGGGCCACTTGTGCCGGCCTTGTGTGCGCTGCAGGGTTAGCTGTTCATCGTATCGATCCGCTTTTTCCTATTCACTCATCGCTGAGTAGTGGGCCTTTACATCTACCAGAGCTACCTGGGATACAACCATATCCAGCTTGATCCTCGGTGACCACCTGATGATGCTCTCTTATCATCATATGAACTGGTCCATCTTGGACCATTGGTTCTTTTTATGTTTGCAGAGACAGATATTTCTGGGTCCGGCTCGATAGGGAAAGCTAGCTAAGGACGATCATAATTGAACTTGTTAATCTTGGCTGTGTCCTCACTGAAATTAGCTGTTCGTCGGGCAGTGGTCATTAGAACACTGAGCGGTTGTGTTGCTTAGATGGAAGTTCTGCATCATTCCAATGTATTAGCCATTGTTGTAGCTGCTTATCAATGCATCTGGTAGTTTTGTGTAAACTAGTACTATTTTAGGAACAGCAAGCGGGTGCGCATTATTTGAGGAACTGCACTGCAACTGCAATGATCAGGTTGCCTAATTTCTATATCTAACCTACTGAGTTATGACTTTGTGGAAAAAAATCAACTAACCAAGCATTTCTTTCGGTGACTTCATAGGTACTGTAAGCTGGTTTAGTCCCAAAATTTTGGCAAGGATTGAAGTTGTTTTAGTCTCCTGTTTGTGAAGTTGACTTTGCACTAATTGGAATCTTGGCCGGCCGACTGTGGCCTGTGGACCTGCAGATTGCCGGCCGGTAGTGGTGTGGTGCTGCCGTGCTGGTGCAGCTAGCTAGCAGCAGAGATCTCATCTGATTTGTACCAGTAAACTTTCCATGGCACCAGGAGCCAATTGGGAACAGAGGTAATAGTGACCCTGCAGAGATCCAGTGCTGCAAGGGACAACCAGAGGACAAGAGCCAGGAATTCCACAGCCCACACCACACTACCATGTTCCCTGCTGCCCGGCCCCCTAAGGCCTGAATCTCAATGATGCATTATTTCTGAAAGAGACACTTCACATCTCCTTTCATCATTTTGCGTTGCCAATTAACTTGGAATTCACAGAGGAGAGGAGACTAATTAATTCATAATAATGGTAAACAGGGAAAATAAAAGGGCAACGAGATTCAAATTACACTAACAGTAGCCATATACATTCACTGAATCTCATGTGAAGAGTCATACAAAGAGTAGCAAGTAACAAACAAAAAATTAACAAGAGGTGATATACCTCTTCATCACTAACCATACACAGCTAAACCTGGCTACAAAGTGTAGTTGAATGACTACACTGGTGGTGTGTATACAATAGAAAGAAAGAAATGAACATGCTACTAGGTCAAAAGAAAAATAAAAGAGCCTCTTCTACCATCAACAGGTTGCTACTATACACCAAGCTAGCGGCCATAGCTGCAGTAAAAATCCCCTAGGGCTCACTCACTTCCCTACTGATGGGAGGGCTCCATTTTTTTACTCAACTCACTCTCACTGTTTTTACCGTATAACCTAATTAAAGAACAAATCAACAATAAACCAAGGGGATTGGACTGACTAACTAAAACACCATGAACGAACAACTGTATGTTTCTGTCTCTGTGTGTGCTTCAGTAAGTTAGCTTCCTGTGGCTCCATGGATCAGATTAGAAGACGACGGAGATACAGCGCCTGTGGCAGGCGCCGGCTCTCTTCGTCGGCTTGGTCTCCTCTCTCCAGACGTTGCCGAGGTCCTTGGCAATGCGCACGGCGTCGGCGGAGGCGCCGGAGAGACCACGGCGGGTGAAACCAACGGCGTAGAGCCCAGACTGACCCTTCCACCCGTGGGGGAAGGCGGTCTTGGGGTATCCGTCCTTGTTGAAGAAATCGGTACCCTGAAAGAATTAATTGGAGATTGATCAGATCAATGTTCTTGTTGAAATAGAACAGTAGTATTATGTATGTATAATTGGAGTGTGAATTTACCTGGAGCCACTGTGGCACGTTGCTGCGGTATCCGGTGGCGAGGATGACGGCGTCGAAGTTGAGGGTGCGGCCATCGGCGACCTCAACCTGGCCACCCTTGCCGAACTGTGTGACGGCAGGGACGACGGCGATGTTGCCGGCACGGATGCGCGCAAGCGCACCATAGTCGAGCACGGGGGTGCGGCCATACTTCTCCTTGAGCTCGAGCGGGCCGGCGGCGGGTCGGCGGAGGCCGAGCTTGGCGAGGTTGCCGAGGACGAGCCAGGCGAGGAGCACCATTATCTTGTCGACGATCCAGAGCGGGAGCCAGCGCATGAGGAGCACGGAGAGCTCGAAGGTGGACTTGCCGAGCACCTCACGGGGCAGGACGTGCACGGCGTCGCGCACCACCATGGCCGGGCGCGCGCCGTAGTCAGCGAGGTCGAGCGACACCTCCATCCCGGAGTTGCCGCACCCCACGACGAGCACACGCTTGCCGGCGTAGGCCTCGCCGGACTTGTAGTCACTGACGTGGGTGATCTTGCCGTCGAATCCGTCGATCCCGGGGATGTTCGGCATGACGGCCTCGGCGTTCTCGCCCGTGGCGACGACGAGCCAGCGGCCGATGTACTCCATGTCGCCGCCGAAGGAGGAGTTGGTGACAACGCGCCAGAGCCCGGACGTCTCATCGTAGCGCGCGGATTTCACGGTGGTGCTGAACTCGGGCTTGATCTCGAACTTGGCGGCGTAGTCCTGGAGGTAGTCGATGAACTGGCGGCGGGTGGGGTACTCAGGGTAGTGGTCCGGGAAGGGCATCCGCGGGAGCTCGCAGAACTGCTTGGGCAGGTGCAGCTTGAGGCGGTCGTAGGTGCGGTTCTGCCAGAGGGAGGCGATGCAGTCGGCGCGCTCCAGAATGACGTAGGGGACGCCCTGCTCGCGCAGGCACGCCCCCACGGCAAGGCCCGAGGGGCCGGCGCCCACGATGATGGGGCCGTTCACCCACACGCACCGCTGGGAGAAGAGGCTGTCCATACGGTCAGTTGGAAGGAGACCCATGGCTGTGGTTTCTGCGATGTGTGTGTCTAGTTTACTTTGAAGCCGAGGTTGTGGTGGTGGTGATCGATGAGTATGTCGCTGCTGATGAGAGCTAGCTTGCTAGAGGTAGAAGGAGAAGGAGAGGGAAGTGTTGTTTGTTGTTGTTGTGTTGGTGGTTTGGGGGGTTGGACTAAGGGTGGTTATATAGGGAGGGAGGGAGAGGGCCGGGACGAGTAGTGTGGTGACTGGACAGCAGTGTGGCGAGGTTGGCATGTGAAGGAGAGAGGAAACGGAGGAGAGAGAAAGTAGCAGCTGCTAGTGGTGCTGTTGGTGGGGAAGAGAGAGGAGAGGGACTGCATCATCAGCCTCTCTGCATGATGAGAGAGAAGCAGATAGAGAGAGAGTAGAAGAGAGAAGAATATATTGTCGATCATGGCAATGGCATATTAGCATGCTGCAGTAGCTGCAACGAACGCAGAGACAAACAAAATTGGTGGAAGATTACATGGAGATCGAAAGGATCTAAGTCCCTTTTCCGGAGTCCGAGTTTTAAATTCGACTGTTCTGGTTCTAGGAGGAATGAGAAAATTCGATGCAGATTTTATCCCGTTTTATATATATACATATATATATTTCCCACCCCGCGAGAGATTCTGGCCGGCCTCAGTTCCTGAGGGTGGCTACGACCTCGAGCTGACTGACTGACTACACATGCTGGGATGCCCTCTACCCAGTGGGGCGGAGGGTGGCGCTGGTGGTGCTGCATGCGAGCCACGCACCCGCCGGCCCATTGTTTGCATTGCCGCCGTGGACGATTCCCTCTCCATCGCCCTCGATGCACACCAACGGCGAGCCCTGGTTTCGTTGAAGAGTGTTGACCGGCCGCCGCGCTAGCTCACGCTGCAGCACGCTGCGTCATCACGCTCCTCCTCCTCGCGCTTATCTGAATTCTCTTCTGGTGCCCACTATTATTGAGATCCACGTCGTTGCATGCGAGAACCGCTCCGTTTACTATTAGTTTTCGATTAGTTAACCTCCGCGGTTAGTTTATCCACGCGCACCTTGCACGCTAACGCCATATCCCTCTGTTATATTCCATTTGCTACAACTACTTTGTCATCCACGCTAACTCCCATCTTCTGTTATTCCATTTGCTCAACTGTCATCCACGGTTCTAGAAGTATATACGTACTCCCTCCCTTTGTTCGGAATGAATGAAAGAATGAAGGCTGTTTAAGCTTTATTATAACCTATGTATAAGCAAAACTAACTTAGCTTTAATTGGATTGGGCCAATATAAAAAAGCCAATTCAAGACTAAACTGGTTAGTTTCCACCAAATCTAAGAACATCACACGCAAAGAGCGCTGCTTCCATCTTTAAAATCTCATATGGCCTATCTCTATATATAAACCTGTTATAGAGTGATGTATCAATATTTTAAAAGTTATTCTCTAAAATAAATTCTGAGCCATATTTGTCAATTAAGAAACAAGTTGTTCAAATCAAATCCCTCAGTTGCAACAATAGAACTCCTTTTAAACAATTATTAATGAATTAATATATATATTAAGTTGGGAGAAATAGTAGAACTATTTTTGAAGAGTTATTAACAAAATAAAAAGCATATAATTTTTTTTTTGATGCAAAAGATTGTGAAGGAGATCCCCACAGTATGATGTATATTGATTTTATTAGAAAGAAAAGCAAAAATGCGTATTCTAAGAAATGTAATGTGTATCTCAAATGTTTGAAATAACCATAGGTGCTAGCAACCAATAAAAATAGTTCACTATGTTTAGCCACCATCCACAAATTAGCCAGTATATGGATCTTATTACCAAAGAAAAGCAAAACTACATATGCGAATAAATGCAATGTGTATCTCAAATGCTTGAATAAACAAACAAAGTTGACAGCGCAACCCATAAAAATACAAATTCCTTGTTTGTTTTCAGAACTCAAACCAACAAGGGAAAAAAAACTCACGCCTTTACGATTAAGTGAGTAAGGCACCGACCACGGCCAAAAAGATTGTATATAATCCAGAGAAGTGAAACCTTGATCCTTGCTAAATATGCTAGCTTGGGGAAGCCGCGGTCAGAAGAGAACCTTATTATGCTATACTCCACTAGCTAGCTAAACCGTGTCCAACTAACCATTTCTTTTCTAGGAATACCAATTAACTAAATAAACCGTGTGTTAGATGAATCAAAGCAAAAATACCAACTGGTGCCATGCTGTCAAAGCGAGCCTTCCAACCAGTCCCCAGTTTCCAAGTGGAGAAAAGTAGTATAGCTAGCTAGCTAAAAGTGGACTGGCAGGTGGGCCCCTCACTTTACTGTACAGTGCCAGCAGGGCCGGTGGCATCGTTCGCAGTGCACTGCGCAGCCTCACTCTCAGCTTTTTGGCGCGACAGGCGTTTATTTTCGTGCACGCGCATGCACTGTGTTGGCAGTCCAACTTTGCTGTGATGACCTTTTTCTTGATTTTGTTGATGCAACTCGATCTCCAATAAACTAGGAAAGGAGGCCGGCACAGCTCGAAAGCCTCGGTGTGCACCGCTTGTGTTTGTCATGGCCTCATGAGCATCCATCTGTTCTTTTGTAGGAGTACTTATATTCAAACACACAACACGAAGAATATATCCCATTCCATCATCTTTTTACAAAGACAAAATGATTCATATATGAGCAGGGGAAACATGAGTTTGTAGCTGATATTATATAAGTTTTAATTGAACAACAACACTAAATAAACATGTTGGGTCAATCCCTTACAATTTCTAAAAAGAATCACAACTTCAACGTGTACATATGGTACACCTATGATAACTTTCGTAATATGATGCTGGCTCACTATGTCGAAGGTGTTCATACAGACAGAGTTTACATGCATGCATTCGTATGGGTGAGTGAATGTACATCCTTATATATATACCGTTTGCATATGTATTGTGTGTACTTAGGGGAAAAAAGGAGTTGGGCCGTGGTATGATGACTAGGTTTCATGTCAACCATGATGTTTCTTATATTGCCATCTTCCTGTGTATATATGGTCTTCAGCGAAAGCAAGCCCCAAACTCAAGCAGCTGCTCGGCAGCTTCACTAGTCACTAGTCACTGTACATACTATGTCCCCTCAGACGGTGCAAAATATATATCTAGTGTCCTTTGCGACCTATATCATGAAAGACAGCATCACACAAAAAAGTGCGACGCGGATGCATACTCTTTTACTCAAAAGGAGTCCATGTAGTAGGATCCAAAATTTTGCACCTCCAAGCAGCTTCCTGACTTGGCTCCATCATCACAAAGATCCCTCGTCACTTGCTAGCTAGTGATCACTGACATCTCCCCCATACCTTGAGTGTGTCATCATCGTCGTTATCTCCAAACTAAACATGATTAGATCAGAACATGTATTAGTAGCTCGCTAAGGGTCAATGCACTACTTTATTGCAAACTTAAGTCAAATTAATAATGTACACTTAGTCTATTTGATCTGGATGTGTACTGTACCCATACCTAAACCGAATTAACCTATATGTTTGGTGTCCTCCTATTTTGTTCCCATCCTTGCATGGCGCCAAAGCTGCAGTTCACATTTCCGCTTTGTACCTAATATTCTCACGCATCCATAATATATATGCTGATATATACATCAAATGAGGGGAATGAACAGAAACAATAGCCATTCTTTCAAATGCCAACAAACTTTCCACAGATTCTTCCGCGTATTAGCTAGTACACCATCGGAGGCACAAAATTAACAATGGAGATTAGCTTCTTTCGGTGACGCAAAATTAACAATGGCGCTTAGGTTCTTTCGGTGAGACGCGTTCCAAGATCGAGAATAACAAAGGCATTCTCTCTTCTTATTCTTATTTTTTTGCGATGAGAGAACAAAAAAACGTTCGGAAGATGCATACAAAGTATTTATTCAACACTTAAGTTGATGAAACAGCTGTGTGCAACCTTATACACTTAGTCCGTACTCCGACGCCCAATATGTATTAGAGCCCTTATATAGTAGCAACATTATATTTGTAATGCATGGTAGCTCGCATGTGTCTTTCGCACCGGCCTTATTATGCAAAGATCTCCCAATATATCACAATTTCAGTCCCTTTCTTGGCACTCAAATACTCTAATTGCATGAGATTGAAGACTTTTGGTGCAATAATCATCTCAAAATATATATGTATAATCATGGTCACAATCATTAGGCTGGAGATCGAGCCACGATCTGTTGACACATGTCAAGCTATATACTTATATGATAATAATGCATGCATGGTTCATGAACTAGAATCACACCGTACCACAATGTTTTTTTCACTGAGAGATAGAGGTCCCCATGCATGATCTTGATCATCCACCAGAACTAAATGCGGTGTACACGCCATGGTGATTGAATTAATCGAGGTTAGGATCTCCTAGCCTCTATTTGCTTGACAGAGCCGTCATTAGAGCTTGCTTTTAGGTAAAGGAGATGGCAGGCATGCAGATACGATACAGCAGCAAAATTTACCATGCATGCATCGATGCATGTAACAATGTAGTATATGTGCACCGTCATCAGTGTGTAATTGGAGAGCATGTGCAGGAGGCCTTGTTTCCTTCAATTCACACTCCTTTTCATGGCTCAAAAGGATGTGAATATATATACTACTAGCTAGTAGTATGTGCTACCAACAGAGGCCAGTGCATGCACAGTTGTTTTTAGCTCATCTATGGTCTTAGCCTTTTTGCAACAAACCCTAGAAGAGGAACACGTAGAGCCATGCTAGCCATTCCTCTTGACACTGGCAATTGCTAGTTTTATAACCAAGAGGACACCTCATCAATGATGCAAATTGCATAGCAAGTTGATGCAACATTAACATTAGTTGGCTAGTACACATCTTTCTCAAGGCTGCAACCATGGAAAGTGGGCTCATTGCCAATGGAGTTCTTCAAGCCCTAGAACAAATGAGGGACAGCAGCCACGTCCACGTCTAGAGAACTCATCAAACCAGCTGTTTAAACAAGAGAGCTTGTACTCAACCCTAGGGCGCAGTGTGCATAGCTAGCGAGCTCAGCGTGGTCGGTTACTGCCTCGAATATCACATTGTTAATTACTCAGCCTTTAATCTAGGCCTTAAAGCCTGTGTATTATAGACTATAATTATTAAACCCCAGCTAGCTAGGGTTTTAGCGCCGTTAGTGAATCCCAACTCCCAACATAGTGCACACGCTAAAGGCCTTGTTTAGCTTAATCGGAGTGCCTCGATAAGTGGCCCTTCGCATGATTGTCGAGAATCGCCGACCTATATGGATAGAAATTTGCTACTCCACCTAGCTTTCTATACTTGGGAACATCATTACAAAAATCATTTGGTGTTTGATTTCTGGAAGAGTGTCAGTCATCTGTTAGTTAACTATGGTCCCTAGGTGTGGGTATGGGCTCAATACACAGGGAAATGCAATGTTTGAGTGTTTTTTAAACTTTTCCCAAACAAATGTGATTTGTCAATTCAAAGAGTGGTTTGATTCAGTGCTCCCCTTAAACAAATCAAACAGAGAAATTCAAATAAATAGTTATCGATGAGTAGTTGGGAATTTTATTTCTCATGGATATGATGTTTTTTCTCATAGATATGATTTGTTTTTGCGTGGTCAAAATTTTTGTCTTAGACATGACGTGTATGTATACTTCCTCCGTCCCTTTTTAACTGTGTCATTTCTCACTTACAGCGAAATAGCTTTGATTGATTTAATAAAAAATATTAATATTTATGATACATAATTAATACCATTAGACATATCTTTAAATCTACTTTCATAATAAATTTATCTAGATACAAATATTGCTAACATTTTCTACAAATCACTCCTCCCACATACACTTCAATAAAGCTTCTATCTGATTAGCTTCCACCAATTAATGTGTCCAAGTAAGGAGATCGATATGATCATGAGCTTCTTTGCACCTTCTCACAACTTTCTATGGCACTTGCTATGTGCCTGCCGTGGTATGGCTACGAGATTAGCTCAAAAGTCTACAATAATCACCGCTAACAGAGCCCTTTTGATGATTCAAAACACCATATTTTATATAGCCTTTACATGGACAATCTCAAAAGTGCGTGCAATCACCAAAATGTTTTGTTTACAAACTTCGTGATATGCATTTGTTGTTTGTTTATGAGAAGCTAATCCCCACAGGTTTTATGTAGAGAACTTGTTTAAGCCTTGCTCAATATTCCGTGGGGCATATACAAGAGGAAAGTACCTATGATTGGATATTCTACTCATCATTAGATAGCGACCTATGAAGAACGGTAATGCAAAAAATGTACAAAGACGCCCTTACTATGTATTACCTTATGTAGAAGATAAGTCCTTGCATTACTAGGGAAACTGGAAAAAAACCAAGGAAATAAGGAAAACCCTAATTAAAATTGTTTCTATTGGCCAAACAACAAGCAAACATTATGAATAATAGCTAATAGGTAAATATAAATTGCTTGGTTGTTTCTCAACAAAAAAAGAAATCTTGACTGAATTTCCTGTTGGGTACCTCATAGGAAAATATAGTGTTGTCAGTTTATATATATATATATATATATATATATATATATATATATATATATATATATATATATATATATATATATATATATATATATATATATATATATATATATATATATATATATATATATATATATATATATATATATATATATATATATATATATATATAATAAAATAAAAAACTGTCATGAACCAGTGGAACGTCACTATTTCCACTAGTCTTACACCAGCGGTTCACACAACAATGCCAGTACAAATGTTTTCTTTTTTGTATAGGTGTTAACATACTACATTTTGATTTGAGACAATAAAAGCATTTTAAACTCACATTCATGATTATTTCGGAGTCATTTTAGGGTCGTGTGCAGTGATGATTTGTAGTGTACGCTAATCAGATAGAAGCTTTATTGAAGTGTGCGTGCAAATTAGTGTACCAAGAATTAATTTGGCCAGTGAGAGGAGCTGCATGCAGATGGTTAAATTAATTGGGCCAGTGAGATGAGCCGCATACGTCTGGGACCATATGAAAATTGTGGTCCCTGGCTTAAATGACTCCAATTCTTAGAGAATTTTTTTCAGTAATACGACTTCGATAAATGGATGGAGGAAGTAGCTAATCAATATACCAAAATGGTAGAGTTCTCCTAGCGTTTTTAAGTAGTAATAAAACACTACCACTAGTCCTAGCACATGGGAATATCACTAAGAGGCATTTAGTAGGAAAAGTTTATACTAAATTTTAAATGCGAGAACACTAGGAAAAGCCCACATCATCAAGAGAAATCTAAATTTCTTATTGTGAATAATTTAATCATCATAGCTATTAGCTAGCCTTGCACGCTCATTCTCTACAAAGGAAATAAGAACTAACAATCATCTTATCACTCATTCACACCATGGGTCACAACTAGATTATTTGTTGTGTTTCAAAAACTAGTCAGAAAGCATATGGTTATGTTCCTCTCAAATAGAGAGATAATAATATCTTAGTCAATTAACTATTGACACAATGGTGAGCCTTAGTTCATTGAAATAACCCTATCCTAACCATTACAAAGGCAACTAAACCAAGGCAAGAATTTCTATTGATAATGCTTATTATGCTCTTTACACTACACCACAACACTAGAATTGGCCCCGGATGGTCTGACGCCAAAAGCTGATATAGCATCACATGATCTGACGCTAAAAACATATAGCATCAGTCTTGATCTGACACTGTAAGTCCTGACGCTATATCCATTCCTATTGGAACTGATAGGACAATCAATGACAAGTAGCTACGATCAATAGTTAAAGCTCATGTGTCATCCTAAAATTGTTTGCTTCATATATTATGAAGCATATATATGGGTAAAATCCAAAAGCATTGATACCACAATCCAAAAGATTAAAAATCCAAGAGCTTTAGTATGTGAAGGGCCATACCCTAGCTTTTGATCCTATAAGTACACATAGGATTTTAGGCAAGGCGCACAAACAAAGATGCAATATAATGATGCGGAATAACACAATCTTTCCACTAGTCCTCTCAAGTGGATGCAAACCCCCACATGCAAATTTAACCAAGGTATCACAAAGCTATCACTTCCCAGCCCACTAGCATTGTGCTAAGTAGACTAAATTGTTACTAATCAAGTCCTGAGACTTGTGCCAATTTTCTTAATCTTCTCTAGGTCACTTTGGTGGATACGACTTTTAAACATGTGTGTCTACCTTGCATATATCTTATCCAAGATCAAACACACATCAACTAGTTGGACGTAAGGGTATGCTTTCCGCAACAAACATCTAACCGTTCTCCCAATGGTTAGATTAGCAGCGATGTTTTATCAAATTATCTAGTACTACTACTTAAATATAAGGTGAACATACACTTCAAAAACTAGCCAGCGAAGATGTGCAATTCTGTTTTTTTTTTTTTTACTTAAGCCGGAGGTTGCAAGCAACCAAACACCTTGATAGTTACAAAACCCCTAGCACAACGATTTAAGGAGCACAATGACAAAGGTATTTGTAGTCAGCACACAAAAATATGGAGAATACTAAGATCAATCTCACAAAGTTTAGTGGCTGCAATTACGGATATCATCACTGCCACCTTCGCTCTCGAGCAAGATTTTCACTTTTGCAGCCTAGACAACATCAGTGACAATATAAACCTCTTTGAGCCAGTCATACTACTGAGAATGTCACCAGGATCCTCCACCATATTTTCTACTATGTTGCCACCTGATGGGAACAAGGTGCCTAATCTACCGCTGGGTTGAGGTAAATAATGATTTGGTGGAAGCTTGACACACTGATCTAGCTTCCTATCACAAAGACCTAAACCACTGCAAACCTAGTACCACATCTCCCTAGTTATCAACCATGCACTACTCGGTTGACCTCACCACAAAGGTTACCCTACATGTGAATCAAAGAACATGAGCAAGAACAAAGCAAGAACATAATCCAAAAATATTGTTGATACCCATCTTTATAGTCAACAATATCCTGAATTCACATCTTAAACCACCATGAAAACAAATATTTTCCCTTCATTTCCTCAGCTACCCCAATGAAAAGATAGGTTTGATCACTAGAGGGGTGAATAGCCTATCAAGAAAGTTATTAGATGATTAGTAACCACCACCCAAGCCTAGTATAAAAAGAGCACCACTACACATACAACTCTAGGAGAAAAGCTAGCAACTAAGAAAGCCAATCAAGCAAGCTCCTACAAAATTCTAGTTATCAAAAGTAAACAACAAGTTACACACTAGAGCACCCAACTACTACTTGAATTAAGCTACTCAACTAATCGAGCTATACAAAGCAAGTAGCTATGCAAGCTAAAGATAGCACAAGTATAGAGATGTAAACCAAAGGAGATAGTAGACACGATCATTTTTCTCCCGGGGTTCGGTTGCTTGCCGACACCTACTCGTTGAGCTGAGTCTAAGGATCAACGTGTGAATGCAAGCTAAAGAATCCATGACACTTGGGCGCAATAAGGATGCTCGCCTTGAGCTGATCGATCAACAAGGAACTCCTCTTCTTGATCTTCCACGAAGGATGAGCACAAAGCCCTGAACAAATCCTTCACCAGAGCCCCTTTACAATCACCATGCAATTCTCAATGGTGCCTTGTATCTCTAAGACATCTAGGTGGTAGAAACCACCAAGTGTAACAAAAATGTTGCATGTGGATATCAGCCAAGGGATCCAAGATAGGTGAAACATCTGAGAACACCACCTAGTTATAACCCCACACACAAAACTAGTCATTACCAACTACCAACACCTTTTTCCAAGGACTAAATATAGTACCAATGCACACCATAGTTCTCCAATGGTCAAATTAACCACTAGTAATTTCAATCTAGCTATTACACCATTGAAAGGTCTAGTTAATTCTCTAGTGAGGCACTAGAGAGTTCTAGTGAATATTATTTCCCATGTAGTGCCAAAACAAACCCTTCTCCAGAATCACTCTCTAATGCACACGCACTGAAGAGCTTTGGTGATCTCTAGCGTCCTAAAAAAAATACCAGATGACACTATTCTAAAGACCTAGTGCTCAGCACCACTATGGCACTGTTAATGTCACACCACTTATAGATACATCCTACAATTGCTACCAAGAAAACTCTAGTGGGTCCATTAGACGTATCTAGTGACCTCATGACGCCTATGCGACCCTCACTAGACTAACTCTCCGATGCGACACACTGGTGTGCCACTAGATAGATCTTGTGAGTGCTAAAACACGACACTAGGATGATTTGACTGGTGCCAGACACTGAATAACCCTCCTCCGTCGCACCAACTTTGGTGACCAATGGGGAATTCTAATGACTGTAGAAACAACTCACCTAGTGTATCTCTCAGCCTTTTTTAGTTGTACTACCTATGTGTTTCACTGGACAACAACACCTTTTAGCACTGAGTTAGCACTTTTAGAATATTTTCAAAGCATTTTTACTTGCTTCCTCATCACGTCACCAGGTCTAATGCATATGCATTGTTAGTCCTTATGGCACTAGATAACTATAATAGATTAAGACTTTCCCTCTTATTAGTACATATATACATTATAAATCTTGTTGTGCACTCTATTATACCTTGGTCAACAAAAATCAAAAGCCCTACTAATATACCTTTGCCTTTAGGCTCTTTGCCCGGTTCTATATCGCCTTCAACACTTGCATTTTGTGTTCATCACCATGCCCTGTGCCACTCAACTCCATTTTGCGAACCCTAGCTTAATCATCTCCAAGTGAAAGCACTACTTCATTTAGTTATCACTAAATTACCGAAATCGAACTAGGGCTTTCACACACAATGTATCACAATAGCTCTGCATGATTTCACATCCCAAAATTTTCATTTTGTGATATGAATAGAAAACAATAAATAAAATAATTAACTTGATTATTTTCTAAAACATACCAAGCTTTATTTAAATTTATGTTAATTTAAACAACCAAAGTGTGGTGTTAGGTAAATGGTTTGTTTTATTTGTTTTATTTTATAAAAAAATGAACTTGAAATTTTGATTGGACTCGAAAAAGGTTTTGTTCTATTTAAAAAAAAAAAGTTTCAAAATTAAACTTAAAAATTGTTTTTAGGCAGAGGGGTTTGGAGCGCAGCTGGTGGCGGGGAGGGAGAGGAAGCATGGTTGGCCAAGATGAAGATTTTTTTTTTTTTGAAACGGAACTTGATGAAAATGACACGCAAAGAAAAAAATTATGGTAAAGGGATAATTAAGACATCCGGTTCATGTTCGATCACAAGAAACCCAACTAGCTAATTCGTGTCACTAATTTTGTTTTAAAAATAACATGCTCTGAGTTTTACTATATACATGCGGCTCTGAGATGTCTAAATAGAAAAGTGTGATCGTTTATATATTAATTAATTGTAATCCATGATATGAGGTGTGTAGATAGGCAACGCGTCGCCATGCATCAAGGCACATGTATCTAGACTCTCGAGTCATATACAAGTGCACAGCACAAGCTAGCTCTAGCTAACCAGCTCTTATAGAATCAACTCTATTCCGGGGAAGAAAAAAAAAGAAACAATGCAACTAACTAGTCCTGTTGCGGTCTTGTTGATCGACGCCGCCATGTGTTCTTCTAACGTACACATATATATCCCAATAATTGCTAGTGCAAATAATTGAGTCAACCAGCTAATTGCGTGATCATGCATGAACATGGCAGGGGAACTTTGTGATGATCACAACCAAGATATCCAACGGCTACACCATCATCATTCATGCATCCAACTTGTGATGATCTGAATTGAAACAGGTCGCATTTGGGTCATACCCGCCCTCATGTCCTTGCGCATATATTAGCGCCGTATCCGTATACCTATTCTCGGGTCACACCAGATCTTAAAATATTGCGAAATTTCAGCTTTATGAGATTTTTAGTTGGTACGAGAGGAGCTAGCATAATACCCTGTTTGATCGTTTGGAATGTTGCCATCGGTGGTTTGGATTCTGAGGTGCAATTGGGCAATCCATGTGTAGTTCTGCTCATACAAATATGGTTTATCGTCCTATTTTATCTCAGCTATTATTACCATTAGTCTCTGTTTATAAACCTTTTTTCTTCTTGTAGTGTAGATTAAACCGTATGAATGAAATTAGTTGCAACTACCACATTGACACCTAGGTAATTAACATTGGAAGTCTATGAGCTGAAGTGGGAATTAGTTGGCCTCCAAAAAGATATTTGATAGAGCACTTAATTTTTATATGCATAAATGTGTGTAGTAAAAAATAAAATTATATAATTTCGTGCTACTATACAAAACTATTTAGATTGTTTATTAACTCACTACTACAAAAAAATGTTTACGGGGAGGAAGAAACCTCGCCCCGAGATCTGCTCCACCACGCGGGGAGGGGCCACCACGGACCATGGCTGGGTGGCCCCGTATCCAGCCGTGAGGCCGCACACGCCGCCCAGTGCCAGGCCACAAGGCTCTTGGTCATCGACACCGAGAGGAGTGAGGGGAGAAGAGTGTGGATCCGGTCGGTCATATCGGACCGGTCGGGAGGGAGAGAGCTAGTATGCTCTCGGTCTTGGAGGAAAAGAGTGAAGGCGGACGGAAGGAGAGAAGTGAGGGGGCGGCTGGCTACGAACCCTAACTTGTGTTTTTATACCCGTCGACAAATCGGGCCTCATCTGGGCCTACTGGGCCTCAGAAATATTAACGTGGCGGGTTTTATATGTGGTTCGCCTCGGTTAATAGGGATATTTTTTAAGACGGGCTCTTTTATGATAACGTTTCCATTAATTGATTTTGTGAGGTGGATTCTTGTAACCGTCTCGCTTAATAAAAAAAAAAAAGTGACCGGGTGGCTATCCTTTCTGTCTTGGAAAAAATAAAAAAGTCTCACAGAAGATTTTATATAGTAGTGATTGTACCTAAACATCGTCTAGATGGTCTAAACTGGCTGAATATTTACCATTGAGTGTTTAGGGTAATACTGCAGAAATGTTACAACAAATATATAACATGGAATCTATGTTTTAGACTAAAATTAAATTTAAAATTTACAAAAAAATTGTCAAGCCCCAAAAACTTATATAAGGAAAAAATTACAAAAGAAACTCTTATTGATTCTGACTCTCCACATAATAAGCCATTTTTAAAAATGACCAGCCATACTAAATATGTTGCCAAATGCCAAAATCCACTAGGTCGTTTTAGACCAAAACATTGCCCATGTCTGTATTTAAAACATAAGTCCACCCAATGTTTTAGACCAAAGACAATGGCACTGCTTATATTGGAATTAAAGCATAAATCCACCTGTTTTATGCATATCCTAAATCAACCCATCTCGTTTTCATCAATTTGAAACTTGCGAAAGGATGTTGGATCCAGTTGGCTAGTCCAGCTAGCCCAACACTCCGAGGGCACCCCTTAGGTCTTGGATTCGACTCCACCGGGACAGAATTTCAGACCTAAGGGTAAATAAAATTCCCTCGTCTAGTCCTATTTCAAAGTGTAGGTGCCGCTGTATATATCACTATACCACAGCCTATCTATAGTGACCTACGGACGGTCGCTAGAAGTCGGTATAGCGACCTACAGACGGTCGCTATAAACATATAGCGACCAACTTGGCCGGTCCCCATAAGTGGCGTCGGTATAAGTTTTAGCGTCCGACCATACTTATAGCGACCGACCGTTGGTCAGTACGTTGAAGATATAGCGACCAAACGTTCGACGCCCTTTTTTAGAAACTTATATCGACCATTAGTCGACGCTAGTATTATATAGCGTCCAACTATCAAACGCTATCCATACTAAATAACAACACGTTATTCATTAACATCAAGATTAGTACTAATCATACAATCAAACATACAATCAATGAGCCATAAAATCACCAATTCCATTTTGAACAATACACAATCATGACAATGAGGTTCATCATAGCTCACAACTATATTATATCCATAGACATTTGTCTTGTGTCATTTTCCACAACTTGCACAAATAAGTTACATGGCATACGGTTTGGCCATCAAGATATGTGCATAGCTCATAGATGCTTGCACTAGTTGCACAACTCACATCTCATGGTTTGCTTGCACTCATTACAAAATGATTCATAACTTAAGTCTTAACAAAAGCATTCATCTCTAGTTAGGATGTCCAAAATAATGCACTAGTCATGCACAATTCCAGCCAACTGCTTCCTCCATGGCCACCTCTAGCTATTACCTCCCACCTGCAAATAAAAGATTACATCCATCAATGAAAACTAGAGATCCAACTCCTACAAAGTTCTAAGATTCATGAACAGTAGTTGTACAGATTTGGAGTTGAAAAAGAATAAACTTGAGCTCCACACTACTGTTCTAGTTCAATTACCCAATTCAATTCGAAAACTAGCAAGGATCAGTCCCAAATCCAATCTTAATTAGGCATGATGGCTACTGCAGCTTAAGCAAAAATGTGTGTCAATGTAATAGAAAGTATGAGTTACTAATCTCTCAATGATTCAAGCAGGTGGGCAAGGATTAGTCCCAAATCCAATCTCAATTAGGCATGATGGTTACTGATCTATCAATGATTGCAGCAGGTGGGCAAGCAAGTATCAGTTGCATCTTGCATTGTTGTTTTAATCAAATTGTGGCCTCCACATGCTTTCATTTAAAAGAGAATGTGACTTACTCCGTGGCTCACTTGTGAAAAGATGGTTCTTCACGTTGCCCTTGGCCATGTACTCGTACACCAACAGGAGCTCCTTGTCCTCCACATGCTTTGCTCCCTGTCCTCACATGATTTGAGATAATGACCATGGCAGTACATAACTCCTACAAAGTTCTAAGGTTCATGAGTAGTAGTTGTACAGATCTAGAGTTTGAAATTGAATGACAATAGCCTAGATGCATAGGTAGTGAAGAAAGCAGTTCGCAGAGGCTTTACGGCCGTGGTTTGCAAGAATATGGCTCCAGGAATTGACTAGATAACAAGCCAACTAATAATTAATATAAATGGCACAATCACAAGCACATGCACACAGCTGTTCTAATTCAATTACCCAATTCAGTTTGAAAACTAGCAAGGATCAGTCCCAAATCCAATCTCAATCAGGCATGATGGCTACTGCAGCTTGAGCAAAAATGTGTATCAATGTAAAAGAAAGAAGGAAAAACTTGCATTGCTCTTTTAATCAAATTGCATCTTGCATTGCTCTTTTAATAAAAAAATATGCAGCTTAAGCAGATGACATTATTATTGCAGCAGGTGGCCAAGCAAGTATCAGTTGCATCTTGCATTGCTCTTTTAATCAAATTGTGGCCTCCGCATGCTTTCATTTAAAAGAGAATGTGACTTACATGGCTCACTTCTGAAGAGATGGTTCTCCAGGCTGCCTTTGGCCATGTACTTGTACACCAGAGGAGCTCCTTGTCCTCCCAGCAGTACCCCAGCAGCCTCACCAGATTGGAACGATTTTGATGTCATGCCGAGCTTTAGCTATTAGAAATATCTCTAATTTTCTATGTCATGAAACTATAGTCACAGTAGGTCTAATATTGTAATAGGGAACTTAAATGACAAAAGGACAAATATTGTAAAAGGGAACTAAAATGTTATTATTCAGAAACAAGCTACCTATGCTCATTTTTCTCCGGCTAGGACAGGTTGTTAAAAACAAATACCAAACTTTAGTGGTCAAATCATGTATGTATATCAATTCTACTGAGCTGCGGTTGCAAAATTAAGATATAATCAAAGAGTCTTCTCTTCTTTTTTCACAAAATATCAAACAAAGTACCACACGATTGATCCTGCAGGTAGTAGCGTAGGTCTGGAAGATTACATCGTTGTAGATCTACATTATCAAATTACAGGCTTAATAAAATTGCAGATGAGCTCGTGGCCAAACTACAAGACATGCAAAGCCCAATGTATGTATGCGTGAGTACCTGGAAGGCCAGCACCAGGGGCACGCCGCAGCCCCAGGCTCTAGGCGCAAAGCAGCACTGCGTGCTGAACGCTGGGCAGTGGGCACAGCCACGGCTGCTGCTAGCCTGTTGCCGTCTGCCAGGAGCTGGGAGCGCGCGAGACCGGAAGAGGGAGCTGTCGCAGCACCACACGGACTGACAACACCTTCGATTGGAGCGCCACCAACGAGCGCCCTTAGCTGCATCAAGGTGGTTCGAGACTGGGGCTGGAGGCTCTCCATGACTCCACTAATCCGGTGCCTTCATCGCCGGATCCGCTCCTCCGAGGACCAGATCCACCGAGCCCCAGGAAGAACTAAGGTCTGCTAGAGTCACGCGTATGGGTGGGATGGGGTGGATTGGAATTGGGAGGGAGATACCGGAGACTGGCAGGAGGCATCGGGTGGGCGCCGTGCGGCCGGCCGGCAGGGGGCGCCGGGGAGCCGCGCCGCCATCGCGAATGTCGGGTGAGGTGGAGGAGGCGCTTCGGAGGAGCAGGGGTGCGCGAGAGGAGCCGCGCCGCCGAGGTCGAGCGAGGAGCATGGTCGCGCGTGCAAGGACTGAGCGGCGGGGGAGGAGGAAAGAAAGAGAAAAGCGGTAGGGTTTTCATAAAACCATATGGGCTGGCATGACAGGCGAGCTCCACAAAACTTTAGCAGGCTCATACACGCGAACCGGGCTAAATGCTGTGGACGCAGGCCCAATTCAATATACCGACCGACAGGCGGACCCAAAACATAGGATTTAGCGACCGACTGTTGGATGGTAAACTTTAATGACAATAGCGACCGACCGACGGACAACAGAAAAAGATTTAGCGTCCGACTGTTAGCCACGAAGTTATACCGACCGACCGTCGAACGCTATATCGATATTTTTAGCAACCCTTGGTTGGACGCTAGCTTGGGCTGTGGTATAGTGTATGTAGGGCTTGGAGTTTGGGGATTTTTCGAGATCCATAAGAAGATCTTTTTCTTAATGAAAGACCGGTGGGACGTCGCCCCCCTGGGTCTTGGGGTTTCTTATTTTTTTTAATTCTATTTGAAGCTTGCTAGAATTCTGTATTTCATCTCGTTTGCTTATACTCCAAGCTAGGATTCTATTCTAATACACATTATTACATATTGAAATAGATGGTGTTACAGGTAACGAGGGGCAGCATGCCGGCCGGCAGTTCATGCTCCTCCTTATAAGAAACGAAGACAACCGTCGAGAACAACGCCCACGCTGGTACATCACATGGCATCACAGAATCCCAAGAATCATTTCATTCGAAGCACATTCACGCAGTTCTTCACAACCCCAAACCCCAACATGTAAGTAGAGCCTCCCCCAGGCACATCATACTCATGGTATATAATAACATACCACTATATATCCTGCTTTTACTATTCAAGATGCATATATAAATCTCATTCTTGTTTAATTTGGTCCCTTAGTTTGTTGTCAAATAAAAAATAGTCCCTTAGTTTTTTAGAATTTAATTTAATTTTTTAACAAAAAAATAAATTAATTTAATTTAATGTGCATTATTTTTTGACAGTAGGAAATCGATCATTCCACAGTACTTATTATTTCTTGTAAGATTTATTTGAGGAGTCTTTACAAAGGTATTCGGTTTGTAGCCCCTTAAGATGATGTGATTTTTTATTTAAAAATATTATACTTTTATTTGTACGTTGTTTTAGAACAACTTAGGCCTTATTTAGTCCCCAAATTCATCCCAAATTCCACTATGCAAAAAGAAGATTCTCCGTCATATCAAAATGCCGGCACATGTATGGAGTACTAAATATAGATAAAATCAAAAACTAATTGCGCAGTTTGATTGTATTTTGCTAGACGAATCTTTTGAGCCTAATTAGTCAATATTTGGATAATATTTCATAAATACAAACGAAATGCTACGGTGCGCTACAGTGCAAATTTTCAATTTTGCACTCCCCAACTTTGGGTAACTAAACAAGGCCTTACTGGATACGGATTTAGAGATTATCCTGCGAACATAACCAACATTGATCGTTTTAAGAGGCTTAATGCTCAAGTAGTCCGTCCCACACTTGCTTGATTTCGCTATTAATTTGAGTGATTTTTCTAAAACTAGCAGAAAGCTTAAACTGTGTAATGGATTTAATTTGTTGGGTGCAAAACTCTTGTAGAGACCAGAATAAAGATTGGTTTTTATTTTATATTTTATAAAAGCTTGACTGAAACTTGTCCCATTCCCAAGGAGTTTTGACCTCACACCAACTGTTTTCTCCTTGGTCGGTTGTAACGGTTTAACTACCATGTGGTTGCTGCACTATATAAATGCATGCCTGATTGCTCTGAAGGTATTTTCGCCCTTTATTTATCAGTTTGAACCACTGTGCTTGGAAGATTCTTGAATTATTTTAGGTCCCTGACACAAATTTAGGGGACCTTTTTGTTTATTGCAGTCATATATGAGCCTGAGAATCTCAGTCAGACGGCGGAGGATGCAGCATGCAGAGTGTCAGGTTTCTCATGTGGCAGCCTCATGCATGAGCTACCACTGAATTAAGTACCATGTAAACAAATCATCATATTCTTTGCCCAGGGTTAACTACCACTTATAAAATATCAATACTGTGGACAAGATAGAAAACCTGAACCCTGCCTCTTCTTTTGTTTGTTTTTCTCTGCACAAACATGCTACAATGCATATTGACAGTTACATATATAGTGGTCATATTCTGAATGCTTCTAGCCTAAGCATACATGCTGTAATGTCCAGCAACAGAGTTCTTTTTCAGAAGAGAGAAGGATGACAAGGGTTTGGAAATTGTGCAAACTAATACATATATTCTACTGAAACTGGAAACAAATTGGCATTTCTATACTTCAGTTTGTGGCCTGGCATCAACTGCTCTATTAGGTGCATCACATGGTAACAGGAGACGATATTATAGGCGTTTACTTTAGTATGCAGACACATATGAGTTATATTATTTTATTCAGGATAATCCCCATTCTAGCAGTTATCTGTGGTCTTTGATTTTAGATAAGTGTTTGTTTAAGTTGGTCAATGAAATTGACAGGATTCTCATGTGCTTGGTGCATTCCCTCTTTCCCTACTTGGGAAATGTACAAGCTGTCTTGTAATACAAACGCAACAAGCTTCAGAAGTAAGTAGATGTATCTGAGGAAGGTAACACAATGGATGAAAGATCCAACACCAGATCTATGAGCAAAAATGAATTGCAATTTGCATCGTTTTCGGGCTCCAAAGTCCACACCAGTGCCAAGAGAAGATGAACACTGAAACTTTGAAGAGACCCAAATCTATCAGTAGACTGTGCTTGAATTCTGTACTGGCAACTGATGACTTTTAATTGCACCTTTCTATGGATGCCAAGCAATGGCTTTGGATGGTCCAGATCAATCCAGATCTACCCCAGACAACTTTTTTCGTGACGGCCAAAACCGCCAGGAAAAATAGGCAAAACCGTCGGGAAAGGCATTCCCTGACGGTAACCATCACGGATGAGCCGTCAGGGATAAACTGACAGGAAAAGTCACTCTTTCCTGACGGTAAGCCGTCAGGGACTGATCCGTGACGGTTACTACCGTCGGGGAAGACCTTCTGTGACGGTTTCAACTTTCCCCGTCAGGAATACTCTCCCCGTCGGTTGGCTGCCGTCAGGATAAAATCAAACCTTCCCTGTCGTCCTTAACCCGTCAGGAGACATCTGAATCTTTCCTGACGGTCATCCACCGTCACGGAAAACCAAATCTGGATATATCCATAAAACAACATTTAATAACTACTCAAATAGGTGACATGCTAGTCGATCATGCATCCCCACCACGACCACACACACAATAATTGTTACAACTGATAGTTTGAATTTTAATACATATAACAACCATTAAAAGTATTCATACATACTTTGGTGTTCAACAAATCAATCTTTAGCTACATTCTAGTTGTCTTCCAAACTAAAGTCAGCATACCTGGCAGCAAAATGAACTGCCACACAAAATGGGAAACATGGGAGTCCTAATCTTCTTCACTAACTTGGCAATTCAACCATTACAAGTCAATACAGTTTATTACACTGCCTTATCTTCTTTTTCTTCACAACTTGTCACCCTCAAGCGCAGAAAGGACCTCTGATATGAAACATCTGCAGCACAAAAAAAGAATTGATGAGCAAAGAGATATATATCTGCAAAAGAAATGTAGTGCTGAACTGAAGAGAATGCCATTCGCCATGATGTTGTGATCAGAACAGACTAGACACTCTTATTAAATATTCAATAAAACAATATAACTGATATTGCTTGTTTAACATCTTTGAATTAAAAGAGTGATCATATAGAGGCAGCCATGATAACCTGTCAAAATATTTGAATGATGAAAATATCACAGTAGAAGCAGCCAAGCGTGGCTGCATGCTAGGGGAAGGAAAAAAACAACAACAACAAAGCCATTAATTCCAAGAATGCCTAGATTAATTCCAAGCACCTCACAAGATATCTAGATGGCACCTCAAAAACTTATCAACAATCTGCAATGCTACTTCATCTACTGACTTTGTTTTTGACAAGTGATACAAGTCATCACAAGATATCTAAATGGCAGCTGCATGTTGATAATAAGGCACATCTCAGTGAAAACTTGAAACGATAGCCAACTACAGCTGGGATGCACTGAAAACTAGTACAAAAACATTTTAATTCATAACAGTAAAAGACTTCCAACTACAGCAAGCAGTTTCCCAGCCAAAAGTATATTTTTAGAATCTAAAGCACACAAGAACCTATCTTTAGAAAAAGTTTTGATTTAAAAGATTGTCTGAACAGCACAAAGAGTATACCAGTGTGTGTTAATAATCAACTATAGTTATGTTACAGTGGAGGCAGCAAACATGCCTGCGCTGGGATTGGTATGATTGGAAGTATAAAATGGGTGTGCCATACTGGCATACAACATGGCCATATTATCTACAGATTTTAAAAATAATAAAAGGAGGCCTAAGAAGAACAGGGGAAAATACATAAACAATTAAAGAATCACATAAACACAATTATTTTTCTACAAGATCTAGTACAATAGATTTGAGTATGCGAGAATCACATAAACCTGCCTAGGCTGTAGCGCTATTGGACTAGAGTTCACCCGGGGGGTTGGGCTGCTAGGGATTGAAGCTTCGCCGGTCGCTCTTCGTGGAGGAGTCCTATCGCCGTGGCCACCGGACCCAGTTCCCAGCGACGAAGTGAAAGTCCTCCGCTAACTGAAGGAGAGAGTAGATCTGAGAGGAAGAGGTTGGTAGAGAGAGAGATTTCTCACCATGGCTGCTGCACCACCGATGGATGATGTACCGTTGCAGCGCCTTCGCCTTCATCCCGGCACGGTGTCAGCACCAGCACCAAGGCGTAAAGGGAGATGGAAGACGTATTCATGTTTCGTGTTGTTATTTACGTTTATGTCATTAGACTGTCGTGTGGGCCCTTGCGGTCAGCGTCGGTGAGAGGCTCTAAGTAGCCGCGTCTGTATCGTCTAGAACATAATAATATTTGCTTCAGTAAAGTATCAGGCCAAGGCGAGGGGGTTTGCCCCGCCGGCGCCATCGTCGCTCAATCCTTGATCCATTTTCGCGTGCTCACGCCTCGCCGGCGACGGGCGGTGGCTACGGGGCGTGACAAGTTGGTATCAAGAGCCTATCGGTTCTCCGAGGGAGCAGACGAGCGGCAAGGCTCGGATCCAGTACCGGCGGCGGCGACGTGGTCGTCGGCGCAGTCTTCATCCACCACCACCACCACCACCACCACCACCACCACCACTCCACCCCAGCGCATCGCAGATCCTCACGACTACGACCGCATCATCATCTTCGCCGCTACTTCATCAACACCACGCTCGGCGTCACAGGACGCACTCCAGGTGTTCGACCGAAGTCCAGCGTCAAGATCTCTGGCGTACGTCGCGCCAGGTTGAGTAAGATCCATCCAGCTTACTCCTTTACTACAATTCGAGCCAGATTAGGCAGAGGACTAGGGTTGCACGGCATCTGTCTGTGCGTAAAATTCTGGGTGTCTCTCTGTTTGATCCGTGCGGTGGCGTAGGAGGGGGAACGTCTAGAGCTTGGGTTGCCACGCGCTTGTGTTGTGCTTGCACACCAAGTGTTGTGGTGTCAAATCCCTCGGCTTTGCCTCGTTCCCAGGCGGCAGTGATCGTGCTAGCAGGGCATCAGGGGAGGACTTGATCCAAACCGACTGCTAGTGCTGGCTCCCACAAGAACAGGCAACCTTTTTCCATCGGGGCAGACTCAGTTCATTCTTGAAGCCATGACAAGGAGGTCTGATGAGGAAAACAGCAAGTGGGAACAACTGCAGAAAAATTTTGACACTATGTTCAGTCAAATGACTGAAATGAGCACAGCACAAAAAGAGATGAATGCTGCTCAGCTCAAGATGAAGGCACAAATGGATTTAAGAGATGCAGCAATGGATGAATATACCACAGAGCAGCATACAATTGCTAAACAGGTTCTACTCAATGGTGATGCCATTGGCAGAATCACACTCAGGCAGATGGAGCAAGCTGGCAAAGCAACTGCCCAGCCAAATTATGATGAACCACCTCAGTATGATGAAGATGATAGTGCTGCACTGGATTTTGAGGATACAATCTCATTCCAGAATCCTTTTGGGGGTGAACAGGACAGAGATGCAACTGGTCTTTCCCAACAGCTCAGAACTGATCATAGATACTCTGCACACCAGGAAGCTGCTCGAGATGACAGAAATGTAACAAGGAATAGAGAAACTGCAAGGGAAAGAGAGGGTGGAAGAGACAGGAATACTGCAAGAGACAGACATGTGACAAGAGAAAGGGATGATGGCAGGGGAAGAGAGGATACAAGAGACACCAGACTACCCAAGCACATTCTACCAAAAATGGAATTCCCAAACTTCTATGGCGATGATCCCAAAGTCTGGCTGGACAACTGCAGAGATTATTTTGATCTCTATCAGATCCCACAAGGTATGTGGATTACTGCTGCAAGGGTTCATCTGAAAGAGAAAGCAGCAAGATGGTACCAGTCCTTCAAGTAGAAGCAGAATTTTAGGAGCTGGACACATTTTTGCCATGAAGTGGAGCAACAGTTTGGTTCTGATGATTTTAGAGCTGCACTGGATGAGATAATGACCATTAAACAAGATGGTTCAGTGGAAGACTATACAACCAAATTCCAGAATTTGCAGTTTGGGGTCACAATGCATAACTCAGCATATGATGAACTGTTTTTCACACAGCAATACATGAGAGGTCTTAATGATGACATTAGAGCTATGGTGCAAGCTCAGATGCCAGTTACTGTTTTGAAAGCTGCAAACTTGGCCAAAGTCCAGCAACAGATCCAGGCACAGGAAAAAGGCAAACACAAAGGATATAGGCAGCAATATCCCCAGAAACAACACAACTATCACAAACCTGAGAACAAGCCTACTCAGACATCAATTGTCAATTGGAGAGACAGACAATTGAGAGATTATAGGAAGGCTAATAGGTTATGTTACAGTTGTGGAGAAAAGTTTGTACCAGGCCACATGGAAGTGTGTACCAAAAGAAACAAACCCTAGGTCAATGCTCTAGTAGTGAATGATCTGGACAGAGAACTTTCTGATGAGGTTCTAAATGAAATGGAAACTAAAGACATTCTTCAAGCAGATTTCATGCAGCTTTCTCTGAATGCTTTAACAAGTAAGGACAACCCCAAGTGTATGAGAATCCAAGCAACAGTCAATGATAAGATCATGCTGATTTTGTTGGATAGTGGGAGCTCCCACAGTTTTATCAGTTCAGCTTTTGTGGACTTAGCAAAGCTGCCAACTATTCCAATGCAGGCCAAAGCTGTGCAATTGGCCAACAATACTTGTCTGAAAGCAGATAGGAGAATTCCACACCTCACCTGGTACTGTCAAGGCAACACCCTCACTTCGGACATGATAGTTCTAGATATGCATCCCTATGATGCTATACTTGGCTATGGCTGGCTGATGGCCCATAACCCCATGCAGTGTGATTGGGTTATGAGAACACTGGAATTTCCTGAACAGGGCAAGACAATCAAGCTCCAATGCATCCAAGATCAAATATCTCAGCTCAACACCATTACAGCAACCCAGGTGTATAATGCAGCTAAGGGCAATGACATATGGGCCTATGTCTTAGTGGATGCCATCAACCCAAGTGACAAAGCTTCCACAAACCCACCACCTAAAAACCCACCCAAACCAATTCAAGACCTTCTGCTTCCTTATGCAGATGTCTTTCAAGACCCAAAAACTTTACCACCACCAAGGATTTTTGACCATATCATCCCTCTCATACCACAATCCATACCCATCAACTCCAAGCCCTATCATTACTCCCCTTTACACAAAACTGAAATAGAGCAACAAGTCCAGGAACTACTCCAAGCTGGCCTCATCATCCATAGCCAAAGCCCTTTTGCATCCCCAGTACTTTTAGTGAAGAAGAAGGATGGAACCTGGAGAATGTGTGTGGATTACAGGAAACTCAATGACCTCACTGTCAAAAACAGATTCCCAATGCATGTGATTGAGGAAATATTGGATGAACTTGCTGGGGCTCAGTGGTTCACCAAACTAGACATGAGATCTGGCTACCATCAGGTGAGGATGCACCCTGATGATGAGCATAAGACAGCATTCAAGACACACCAGGGCCACTACCAATACAAGGTCATGCCCTTTGGCCTTACTAATGCTCCAGCCACATTTCAATGCCTGATGAACTACATACTACAACTTTTGTTGAGGAAATCAGTGCTAGTTTTTCTAGATGACATTCTTATATACAGTTCATCCCTAGAAGAGCATGTTGTGCATCTACAACAGGTCCTAGATCTTCTCAAGGAACACAAGTTATACCTCAAGGCTAGCAAATGCTCTTTTGCTCAGAGTAGTCTGGAATATCTGGGGCATATTATTTCTGGAAAGGGAGTATCCACTGATGCAACTAAAATTGCTGCTATGCTCAAATGGCCAGTCCCTACTACTTTCACAGAATTAAGAGCTTTCCTCGGCCTTACTGGATACTACAGACGCTTTGTCAGGCATTATGGCCAGATTACCAAACCACTTACATCCTTGCTCCAGCACAAGGAATTCAAATGGTCTGAATCAGCCCAAGCTGCCTTTGATACACTGAAGACAGTAATGACTCAAACTCCAGTTTTGGCAGTACCAAATTTTCAGGAGACCTTCATAGTAGAAACTGATGCATGCCAGAATGGAATTGGTGCAGTCTTAATGCAGCAAGGAAGACCAGTTGCCTTTCTCAGCAAGGCACTGGGGAAAAAACAGAAGAACCTATCTATCTATGAGAAGGAATTCCTTGCCTTGATCATGGCTGTTGAAAAATGGAGACACTACCTCCAGAGGAGAGAATTTATCATAGTAACTGATCACAAGTCATTAGCTTATCTCAAGGAGCAGAACCTTCACTCTGACATGCAGACGAAGGCAATGACAAGGTTAATGGGGCTGGCATTCAAGATTATCTACAGAAAAGGAAAAGAGAATGCTGCTGCTGATGCCCTTTCTAGGGTAGCTCACTTATTTGCACTATAGGCTGTATCTGCTATCCAGCCCACATGGATACAAGAGGTACTCAATTCCTATGTGACTGACAATCAAGCACAACAACTCCTCAAACAACTAGCCCTATCCAGCCCTGACGAAAAAGGATTTACACTTCAAGATGGTCTTATCAGGAAATAGGACACAATCTGGATTGGCAGTAATTCTGCACTGCAGACCAGATTGATTGCTTCTTTTCACTCAAGTCCACTCGGTGGCCATTCTGGAATAGCTGCCACATATCACAAGATCAGAAAACACTTCACTTGGAAAGGTCTCAAACAAGATGTGGAAAATTACATCAAACAGTGCTCTACTTGTCAGCATGCCAAGCACATGAACCAGGCACCAATGGGGTTGCTTCAACCACTTCCAATTCCCCAAGGCATCTGGCAGGACCTCACCATGGATTTCATTGAGGGCCTCCCCAAATCAAAAGGGTTCAGTGTTATATTAGTGGTTGTGGATAGGCTGACAAAGTATGCCCATTTTCTACCTTTGAAGCATCCTTACTCAGCTTAGACAGTAGCAGAATCCTTTATGGAGAATGTGGTTAAACATCATGGTATACCCCATTCCATTGTATCTGACAAAGACACAGTCTTTCTCAGCAAATTCTAGAAATCCTTCTTTGAATTATACAAGGTCGACCTCAAATTCTCCACAGCATACCACCCTCAGTCAGATGGCCAAACTGAGAGGGTGAACCAGTGCTTGGAAATGTATCTCAGATGTGCTGTCCATGATGCTCCTCACACCTGGAAGTCTTGGTTATCACTAGCTGAAATGTGGTACAACACTTCATACCACACTGCATTGGGCTGTTCACCTTTCAAAGCAATGTATGGCCAGGACCCAAACATCATTCAAGTGCCAATTATACCAGCCCATACTCCAGCAGATGTGACTGAGATGGTGGAAGACAGAGAAGTACAACTCCAATCTCTGAAAGAACACTTGGCAAGGGCACAAAACAGAATGAAGCTGTTGGCTGACAGGAAGAGGAGAGCTTTTGAATTCCAGATTGGGGATCAAGTTCTGCTAAAGCTTCAGCCTTATACATGGTCCTCGGTGGCAAACAGGCCATACCCTAAACTGTCATACAAGTACTATGGTCCTTACAAGGTCTTGGAGAAAGTTGGAGCTGTGGCTTACAAACTTGAATTACCCCAGGGCTCACTAATTCATCCTGTTTTTCATATCTCTCAACTGAAACCTTTTGTACCAGATTGCTCACCCACCTTTGATCAGTTACCATCGACAACTGACCTGGAAGCAGCAAAGGCAGTACCAGAAGCAATCCTGGAGCGTCGCTTGGTAAGGAAAGGTAACGCTGCCATGCCTCAAGTCAAGATCAAGTGGTCCACCTTGCCAACTTCTTCAGCAATGTGGGAAGACTACGATGTTGTCAAGAGCAGATTCCCAGACGCGCCAGCTTGGGGGCAAGCTGGATCTTCAGCGGGGGGGACTGTCAGCACCAGCACCAAGGCGTAAAGGGAGATGGAAGACGTATTCATGTATCGTGTTGTTATTTATGTTTATGTCATTAGACTGTCGTGTGGGCCCTTGCGGTCAGCGTCGATGAGAGGCTCTAAGTAGCCGCGTCTGTATCGTCTGGAACATCATAATATTTGCTTCAGTAAAGTATCAGGCCAAGGCGAGGGGGTTTGCCCCGCCGGCGCCATCGTCGCTCAATCCTTGATCCATTTTCGCGTGCTCACGCCTCGCCGGCGACGGGCGGTGGCTACGGGGCGTGACACACGGTGGCACCGCGACCGCAGATCTAGCCAGTGGGGCCGCCGGCGGTGGCCGCTGCACGCAGGTCGGGAGGACGCGACGGCGGATGCGGGTGGGGGTGAGGTGGTGGCGGCGGCTGCGGCGGCAGATGCGGCTGGGTGGTGCGGCGGCGGCGGCGGATGCGGCTGGGTGGTGCGGTAGCGGCGGCAGCGAATGCTTCGGCGGGTCGCTATACCCCCTGATCTAGTTGTTCAAAGGGATCTCTTATCCGGACACATACTGGATCCATATTACATCTGCTACCCATTATATTAGCAGGGATACACAAGAAGGCAACAGATAAGATTTGAGTGATGATACATGCTTGCACGCGAGATTGATCCATGAACGAATCGATCGAGAAACAAACCGACGATATACATATATAGATGGGACTGATGGGAAATACCACTAATGTGACAAGCTTAGCTATTTAGCATATTTGGAAGTGGGGCAGGCAATACATATTTGGAAGATGGGAAATACCACTAAAGTGTCTAGAACCATACTAAACCGGTCTGGCCCAGAACTGGCATGACATGGACCACTCATAAACACTGGTTGAACTGTCATAGGTTAGACAAACACAAATATATGCGTCCTGTCCATGTCAAATGATTTTGACAAGGATAAGAGATTCAATTGAGAGATCCTGGCACTCAGCCACTACAGCTAGCTAATGTGCTTTCATTTTCATGCCAGTATGCCACTCTTTTCTTCAGTGCTCTGTGAATTACATCATCATACACACCATGCATGACAGCTTGCTTACTGCATTCAGATTAGGCCAGATTCTATAAGGCAAAGACCTCAGTTGACTTCAACTTTCCTACATATCGTCCAAGAATTGGACAGATTAACCATGTCATACATAAACTCCATTTCATTGCCTTATATATGTCTTTAAAGGAAAATTAATCCTTGTTGACAAGAACTTAACACGTGTAGATATTTTTGTCCTTAATGAAGTACTGCAAAGTGTCCACACAGTATCACAGATACAAAAATCACTAGACAGCTCAATTTGCAGACAGCATCTGCAAAGTACACACACAAGAATAATGTGAAAGAGTGCAAAAATATTACTAGTTAAATAGAAACTGGGCAATCACAAAAGATTTCCTATTGTCGTCGTCGTTGGCTCCTGTACTGAAATGACCAGGTGGGATCATGAGAATGGAGTGGTCTATAAAGTTTGGCAAGAATAGTCTCAGTAATGAAATCTCACGATCCCATTTCCGAAAAAAAAAATCTCACTATCCCAGTTGTAAGAAATCAACATATATTTTTCATTTTCCAAACTGCCATTTTTTTCCCTGATCGAACAAGCTATTTTGTCTCATCCTCTGTATGGCATGATGCACAACGTATTCAAGGGAATGATATCTCTGCCAAATCTTGTGTTGTGCACAAGATCACAATGCCATGTTGGTTCCCTTTGACCAGAACAAATCCATGTGACAAGAAGAAACCAAGCTCTGTGCTGCTGGTGCAAGTGACCCTGGTTTAATGGATCGGATGCACGCCAGGTGCACCTGAAAACAAGTGTACAGCCCAGATGGAGCCCAAGATTCCACCAGTGCGCTTATATTACTAGCACTACTGGTTTTCCATGTGGGGCAGGCGGCTACAAGAATCTTGAACCCCAGCTGATTCTTTCTCCTCTAGCACTACTTCCTCAGTACACAGATTTGTGTGACTATATATCAAACAAGATAAGAAATGGAAATGGTATATATCCTTGTCTATATAGTATATATACAAGAATGAATCTTTGACTGGTAAAATTCAAACACCAAATGTTGGTTTGACTGAATCGGGGCAAGAAAACTTAACATTCATGCGCGGCCGGGCCGACCCATGCGCACTGTCTGCAGCCATGGGAGCATATATGTTCTCTCGATTCTAGTTAATCGCCAACAGCATGGGCTAAATGATTCTTAAAGAAAGGATCTGAAACCTGAATACATACGTGTCGCGTAGATCAGAAATAAAGTGGGTCAAAATGTTTGATGGTCACAGGATCTGAGTCGGCAGAGTGGAATCCAATTCTTTGTTGTATGACTGACCAAAATGTGCCACCTGTTATGCCGCGAACTGAAAACGCATGATGGCATATATTTGGCACGGCTTTCGGTGTAAAACAAATAAAACAGACTTGCCAGTCTTATCATACTGTTGAAAGGATACAAATGCAGCAGACCCTCTGGTATTTGCTTCCTGATGTTCAAGAAAAAAACGTTTGGTTCCTTCATTCGCATACCAACAGTGAATGTGTATCAGTTGTCGGTTCCAAGAGCAGAGCATACTTAGGTGCCTGTTTGCTAGTAAATATCAGAAAAATTATAAAGCAACATTCCCTTCTCCAATCACCCCTTAAGAATGTAGCCCGTGGAAATCCATCTCATCTGACCTTGACCATACCAAGAAAGTTGAATTTCTAATCTAGGTATTTGCTCACTAGTACTTAGGATATCATTTCTCAGTGTCACCCTCATTTTGTGAAACCACATAGATTTTACTGCAGGATAGAATGTGATAGTGATGGAGACATGAGTTTAAAGGAAAAATCAATAAATAAAGGGATTTTAGTGTTTCTACCCCTATTCCAAAGTCCAATGGTGATTTTGCCCCTCTTTTTTAACTTTATGATTTTACCTTTTTTCTAAACGAAGCTCCCGTTTACCCCTAGTATGTAACATTGTCTGAGACATATTGATTAAATAGCCAAAAAAAGAAAAATAAATGAAAAAACACGCGCAAAAGACAAGGATACTCTTATGTCCCTCTCTTTACCGCCGGGAGGCGATAGTTCACACATCTAGCGATATTAAATTGCGTTTATGTGGATTGTTAATTAAAGTGTTGCAGATTTTTTTAAAAAAAACTGTCCAATAAAAATGAGAGCTTGATGTCTAAAAATAGAGGTAAAACACAACATAATAAAACAGAGGTAAAAACTCATGGACAAAGTCATTATTTTATCCAAAAGTTAGCATCGTTTGAAGGACTTAACAAACTAGGGGTAAAGTCTTCCTTCGTTTAAAAATTACAAGGGTAAAATCAGAAAGTTAAAAACGAGGGTAAAATCACAAATGGACTTCAAAACAAAGGGTAGAAATGCTCAAACCTCAATAAATAAATGTTTTGAGATATAGAACAGTGGAAGGATGAAGAGCTAGGGTTAAATCATCTGTCTTATCTGGATATCCGTTTTGGTTTCAAACAATTCTTATCAGACTACCCAGCTAGGATTTACACTGTTTGATCAATTTCTCATTTATAACCTCCGGTCCAATTTAGATCCAGACTTATATGGGCTATATCTGCTCCTTCCCACGCGCTGATAGTGACTGGGCTATCTGCTCAGTCAACCAACACAGGAGAGAAGATCTGTGGCCCAACCAAGCCTCAACTCATGCCTCTCAGCCCAAGGACTAATACACAGAATACTATTGGGCCAATAAGAAGTTGGCCTATTACCTAAAGAGCTCATTCCTTACCTAAGTTCAATTGCAAACGGTTTCTGCCCAGGACTTGGGTACTGAGACACTACTATATACCAAACTGAAATCCACTATGGATTAAAAAAAAAAGGGTGCACAACCAATTTACAAATATAAGATGGTTCAGATAAAATCAATTCATACAGTAGCATCGCCACCAGGTATCTAAATCATTCAGTTTAACAACTGAACCACCACCCAAGTTTGATTTCCTGATTATAACGCCACTGTACAAATGAGCTGTTTGTATAGCAGCGCTCTTTACAATCAGTCATCATTTTGAACAATACACAAGAGAACTGCATACCTTTACATTAATAGAGGGCAAATAGGTTGCCGTACAGAAATTTCAATCGTCCCAAGCAAACTACATTCCAGTTCATGTTTACCTAAGTGATGACAAAGGAACAAACTTTTTTTCTTGGATACGCAAGAGAGCTGCGTATCACTATATTAAGAAAAATGGGGTTAGCACCCATACACAAACGCACAATGCTGGTTCTTCAAATAAACAGACACACCCTTAACATACTAGAAGAATAAACCATCAGAAGAATAAATCACAAGTGAAAACTGGAAGCGCACAAGACACACAGATTTCACCATCCATTGATTGTGACAAAGGATCTTCGTAGTTCCTACTCAACCCTGCATGCATACCAACAAGGGCAACCTTTTAGATAGATTGATGATATTATAGTAAGTAGTACACTGGTATAATGGACTAATCTATGTAATCATTTGAACTCAACATTATTGGCATGTCAACGGTTTTAGCAATAAAATTATCCCTTTTTTTTAATAACTCAAGATAATGCAGTTTCACATAGTATCATGAGTACAGTTCTAAAAATAGGTCAATGGCATGCTTTCACAGAAAATGACTTGTTAATATGATTTCAGTGCATGAAACTAATAATCAACTGGAAATTAGCTATGGCAGTATGGCCCAAAATGGAACCTACAGTTTCCTTAACCCAAGGAAATAGTAGGCTAAAAACTTCCATTTGTAATTGAATGTGAATCCAATAATTCCCATTGCATAACTGATAATTTCATCAGAGCATGCTATGCACCTATGTCAATGAAGGTAAACTAGCTAGATCGTTCTAGGGACATCAGTGATTTTCCCATATTCAGGAGTTCAATGGTGCTTTTGCCCCTCTTTTTTTAACTGTGACTTTTCCCACACCTTTTCCAATTGAAGCTATCGTTTACCCCTGTTTTGGATGCCTGTTAGATGGACATCATGGAACCAAATTAAACAGTAAAAGACATTTGGAAAAGAGGCAAAGACCAAATTATTCACCTTATCCAATTCTGTGACCCATGAAATGACCCACCATGCGAACCATAGTGACAGTGATGAGGAACGAGGGTGACCAGCATGACAAGGGTTGTCACCTGGGCATGGTACAATGTCATGTTCCTCATCTCAAGAACATTGATCCCTTTTTGGGAACGTGGGAAAAATCTCGTCCTGGCCTTAAGCATAACACGTTCCTAGTTCCCCAAATCCATGACCCAATCAACTCGACTGTGACTATGAGGGGGCTGCAGGGCTCCTGGCTGCCAATGAGATGTCTGCTGCTCATGTGCTCGTCCTCACCATGTCGTCCTGTGGGGAACCCAATCCAGTTCTCAATCTGCTGCCCAAACTCGGCGCATGCCGCTCTGGCTGCCAATGAGATGTCTGCTGCTCATGTGCTCGTCCTCACCATGTCGTCCTGTGGGGAACCCAATCCAGTTCTCAATCTGCTGCCCAGACTCGGCGCATGCCGCTCCGTCTGTGTCTGGGTGCTGCCACCGCCACCACAGGGCGTCGCCCCCTCCCTGTCCAAGTTTCCATAGCCAATCTGCCACACCAAACGGGCTTGACCTGCTGCCTCAGTCTGCTGCACCAGGCCACGCTACTCTAGGATGCCGCCGTTGTAGGTCACAAGTCCGTCGTCATGCCATGCCTCAGCCTCGTCCCTCTCAAACTGGTCACCCAACTGGCTGTCCCTGTGAGCCTTGCAGCAAGTTGCAACACAATCGGCCTCTTGCTCCTTCACAAGTTGAGCCAGGCTCTGCTATCCTGTTACTTTTTGTTTCAACTAGCAAACATGCCCATGTGTTGTGATGGAATGTACAGCTTGTTGCGTAGCCACCGGAACAACTTGCGGCTCAATGACATTTAGTTGTCTATGCTTCAGAAAGAATTAAGTTAATGGTCAAATTTTAGGGTAAACCCGTGTTTTTTACCCAAAAAACACATTGATTGTACTTCTAGCTAGGGAACCAACATGGGTGTTAGCAAACAAAGTACCATGGACACCTATTCATACTCATGGAGTATTACACAAACAGGTTTATATCTAGCCAAGTCAGCCAAGTCTGCTTATGAGGGTTTCTTCATGGGATCTACTCAGTTTGGACCGTATGAGAGGATTTGGAGACCTGGGCACTGTTGGAAACAAAATCACTTTGTTTCTCTCTTATGCTGCTGCTGGAACTGAATCACTCAATTCCTCACTTGCACTCTATCTTGATTCACACAAGAATATGAGAACACAAATCTAAATACTTATAGCTTCACACTATAAGGTTACAACTCACTTGATTTTCACAACGAAGAACTATCACACAAAAAACACATAGCTTGCTAACATACGGGTACATATTTATAGCATCACCTAAGCCGGTTACAAACCGTCCTACTGTTTTCTAACAGCTGTGCAGCAGCTGTCCACTTAGTAAAATCACAATTGGATACTAATTACTAGTTGTCCTACTGCTGTTTATTAGCTAGTAGCAAACTCTAAATTGCATAGCTCCACTAGCAACTATCTAGTACTAGAAACTTCATGGAGCTCCCTCATCCATACTATACTTTATAATCAACACTAATATACCTATATGACAAGATTAGTCCTAACAGGCACAGCCCAAGTGCCATTTTTTCCTATGGTTGGCGGCCCATAATCGGTGCTGGACAGCAGATTGCTTCGCGCGACGTGGGCTGCCTCATCCTGAGCAGTGCCCTTTCTGTGACCAGGAAGATGAGACTATCAACCACCTTCTAGTCTCCTGTGTCTTTGCTAGGCAATTCTGGTATTATTTTTTAAGGCAGGTCGGTCTCCATTCCTTGCCACCACAACCTTCAGATATTTCTTTTGACAGCTGGTGGGAACAAGCTATTGGAGCAACAAGCGGATTGATACAAGGTCTCAACTCTCTCATTGTGCTTGGGGCATGGACTCTTTGGAACCATCGGAACCATTGTGTTTTTGCTGGAGAAGAGCGCCAGTTGTGGAGTCTAGCAGGAGCCAAGGGTCTGTCCTCTTTGACAGCGCCTCTCCTTGGTGGTTAGCTTAGCGCTAGTCTTTTTGGTCGTTTCCCTGTCCTTTTTCAGGCGTGAATGTAATTTCTAATATTTGTGGGGATTATGTTTGGTGTGTGTTGTAGGGCTCTAGCCCCTTTCTTTCTTCTTAATATAATGAAGCGCAGCTCTCCTGCGTTTTCGAGAAAAAAATATCCAGCTACTCACACCTGAGGTTTACCACGTACGTTGTTAGGCATGGGGTGCCATAAGTGGGCGCACATAACACACATGGAAGAAGAAAGGTATTCACTTTAATATTAGGGAGATAGATGTGTAGGTGAAGATGTAGATTGGTTGATGACATATACTTATGTAAACTGCCAGATGTATAGACCAATTGATGATGTAGCTTCATACATTTTCATGAGCTTGTGAAATCTATCGAAATGCTAGCTAAATGTTTCCTATCAAAACAGGGTAAAATCACAAACTAAACAGAAACAAAGGGGGGAATTTGCAGGGGCAAACTAGCCTTTTTACAGCTGATTTGAAACCTTTATGAGCACAAAACGGAATATGAGCAAACTCAATCTTCATTTTGAAAAAGTGGAAGCAAAGTCACAAAGTTGAATTAACAAGGGCAAATCGCAATTGGCCTTCAAAGTATGGGCATGAACACAAATGCCTTCTAGTCCTAAGGACTTACTATGGCTTCATAGAGGTGATAATGAAAACTACTGTATGGGTAAAAGATCAGGAATTCAGGGTTCTGACCTGATTGAGATGTGAAGATAAAGAGCACCAGGCATTGTCTGATTGACTAACACTACAGGTCCCAATAGAATGTCCACTTGAAGCTATTGTGCCTTTACAGCAGCTTCAGCTTCAGCAGTATAATCTGGAAAAGTCTGCAGTGCCTAGTGAAGAGTACTAATGGCTATCAACATCAAGGAGAAATAAAAGGCTATCATGAGAACAAATAGATTGATTACTTTATCAATATACCTCATACAAGGACCATGATATATAAGCATCTGTAGCAGCATATTGAAGTTGTTGTTTTGAGAGAACATCAGCCTCCCAGTTCCCCATTCTTATGTTGCTCGGCTTCGGCAACTACAGAGAAGCAACAAAGCCACAAATGAAGTGCATTGTGATGTTGGTCTTTTCTTAGTTCAAATAAACATGCATACAAAAAGGCTTTTCAAGTTCACAGTTAGTGTCAGGCATTTAGAAAGTAACTTGGGTTTCTTTATACCAAATCTATAACTTAACAAATAACAAACAACAAAGTGGAATTTTCACGATAGTGCAATTCACAGATAGAGCACAAATTTAAATTGAACAGAGATAGGACTTTGTCTCCCACACATTACTAATGGAGCTGCAAAAGACAAAAGTACTTAGTGTCAACAATATACCTCTTTGCCTGTGATCATTTCAGTTAAAGAAGCAAGACTCCATCTTTTGGGAGTAGATAACTTGACATTTGCCAGGGTTGACAAATCCATCAGTGGTTGTACGCAGACATCATAGTCATTCAACATTTTCCTTGCATCATTGTCTATGCATATTCCAACCTGAAAAGACACAGAGCCGTGACTAACATGAATTAACTAGAGCATAGTATCTAGGAAAAATAATGGGAAAAACACGATGGCAGTAACAAGCAAAAGCACTGACTTTGATGGACGAACTATCCTCCAAGAGAGTTTTCAGTATAGGTGGTACCCCAGAGTGAGCAATATGCAGGACATAGCACAGAGTTTTCTCCATGCATAGTTGCATTACAGCAACCTTACAAGGTGGTTCTCCTGCAAAGAACACAGCTCCAGTTACCAAATGTTATCAGATGGAACTACTTGCAAGAAGGAAGTTACCAAATGTTCACAAAAGAGGAATGACCAAAATTGCTTCATTTGATTTAGATATAGTGAAGACACCATTGAAAATTCAGATAGAAAGAAGAACAAACCTCTTCTTGGAAAGGGCCTCCACTCGAGATCAAACCCAAGAGAAACCTGGCCGGGGGTTTCCATCCTCTCAATTTTGTCTAAGATGTCGGTTGCAGCTTTCTCCACCTCTGAAGGTGTCCTGCAGTAAACTATCTTACCGCCGAATGATATTTGTTGGCGTCTTGCCCTCACATAGCCTGTAATCAGGATGAAGAGGAAACATGATTCCCATCTCAATTACACAAGAACTCAATAAGCAACAGCAACAGCGACAGATGTGATCAAAACCCAGAAAAGAATTGATTTTTAGGCGCCTAAGACACAGCGGTGGGGATCAGGTACTTCTTAGCCCGCATTTTCAAAATCTATTGCGATCCAAACCCAATGCGTGGCGAAATTTCTAGCAAAAGAAACTTCTTGCCCCCATTTTCAAGAAGCAGGAGGGTTCTTTGATTCCGCTAGGCCAGGAATGGGGAATGGGAAAGCCGATAAGAGCAGGAGCGCACCTTGGGGTGTGTGGGGCGTGAGGGTCCACGGCGGCGTGGATCCACCGGACACCGGGCTTTGGCTGTACCGGCGGCGCGAGGAGAGGGAAGGGGATGGGGAAGTCCAGTCGGGTAGGCGGCGGCGCTTTGCGGCGGCGGAAGCCGAGGCGTAGGCGGCCTCGATGGCCTGAAGCTCCGCCTCGGCCGCGTCGTCCCAGTGGAAGTCGTCGTACTCGACGTTGCCGGGGACCGACGATGCGGGGGGCGCGCCGGCGGCGGGATGCGTGGCCATCGAGCTCGCTGGAGCACGAGCACGGCGGAGCCTATTTTCTGGCAGAAAATGACATACATTTTATTTCTACTATTGTTTTCTTCTAGTAGGTTTTTTGAAACTCCGAGGAGGGAGACGCGGGACGCCAAACATTGGGATTTGTGTGTATGTGTGTTTCATTGGTTTTTTTTTTATATATATAACAAATACAACAATCAAATTCATAAGCTTGTTCCCATTACATGTGTGCTTCAATTTATCCCCTTCTCTTATATCCACCATGATCCTTCTCTTCCTCTATCTCTATCACTAATTCCTCCTTTATCATCTATTTCCACAAAAGGTCTAGACCAATTTGATATATCTTGAGGTAGTCAATCTTGACGTAGGATGAGGTAGTTATCTTAGGCTGTGTTTGGTTTATCCTTTAAACTTCAGTGACTAAAATGCCAAACATCTCTCTCTCTAAAGTTTAAGAGTTTAGTAACCTTTAGTCATGAAGGGGTAACTAAAAGCCACTAAAGTGTATATGGGATAATAACTACTTTAGTGACTAAAATACCAAACACCCCCACTAAAAATTAGGGTGCACTAAACTTTAGAGGGAGAAACTAAACACCCCTTTAAAATTAATAGAGATGGTCACTTAAAGTTAAGGATCACTTGTGCTCATGCCGTTCAATCTAGGCAACTTGCATAAGTAATCTAACTGATTTGGACCAGTAATAAGCTTCTTCACACATCTTTCAATAGTTATCTTGCTAATGTTGAATTAAATACTTGCTGATTTTCTAGATCAAACAATAGGTTCATAAGCTCATAAATATATCATATACTACCACTAAACAATATTAAGCATCGATGCAATACTAGCACCATACAATCATCAAATAACTTGATTTTCATAAATGATCACTAGATATGTCTATATGCACTAAACATGTCCTTAGCAAATTATAAATGCAAATGCTAAATGGAGGAGAGGCATGTCATATAAATGTGTAGGGATGCATTGAACTCATAGAGAAGTATGTTCACTTCATTCCTAAGCTTTCAAAATCTTCTCTCATCTAGTGGCTTGGTGAATATACCGACAAGTCGATCTTCGGTAGTGTCCACACTTTGAATTGATATATTTCACCTTGCAACATATTGACACAAAATTCATTACTAAAACAAGTTATGGACTACGTACTCTAAAGAGATGAAGTTTAAAGTCGCTCTTGAAAAGCCGCCTCCAGTTCACTAAAGATGAGGGGATTTGTGATTGGAAACGAAGTCATTCATCTCTTTCCATATGCACCATTATGGAGAGCTCCATTAAGAAGCAGTCGATGAAATTCACCTTTTGATGGACTATCATCATATCCAATGGATGCCAACAACCAACCATCTAGTACACTTGACGTACACTCAAAGAAAAGGTGCAGTAAAGTTCTATCGACATGTTTCTAACACAACAAACACACAATAATAGCCACGTGAAACACTGACACGAGTGATCTTCCCAAAAATCTATACTATAATTGAAATCTTCTAAAAGAGTGGGAAGCCTAAATCTCACCTCTAGTCCACAGGGCAGACTCACCGCCGCGAGGCTTCTCACCCACCTCTCACCTCCGACCCGTGCAACACGCCCACGCATGCTCGTCCCCGCACCGCCCCGGGTTCGATCCTTGCCTACTCCAAATTTCTCCGATAAAACTCCTTTCTCTATCTGTCATGACAGGACGGGGCCATAGATAGAAAGCACTGAGCTCCCGTCCCCGCGGCCCACCCGCCACCGCGAGGAACGCGTGACGACCTCGCCGCGCGCGGTTGCGGCGGCTGCGTCTCGGCGGGCAGGATCTGCTAGGGTTCCCCGCCGCCGCCGGGGAAACTCCGGCCATGGCGAGCCCGCGGTCGGCCGGCGTCGCGGGCGACGAGGCGATCTGGAGGAAGCTGCGCGAGGCCGGGTTCGACGAGGACGCCATCAGGCGCCGCGACAAGGCGGCGCTCATCGCCTACATCTCGAAGCTCAAGTTAGAGGTATTGTAGTCTCCTCGTGGCGTTTTTGGGTTTCTTGGCCTGGTGGGTGTCCCGTTCTTGGTTACCTAGGCGGGCGTAGTTCTTCTACAAGTCCTGTTCTTTCGGAGGGAGGCGGGCAGGGTCGTAGGGTTGGCCGGTCAAGAATCTGGGAAACCAATGGCGAGATTTTGCCGTCGGGGCAAGGGGAGGATGAAGGGGGAGGGGAGATTGATTTTGGCGTTTCTTTATCTCTGCCCTGTTTTCCCCCCATTTTTTTTGGGTACGGTGATGAGTGTTGTGGCAGGTGTGTTGCGCAAGAGTGAAAGAAGTCGTGTTTTCAATTAGCTGTTGGTATTCCTGTATTCGAAGCAATTCCTTTATGGCTCTTGCAGTTGGAGTTGCAGGGTTGTAAGTCACTCAAGTTCTGCTGTGTTCTTCTTGATTCCCTGGGTTTCTTTTGGTATATAAGCCGCCATGATTCGCGTTTTCAACTGCTGTAGCTACGGCAGCTAGCTCGCCATGTGAGCTAGGTAGGCTGCAGTTTGTTTATAGCATATCGCAACAGCAGTTTTACGAGCTATTTTTGGAGTGGATTTCTTTTTACTTCCAAGGCTGCCGCAGAGGCTGGATCCATCAGTTCCTACTAATCCTATGCGGAGGCCTCATTTTTCTGTAGCTCAACAATTTGGCTATACGCATTGCCGTTTGAGTTGTTGAAAAATAATGGAGTGCCACAGTTGTTGTATTAACATGAATTTATTTAATGTTTTCTGGTATCAGTTACTTAACCTTCTTTTCATATTAATCACTGAGAAAATGTCGTTGTCTTCCCATTGATAATGTGATGTGTTCCTTTCCGTGGCCGGGTGCTGAAAAAAATTATCTTGTTATGCACTGTAATATTGTTTAACTGGCTGCTTCTGCTTATCTTGTTAGGCAGCTTTAAACTTTGCATGCTTTAATCTCGAAAAGATAGACAACTCGTGTTTGTCCATTGGTTGTTTGGTTTTTTAATTCAGTGCAAATATTTTTTCTGCAGATTTATGATTTCCAGCACAACCTCGGGCTTATATTGTTGGAGCGGAAGAATTTGGCATCCAAAATTGAACAACTTGAGGCTTCTTCTGAGACCAATGAGATCATTCTTAAGCGAGAGCGTGCTTCTCACCTGTCTGCTTTAGCTGAAACACGAAAGAGGGAAGAAAGCCTCAAAAGACATCTAGCCATTCAGAAGGAGTGCACGACAAATGTAAGATTCCATTTCAATTAGATTTCCAATTTATCAAAAAAAAAAAAAATTAGATTTCCATTTCAATTAATCATTGAGATGTAATAGACTTGAAAGATGATGTTCTCCCTTGGTTTGCCAAAACATACACTGAAAGCTGATGTTATAAACCTGAAAGATGATGTTCTCCTTTGGTTTGTCAAATTATACACCGAATGCTAAGCTTCTTGTATTTTTTCAATCAGATGTCTCTGAAGAGAAGCTTGTTGTGGTTTTGGTGCATGATAACATAGTAACATTGATATGTCAACTTTTTCATGTAAAAGTTTAATGAGGCAGTGAAGTCTGGGAGATCGAACACATGTGTCAGATAGTAAAGTCTCTTGTTCCACTACTATCTTAGATTTGTGTGCAACTGAAACTTCCTTCTGTTTATTTCTGAACATGAGTATAGGCTCATTTTGAAAAGTCATGTAGGCAATATTTTTTGTAAGAAAGTTTGTAGAATTCTAGCAAAAGGTTACTCCTGATTTGTCTTGGTATTTGATTTCTGTCAATTAGAATTGCATGGGACTCTCAAATTAAACTCTGGTACTGACATAGTGTTTTCAATGTAGCTTGAAAAGGCAGTAAATGATATGTGCAGGAAACAGCTGAAGCAAAAGTTTCATATGAAGCAAAACTGGATGAAGCTCGTCAAATGATAGAGACGGCACAGAAAAAGTTTGATGAAGCAGAAAAGAAACTTCTCACTGCTAAATCTTTAGAAGCAGAGTGCATGCAAACTCGCAATGCCTCTCTGAGAAAGCTGCAAGACATTGAAGACTGTGAAGATGAGCTAAGAAGATACCGAACTTCTTTTGAACTTGAGTATGTACTCAATTTTCTTGTTGAATTATGTTGGTTTTCCTACTTTATTTGAATTCATTATCAATTGCATAACTTATAGATTTTGTAATTTGTGAATTGTGCGACTCACAGCCGCGAGGCTTCTCACCCACCTCTCACCTCCGACCCGCGCAACACGCCCACGCATGCTCATCCCCGCACCGCCCCGGGTCCTAAACAATTTTGAAATCTCTTGTATATATATATATTCTCTGAAATTCTAAAACTTAATATATAGATTTCAGAGAATATATATAAATTATAGTAGAGACTACGTTTTATTGGATCAATTATATGCATCGAATGTTTTCTTATTGATGAAAATCATCTGCTAAATTGATGCTTCTATGGAATCAGGTAGGTGAAGATGTGGTGGCTGAACTGCAAACAGCTATGGAGAAGCAAGCAGGTCTGGACATGCTTAGCTGCATGGTCTGGACATGCTTTATAGCTACATTGGTGAGTATCTATAGTTTTTTTTATACATTGTCAGTCTTCTATAAGCAACTTGTGGTCTCATCAGATCTTGTGATGCACCAGATTGATGATGCAAAACATATGTTGAGAAGGCAAATGCTATTCAAAGGGGGGAACAACTATCTTTCCCTTTGTTTAGGATATAATAGTGGAAACATTACGCTTGCAACATCCTTACATCGTCGAGTCCAAGGATGCGTGGGTTGAGAAGGTTGGTTCTTCGGGAACATGCTCATGTATTTGCTTTTTATCTGGTTCCATCCTCTGTTACCTCAACTTATGAGTTTTGATAGGGCTGTTATGTTTTCATTGTGATGGGATACTGTGTGAGTGTCGCGTGCTTGCTTGTGATGGGATACTTGTCTAATTGTGTTCCTTTGGCAGGCTGAATTGATGAAAACATTGTAGTGTATTGCTCCCATTTCCACCACTCGCCTGACAGATTGTGTGCCGAAGCCCGAAGGTGGGAAATGTGGCTGGTGGCTCCAGTAGCTCCATCGCCGATCATCCAAGCAGTGGTGAAGGTACGAATCCTACGTCATTGAATTGGAGTTCCTTCCACAGGGCACATCAAAGTTCGATGGTCTTTTGTTTTAAATGCAAAGAAACTGCTTGAAGATGATGAGCTGCTGCTTGCAGGGTACTCTACCACATTGAGAGTTAGTGAAGAAAAAAATCTGAAGCCGTTCAAAGGAAAGGAAGGTGAATATCGATATTCAGGGCAAACAAGACTGCCTGATTCATGATCTTCCTGTCTCCAAGACAAGATCTGCAGTGTCTCATTAACCCCGCCTCAACTAAAGAGATGCATATGTTGTTTGCATAATTATATTGCTAGGGTATCCATTAGACAAATACCAGTGCTGAATGAAGCGTTTATGAGCTGTGTGTTGAGATTTTAAGATGCTTGTTAAGGCTGTGAAGAATACAGTTTCAAGAATCTGTAGTATTATTTTTCAAAAAAAAAAAATTACTCACAATAAGCAATATGCCAATATCTGGGATGTACAAAGGTTTTAGTAAGCAATATGCCAATATATCTATGATTTACAAAGGTTTTCTGCTGTAAAATTGCCAACATGATGTGCTTGGTTGGATAAGCTGATTTCGTTGATAGTTTCTTAGTTAATAAGAAGCCTGTTGGTGTAAACACACGGAAGCTATTCTGAAGCATGTTGGTGTAAAAACAGGGAAGCTATTCTGTGTCGTCAACAATCAACAAGGCAGCTAATGGAGAAACGTTGCTCCGTAAAACTTGTCTGCTTATGTGATGCAATGACGAGAAATTACTTTATTATGCTTTCTTCTACAAAAGTGTTTACTAGAATATGTAAATATTCAAATATAATTGTGTAAAAGTTAAACAGTGCAAAAATAAAACATCATTGATTTTTTATGTGCTTTTCTAAAATAAAACCGTAGCGTTAACACGGGCATTATACTAGTTGACATGTGCCCGATGTACTCAATCTATCTATCCCGCATAATCGGAGTAGAAATATTCATAAATAATCAGAGTAGAAATATCCCATGAAAAGTTTAGCCCCCCTATATTCTAAAAAAAATAGCTCCCCCTATAAGAGGGTACGATAATATAAACCACAAAATCGGTGGAATTGTATCTTGATGTAGTGCGCTAGCAGCTTCGTGTGGGGTATGGCAGCTGGCAAGTACACAAAAATTACAATACTTACGGACTCAAATTAAACGATTTGATTTGAAACGATTTTACGAATTTGATACAAATCTGTTGTGTCGACGTGTAGAATTGAGGAGGCTCCTGGACTGCGACATCCCAAGCCGGCCTTCTCTTCTCCGTCTTGTTGTTTTTTCAAGGGTCCCTGGCTGGTTGGCTCGGGTCGCCTCCTCTTCCTCCGCATCCGGCTGCTGCTGCTACCCTCGCCGCCCCCGCCGCCGCCTCGGCGCCCTGGTCGCCGCCGGAGCGCCCGCCCCGATCCCGGTACGTCCCGCCCCCGGATCTCATCTCACCGCGCCCGCCAGATCCGGCCGCGCCGGCGGGATCCGATCGGGGGAGCCCGCGGATCACGCGCGCAGACCAACAAGCTCGCTCCTGTCCTCACCTCGCTTCGGCCCGATCCCGCTGCAGGTCCGATGCAGCCGCCGATGGGGAACGAGAGGCCGCCGCCGCCGCCCGGCCGCCCGGTCTCGGCCTTCGTGCCCGGCGCCGCCGCTGTCCCGCCCCCGCCGTTCGCCGCCGGTGCCGGCGGCGGCCCGTTCGCCGCGCCGCCGACGAGGCAGGGAGCGCCGCCGCCTCAGTCTGGTGGTGCTGCGGCGGCGCCCCCTTCGGCTGCGCCGCCCGCCGCCGCAATGGGTGGGTTCAGGGGTCCGCCGCCGTCACAGGGGGGACCCTTTGGGGCCGGTCCACCGCCTCAGGGCCCTTTCACCACCTCCGCACCGCCGTCGCAGGGTCCCTTTGCGTCCGCTCCGCCGGCGCAGGGACTCCCCTTTGCCTCCGCTCCGCCGTCTCAGGGACTCCCCTTTGCCACCGCTCCTCCGGCTCAGAGTCCCTTCACGTCCCCTCCACCGTCTCAGGTCCCCTTTGCTGCTGGACCACCGCCGACGGGGCCCTTTGCTGCTACACCAGCGCCGTTTCGCCCTCCGACGTCGTCCCTTGCGCAGCCGCAGTCTCCCACAGGAGGTGCTTTGCCTCCACCACCGACATATGCGAGGCCACCACCACCAATACAGGCGCAAGGGTATTACGGCGGCGCACCACCTGCGAACCCTCAATTCCCGATGTCAAGGCCGGCATTTCAGCAACCAATGCAGACCATGCCTCCTCCTCCAATGGGATCGGCTGCCCCGTTTGGTAACCAGGCGGCGTATGGTGGGCCTCCAGTCGGAGGCACACTTCAGAGCTTAGTGGAGGACTTCCAGTCGTTAGCACTGAGCTCTGCGCCTGGGTCGCTTGACCCTGGTGTCGATGTGAAAGGGCTGCCAAGGCCATTGGATGGTGATGAGGAGCCAGTTAAGCTTATGGAGGCATTCCCATTGAATTGCCACCCGAGGTACTTCCGGCTGACAACCCGTGCGATCCCTGCATCTCAGTCATTGGTCTCCAGGTGGCATTTGCCTCTTGGAGCTGTGGTACACCCTCTTGCAGAATCACCTGATGGGGTAAGGAACTATTAATGCTTTCATCCGTTTCTATTTTCCAATGAATGGGCTCTTTTCTTGACTGACATGCTTCTTTCTCGTCACTCAGGAGGAAGTGCCAGTTATCAACTTTGGGTCCGCAGGTGTCATTCGTTGTCGAAGATGCAGGACGTATATAAATCCTTATGCAACATTTGCAGATGCTGGAAGGAAATGGCGCTGCAATCTTTGCACGTTGCTCAATGACGGTAATTATAACTATCCCAAACTTCAGTCTGTGTTATGGAATGGCTGAAAAAGAAAATACTGCTATGCAGATGACTATTCATGTCTGATTAAGCCATCATATTATTTCCTAGAAACAGTAACTGTATGTGTCATATTTGTAGTAGATAAGAATGTTTCACTACTTTGAATGACACAGTTTAGATGCAGAAAGGACCTCTCCTCAACTTCCTTGTACTATGTCCTTGTACTATGCAGAAACCATGCTTTGTGTGTTCGATATTGGTAATCCTTATGAGTATCATGAATCCAGCAGTTAAGCTTGGGACTAAATGGGTTGTGCAGATATTAAATGGTTGTTTTCAAGACCAATCAAATAACAAATAATTTACTTAGGGGGGAAGCTGCAAAATTGTACCTTGGGTGCTTGACCTTTGCCTGGATCTTCAGATTTTACCATGAACTAAAACCAAGTTTTTTTCACCCTGAACATTACAAATATATTCAAATAACGGGATGACATGATCCATGATGGCCACACAAAGCTGTCTTTCCATATGATTCTCTTATCCTAGCTTATGCTTATCATCCTGTAGAGCTAGCATTATTGACTTTCTGATTCCTAACTTGACATGCTTTCCACAGTGATGGTAAAAATTGTTGTAGCGAGTCTTAGAAATTGAGCTGAGTTATAATACTCCATCCTGGAAAGAATGCAAATCTATCATAGCACATAGTCAAATCATTTTGAGTTTGACCAAATTTATAGAAAAAAATATCAATATTTATGATTACCAAATAAGCTTTGCTAGATTTGTCATCATGAGATATATTTTTCATAGTATGCTTATTCTATTCTGTAAGTATTGGCACTCTTTTCTATAAATTTGGTCAAACTTTAGAAAGTTTGGCTAGGAATAAAGCTAGAATTGTATCCTTTTCTGGATGGAGGTAGTACCTCATATTATCGATTATATATTTTAGGATGTATTTTTAGACCAAAGGAGCTAGATCAGGCATGCTGTTGTCATCAGAGTTTACTTTGTTCATGGAAATAGCGCTTGAAGTGCAAAAACTCTTCCGTCATACAATCTTCATTCTAATGCTACATAATTCCCTAGAAACCCTCTCCCATGAACCGCTTTATGAAAACCAATGCCTTCTTTTACTGCAGTTCCTGGAGAGTACTTTTGTGCGCTTGATGCTAATGGCAGAAGGTATGATGCTGATCAAAGACCTGAACTCTCTAAGGGAACTGTAGAATTTGTTGCTCCAACAGAATATATGGTGCGGCCACCGATGCCGCCTTCCTATTTCTTTCTTATTGATGTGTCAGTATCTGCGGTTCGGAGCGGATTGCTTGAGGTACGGTTTTATCTGTGTTTAAAATATTTCTGAGTGCCATCTTTTTTTATTTTTTTGCTTAATGACTCACATTATTACTGCTACTTATTTTTTTAGGTTGTTGCAAAGACCATCAAATCATGCCTCAATGAACTTCCAGGCTTTCCGCGAACACAGATTGGATTCTTAACCTTTGACAGCACCTTGCATTTTCATAACTTCAAGGCATGCTCTACATCTCTCACATAGTCATTCTTCAACTCGAACTTGCGCCTTTTGTTTTGCAATACATGTCAATTTTTGAGTGTCGCATTCAATTTGTACTGAAATAACCTGTATGGTCTTCTTGTATCAGTCTTCTTTGTCACAGCCTCAAATGATGGTGGTTGCTGATTTGGATGATGTTTTTCTGCCTTTGCCTGATGACCTCTTGGTTAATTTGGTCGACTCAAGACATGTTGTGGAGTCATTTCTTGATAGCTTGCCAAATATGTTTCATGACAATGTAAATGTGGAGTCTGCTCTTGGTCCAGCACTTAAAGCAGCTTTCATGGTTATGGTATGATTCTTATTTCTATTCTATGCATATTATACTCGATGTGAGAATAAAGATTCCTGTATACCATTGTCACCTTATTATTTGCACCAAAATTAAGGACAATTATGAAATCCCTTTGTAGAGTCAAATTGGGGGAAGTTGCTTGTCTTCCAGAGTACCTTGCCATCTCTTGGTATTGGTCGTTTGAGACTTCGAGGAGATGATGTTCGTGCATATGGAACGGATAAGGAGCATACTCTGAGAGTACCAGAAGATCCCTTCTACAAACAGATGGCTGCTGAATTCACAAAAAATCAGATTGCAGTGGACATATTTTCTTTCAGCGAGAAGTACTCTGATATAGCTTCTTTGGGTGAGAATTTGCTGGCAGAATGTTTGAACTGACGTACATTAGTTTTTTTTGGCTGTACTCTATTTTTTATGCTATATATGAAATTTTTAGGGTCTTTGGCAAAGTATACTGGTGGTCAGGTGTACCATTATCCAGCATTCCAGGCATCTACACATGGAGACAAACTTAAACTTGAGCTCAATAGGGAACTTACAAGAGAGACTGCCTGGGAATCTGTTATGCGTATCAGATGTGGAAAAGGTTCATCCACAATCTTCATTTCCTAATTGTCTTTGGTAGTTTTTTGGTTATGATTTGACCTAACTCACATAACATCTGTTTCAGGAGTACGGTTCACAACCTATCATGGTCATTTCATGCTTCGGTCCACAGACCTGTTAGCCCTTCCAGCTGTTGACTCTGATAAAGCTTTTGCAATGCAACTGTCGCTAGAGGAGACATTAATGACCACCCAGACTGTATACTTCCAAGTGGCATTGCTGTATCCTTTCCTCTCAATCTGATTTTGCACTACTCTTATGATTACATGCATTATTGCGCATATTTCTTGATTTCTGTGCAAAAAATTGTTGTTAAAGATGATATCTTTACATTGGAATATCACTCATTCAAATTGTCATCAACAAAAAGCTGGTCAGATAGCAATACATATGGGTCATAGTGTGGCATTTAATGGGAAGTATTATAATTATAAAAACTAAGTCAGTGTTCGCCTAAACAGAAAACGCTGAAGAGTCAGCCGTCATTGTTTAGTGAAAAAGTGGACTACATGACCATTTGATCAGGCTAAACGTTTGTTTAACACAGTTGGCCGCTGTAGTGCGTTTACATGCAGTTTTAATCATCATAAATGTTCGTTTAGGAAAAAATGATTCTGTTGATGCCCTGTTTTTTTTGGTCCATTTATATACTTGCCGCACACCATGTTGTTTGCTGTTTTCTGTGCATATATTTTTTTCATTTTCATATTTTGAGAATATTATGCATTCATATGGTACTTGCTTATTGTGTCCTCAACCCCATTAGATACACATCATCCTCTGGTGAAAGGCGTATCAGGGTCCACACAGCAGCTGCACCTGTGGTCACAGATCTTAGTGAAATGTATCGTCAAGCAGATACTGGTGCCATTGTGTCATTGTTGGGTAGAATTGGTTAGTAATATATGGATGCCTTTCATCTTTTGTAAATGTCAATATACATGTTATATTGTTATTACACAGTTTACTGACCATTACATCCTGCAGCGGTTGAAAATTCACTGTCTGATAAGCTGGACAGTGTCCGGCAGCAGTTACAGTTAAAGCTCGTCAGAAGTTTGAAGGAATACCGCAATTTATATGTTGTACAACACCGGATAGGCGGGAGACTAATTTTTCCCGAATCACTAAGATTTTTGCCATTATACATCCTGGCTATCTGCAAATCTCTTGCTCTCCGTGGAGGCTATGCAGATGTTTCTCTTGATGAAAGATGTGCTGCTGGTTTCAGCATGATGATATTGCCTGTAAAAAGGCTGCTCAATTTTATCTATCCTTCTCTGTACAGAGTTGATGAAATACTTACAATGGTATGTTGTTCTTTACCACTAAGCTGACTTAGTTGCTGTTAGCCAGTGTTGCTTGTGGATTTGCCATGCCCAAACCACCCAAATCAAATTTGACATAAAAAAGAAAAAAAGGATTTCCAGTATTTTCACTTGCACAAGATCTGTTTAGTCTGTTGAATACTTTCACAAGTCCTCAGTTACCATGCTTATGCTTTTAAAATGAAGTTCTTTTAGAGTTTAAAATGAGAAAGAACCAGACATTTTTAGCTTAGTTGCACTATGATACATCATTTGGTCAGCTACTTTCCTGGTAACTTTAAGTCTATCCTTTTTGTAGTTAAGCAAGGTTACCAAACAGTAACCAAAATATTCAAAATTATCTTTTATGTTTTGCAGGAACCAAATAAGATTGATGCTTCATTGAAGCGATTGCCATTAACATTGCACTGTTTAGATACTGGAGGTTTGTACCTCCTTGATGATGGCTTCACTTTCTTAGTGTGGTTAGGTAGGATGCTCCCGCCTGAACTTGTGAACAACATTCTTGGAGTGAGCTTGGCAAACTACCCTGACCTATCAAAGGTACAACTTTTGCAACTCCATAATAATACTGCTGACTACAAATTTTTACATCTTTGTTCTCTCCTCTTCAACAGAGTTGTTGTACATTCTTCCATGTGCATTATTATTTTTCCCTGTAAATGCTCTTGTACGAAAACTTGCAGTAAATGTGTTGCGTTTGCATGGGTGTGTTGCAGGTTCCATTGAGAGAGAGTGACAATGAGTTGTCAAGAAATTTCATGAAAATACTAAGAACCCTGCGGGAGAAGGATCCTTCTTATCACCAGCTGTGCCGTGTGGTGCGACAGGGTGAACAGCCAAGAGAAGGCTATCTGCTTCTATCCAACCTTGTTGAGGACCAGATGGCTGGAACAAGCAGTTATGTTGATTGGATACTGCAAATTCACCGTCAAACACAAAGCTAATGACGAAGAGCCAACAGGCTTGAAATTTTTGGCTTAGTGTAAACTTCTGCAGAATGTAGATTCAGCTGCTGCCAGTTCCAAATCAATCTTGCAACCCCATGGCAGATGTGTTATTCACAAGCCAGCGGTCCAATATGCTGTCCTGTAAGCAGCATTTGGCTGGCAAAGAAAGCTTCTTACTGTTAATATTTGTCCTTGTGATTATTTATTTTTGCAGAGTGAGAATACAGCTGTTGTATCGGAATAAGTAGGCAGCAAATATCGTGGGTATATTATACAATTGGGGTCGTGTTGTGTGGCCTGTGATCGCGTTCTTTCCTGATCTGAATCCTAGCCCGGTTCAGTTACTTGGCATTTGGGTTATAAAAAGTTCATCGTGTAAACTAATTTTTGGCTATTTTTAGTCTGTAATTGGAAATCTCATTTAATTTAACCATCATTACTCGAACGTCTTTCGTTCTAGACCACAATGGTCCTTTGTAGATTTATCTTTGCCAGTAAAACCTGTACTCTTTTCTATGTATGTTAATTTCCATGATAAATAATGTGGAATTTTTGTGGTCTCAGTGAATTAGTGTCACATGACCTTTGTGGTAGCTTTTTCTGAAACTAGAAAACCATAATGCTCGCCTACATGACAATAATGTAGAACATTTATTTATGGTTCTATGAATAAGTTTCATAGAACAGCGAGGAGCGTCATGTTTGCCGTGTGGGCATCATCCTTCGAGGGAAACGGCTTCAATGGAGCATTTTTTTCCCTTTTTGGGGTAATTGGCTACATGACATACGAAGTGGAGCACATTTGATGGGGCAGCAATTGTACTTCACTTTGGATGTCTTGTAGCCAAATTTTCTTTTAGCACTTAAGCCGTGGCCGGCCTCAAGGAGCACGATCATGTGTCAGCCAACAAATGTACTTCACTTTGGATGTTTTGTAGCCAATTTTTTCTTAGCAGTTAAGCCACGGCCGATCTTGAGGAGCACGACCGCCAATTGTCCTCACTCTTCTATGTGAAATCACACCGGCTAGCTCTCCTTCCTAGTCTTGACCGCCTTTCTCGGCCAATGGTTGCCTTGTCATCGTGTGTGACACCCACCGCCCACCCCTGTCACTCCACCTTGCCCTCCGCTAACCTCAACCGAGTTAGAGCTCAAGCACCTTGTCCCCACTATGAGCTCTTCCCAATGAGATGTCACCTGCCACACATTCGGTGATGCCCTAGCTGTCTCACATTCGGTGATGCCCTAGCTGTCTCGCTCGCTGCCCCTCAACTCACCAACACTACCGGTCCACAGCCGCCAGTGAGGACCCTTCCCCCCTTTCAAGGTTAATGGCAATAGAGATTCCCTAAAACCCCCAAAATCCTAACGTAGAACCCTAACATGGTAGCACTGATGACCTTGTTTTCTTATGGCGGTAGAGGACTCATGGGCCATGTGCTCACAGCTCACATGCTGTGCGATGATCATGTGATAGAGTCTACATATAGATATTGTCGGATGTATTGAATATTGATACATATATATCCTATATTACATATCAAAATCTAGCATGAGTATTAAAAAAATTGGATACATATGGATACTAAATGCAGAGTTCCATTTGAAGCCTTTTTTTTTACTTACGTAGGTGAAATTGTAGAAGATGGCTTCTCTGTCGGTCTTCGGTAGCTTTCACGGGCTTATGTGATGAAGTTGTGTTTTGTCTTTTCCTGCTAAATAGGGTTTCAAGTTTGACTATCAATTACTTGCATCTTATATGGCTCTAATAAACATGTTTAGTAATAATAACATATTGTTGATGTTTATTTTGGAGTAGTAAATTATATATTTGAGATAACTAGATATATTAAATTTGTAGATATGCTAAACTCAGCATGAAATTCAGAATAGTAGTAGTAAATGAATTTGTTTTACTCAATTACTAATTTTTTTAGAATACTCTGCAAGGCATACTCTCTGGATTTTCTTTGATGGGCCCACTAGTCAGTCACCTGCTGCAGACCTAGAACTCTGCAGTATCGCCTTGCCGTTTCTTTCCCCTTCCGCAAACCAAAAATGTTGGCGGCTCGCCGCCGGCTGTCCGCCGCCTCCCCCTCTCCACTCCTCCGCCGCCGCCTTTCCGCCCAGACCCCGACCCAGCCCACGGCATCGCCGGCGCAGCAGCCCACGCCGGAGGCGACCGATTCGGGGCCGGGAGCGTGGGCCAGCCGCGCGGTGGCGCTCTCGCTGCTGGGCCTGACGGGCGCCGTCGCAGCCAGCGCTGTCAGCGACCTCTCCGTCTTCCTCTCTTGCTCCAGGTCCAACCCTTTGAATCCCTTTGCATCTTGCATTAAGTATTTACTTGTCCTCATGACGCTTAGCATCAGATCAACTACACCACACCTTGGCTGTAGCGCTTGAATGTTGGGGATTTTAAGCCATGTTCTGATAGCAGAGTATATAGCTGACCTCACCTGTTCCTATAGTTTAGTGTTTCTTGACCTGTAATGTAACCTAGATGGCTAGAAATATATCTTAAATTGCTTTCGGTGCCCATGTAGAGGATGGATGGCGACTATGTGGCAACATGTAGGATTCATGTACCTTTGGGTGATGCTATTTCCTTTTCCATGTGATGTGCTATTGTGCCTGCCATTGTTGGATTTGGTTTCCTTTGTCCACAAGAGGAATTGCTATGGCTCACTTCCTTTGGTGCCCGTGCTGCAGCCAGGCAATAGAGAAGGCCATCCAGAACCAGCAGATAGTCAATGCCATTGGTAAGCCGATCGTGCGGGGGCCCTGGTACAGCGCATCCATTGCCGTGAATCACGCGAAGCATTCTGTCTCCTGCACTTTCCCGGTGTCGGGGCCCCAAGGAAATGGTCTTCTCAAGCTCAAGGCTATGCGCTTGGGAGGTGCGTGCCGCTAAATTCACAAATCTGTTCCTTATGAGCGAGTTGATTGGACTTGCTAGTATGCTAACGTTTTTCTTGTGGCATGCTTATACTTGTAAGGTATTCTTTTGCATGTCTTTGTGCTACATCGCCTCAATGCCTCTGAAAAACTGAACCAACAATTGATGGTTTTTGACATTTGGATGCAGAACATTAAATATGACACTTTTTGCATTGCATATAAAGTGTTGCAGTAGATGTGTTTGCATTAATGGAAAGGAAAACTATGATACTAATATACATCATTTGGTGACTTAGCCGATTTGTTGCATTTTGTTTTGTTATGCCTTGGGCATAGCAGGCATGTTAGTCCATATGCATGGTAAATGCCCCAAAATATTACTGTAAAATCATTTGTCAAGCCACATTAATCCAACAAAATAGGTTGTATAACTGATGCTATTTGGGTGATTGAACAAGTCATGTCACAATTTTATCTTGATTTTATTTTTCTTTTTTTGACAGGAATCTTGATTTTCTTTAAATTTATCTTGACCTTGAAACACATAAGGATGTATACTAGTTTCATTTATTTGGGGAAAAAATCCGAACTGATTTCTCCACTGATGGGTACAGCGTTACCAACTACCAGTGCCCACCTGATGGTCCAGTTGTAACTTGGCTGGTTACTTCTGGTTTCTGTAGCTATTCCTGATTGGTTTTTAAAATATTAGTGTTAGCTGTTGGCTGGTCCCATGGTGATTAAAGTTCATGAAAGTTCTTATGTATATGTAAATGGTGATTATTTGCCATTTGTATATTCTGACAAATTGATTAAGTGCTTCATGTCATGTCCTTATTCTAGTAGGATGAAATCTTGTCAGAAGATTCACCCCAGAAGTTAGCTTTGGCCCTGTTTGGTAATGCTTATCTGAGAAACAGTTTTAATCTGATCAGGCTGTGGCCTAATAAATCTGCAGTCTGAGAAATCTGGGTGTTTGGCAATCCTGATAGTTGCCAGTAGATTCTCTATCATGAATGTAAAATGATTTATATGCCCCTTGGCTGGTAATAATAAATTATTTGTTGACTGATGAATATGAGTTGAAAGCAACTAATGATTCCTTAATTTATTGTACCATATAATTTGGATAGAAGTTATGGGGTCCACCATAATACAATTAAAAAAATTAACCTTATCCCAACTGCTGGCTCTCACCATCGATCTTCACAGCGACAAGTTCTCCCTTCTGTTCTTCTCCCCAGCGGCAAATCACACCTTTTCTTTCCCATCCAAATCTGATTCTTCAGCAAAAAACTGCCTAGATCAAACACAGTACGATAGCTTCCTCCACCACGACAGCTTCCTCCACCATGGTCTGTTACAAGGCAGTGTCAGCTCCGATTTTAGGCGGCAACGGAGTCGAGGATGGAGGCACAGCCCTTGTAGACATCGGATTCCACAGCTTTGTCGATCTCATCAGCAGGTTTGTGTGGTCGAGCAGGGTGGCCTGCCCAGCAGGGAGCGAGCCTGCGGGGGCATGTTATGGGGTGGAGGGAGCGGCAAGGAAATGAAAAAATCCTCACGGTGAATAAAACACAAGGATAACCTCACGGTACAGAAAACACACAGCAACACTAGAGCCGGATTCCTTTCAATGCCGCTGCCAAAACAATTGAGAAAGAATCATAGTGTTTGGGTGGGTTATTATTATTATTTTTCACCTAGAATCGGATTTTAAGCTGAAACAAACATGGCCTTTAGCTCATGCGATATCATGGTGACATCAGGAAGCAAACTATTTGAAAGCAAACTTGATGCAATGTAGATGCAAATATATTATATTGATATATGCACGTAGTGAAAAGTTTTGGATTGCATGCAAGCAAATCAGTGAACTTCCAGTGGCATACACAAAATTCTCCATACATTAAAATTATAGATTTTCTTGTTTAGCACATCTAAAGTAAGGCTGTCACAAGAGTCTAAAGGGAAAGAGTGAAATTGCAACCGCACAACAAACTAAATAAACTAAATAGATGGTACTCAAGGTAGGATTGAGTGGAGCGCCCCCTTCTTCCCAATCTGGCAGTGCTCTGTTCGGCACTGGTGGCTGCTAGAACCTGGAACTCATGGAGTCAAAACCTCAGAGGAGAGAAGAGGGGATCGGGGAATGAAGGAGATATTTATTGGATGTGAATTTGAGAGAGCGGACAAAGGAAAACTCAGACAGTGTTCCAGATTACTAAAATTAAGGTACTTAGACTACTAATTTTTCAAGTGTGGAATGAGTTAATAACGAGAGCAAATATGAGTTATGCACCTTCCATTTATTTCACCATTGGACTTGGTCTGCCCTTTAGCATCAGCTTTCGTGCATAGGCCTATTTTATTGCATTATTATGTTTTCAGCTAGTCGGTGGCCTCAGAAAAGGAAAACAGCCATATCCTACTATAATTGGTAGCACTTGTCGTAACAAAGCACATGCCACTGTGCAGTCCGCTTGTGCGAGCAGTTTACCAACACTGTAATGTCCACATCAACCTTCATACTTTGTATTTCATTTTTCTGCATCCACACTTATTAATAAGCTGCCATGTTTTCTGCTCAAGAAGGCTACACAATGCCAGAGCTGAAAACGTCTGGGCCTAAATGTGTTCCACTATTTCATTCTTTATATTTGAAACTGTATATGACTTGTGGGAAAGACTGGCTATTATGGTGCTGTGATTTGCTTAGTGGACTGGTACGAGTCATTGTGCCTACTTCTGATCCTATTGAGTTATGATTTTCACTTCAAAGAGTTATGATTTTTCACTTCAAAGATACTCTGAGAGCTCATCAACTAGAGTATGTTTTCTTGAAATAAAATGATTACTTTTCTTCGCGGCATTTTTTGGACATCATGTAGATACAGAAGCACAAGCCACCTAACTAAAGAGTTCTTTGTATTAGGCCACTGGTATGAACGTATTGAGGACGGTTAGTTTTTATTCGCAACTTAATATGCATCTTATATGGCCTTTACGTTCTTGCAGATGAATCTTGGTATTCGTTTCTGCGGCCCGCTGACTGGGAGATACTGATGATGGATGCCATCCTTGATATTCATACTGAAGATGGTAAACACCGAACAATGAGGGTAAGCATTCCAGACACCACACCTGCTCCGCCACCAGCAGACTGCACCGCGTGCAAGTCCCATGCAGCTCCACCACCACCACCACCCCAACCTCCTGCGGAGAAGTGAATCCATCGAGAGATGCTTTTCCATCTGAACATGGTGAATATGGAGTGATTTATTCTTTCCACAATCCCCAACGAACCTGGTGGGAATAAATGTTTTGTTTTTTTTGGCCAAGAGGACCACAGGTCGATCTTAGGAAATAGCAAGAATCCTTTTTCTGATATTGGATGGATTATAGAATAGGTTAGATGAATTTGTCATCTGGCCAGCCATACTCTGAACATCGGGCCGATGAGTATTTAAACAGCTGAGATTAGCTCCAGGACTTGCTTACCATACATCACTTGAAGAAATCTGTTGGGTTGAGGGTTTTTTTTTTCGTATGTCATGTTTTCGTTTGAGTAATGTTTTTTACTGGAGAATAATGCCTGCAGAGCAGGTCAGTCAAAATAAGCTTCCAATATCTTCAGAGCGTGATTGGTTCTCCGCTGAGCCCGACCTGGCTGGGAATCAGCTCTGGTCAGAACAGTCCAAGTGCTAGAATCACAGCTACTAGTTTCTATGCCTTTCATATCATGTATAGAAATCATATTTTTCAAAGGATAGTTTCATCAAAATACTTTTTTTAATCTAATCAATCATGTCTTCTTTCTATTCTCTACTTGAGAGAGTAATTATTAATATATGATTCTTATTATCACTACTGCAAACAATTTATCATGTTTATTACATCTCATTTGTTCCCACAACAACAAATGTAATTTTGAAGGGCAGCACTACTAGCACTAGAGCCTGCTAGTGGGCCTGATGCTGGAGATGCCAGTGATCTCCCTTGCGACAACGAGCGCGTTGACATCGTAGCTGCCCTCGTACGTGTACACGGTCTCCATGTCACAGAATGCCTTGCCCACGTGGAAATCGGTGACGATGCCGTTGCCGCCGAGGAGCTCCCTGCCGAGCGCCACCGTCTCCCTCGCCTGCTTCGTGATCCATGCCTTGCCCAGGCTAGCCTGGCCCGTGGTCATCTTCCCAGAGCCGTGCAGCTTGCAGAGGCGCGAGCCCAGAAGCCACATGGCCTGGATGTTGCCCAGCATCCTGACCAGCTTCTCTTGGTTCAGCTGGAACGCGGCCAGTGGTACTCCAAACTGTTTCCTCTCTCCAAGGTACCTATGTGATGGTCAAACGTATTAACATAGGCTAGTTCAGCAAAATCCCAGCAAGAATGTTGAAACCACTGTCAATGGAAGCTATTAGCTGCTGCTGATAGAGTGAATTACCTGTGACATGCATCATACACCCCTACTGCAATCCCAATGCTGACCCAGGCAGCCATGACACGACTGAAAGAAAGTGACTGCACACAACAACACCACCATGGTTTAATTTAATTCCTTGATCAATTGTGCATGACCCTACCAAAGCTATTCTTAGAGCATAATACATTACATCAACAATATCCTGAAAAGAATTGGCGCCGGGCAAACGATCGTCATCGGGGACAAACACGTCCTCCAGCTGGATGTCGCAGTTCTGAACCATTCTCATCGACACCTTGTTCTCGATCTTGTTGATCTTCAGACCAGAGCTCCCTGCATTCACTATGAACCTGCAATTTTCGTTCAACATAAATAAAGACTTTTAACATACATAGTTAAGTGCATAGATATGTATATATAGCCTCACTTACCCATTGACCTGATTGGTGCTGGTATTCCGAGCAAGAACGACTAATACGTCTGCAAAACTGCTGTTCCCAGGCCACCTTTTCCTACCATTTAGGACCCACCCTCCAGGAACCTATCCAAGGATGAAGTCCAGATTAATTCACAAAGATCAATCAGATTGAATGGTAAGTCTAAATCAGTGTCAACAATTGAGAAATTTGAACCTAACTACCTTTCTCGCCACAGTGTTCAAAGAGCTTGCATCACTACCATAGTCCGGCTCTGTCAAGGCCTGCAAATGTACAATGATACTTAAAAACTTGCTAGCTAGCCAGACATTGAATTAGCCAAAGTTTATGAACCATTTGTCTTACATAAGCACAAACTTTCTCCTGTTTGCTCAGTAGTGGCAAATATCTATCTTTCTGTGCTTCAGATCCCATTTGTGCTGCTTGGTCACCACATATATAGACACATGTAAATCTTTGCCAGCTATAAACACCATCCAACAGTGTATAAATCTATATTAATCTAAAACTATCTTTCTCTATTGCATTGAAATTCCCATGTCCATAAACCTAAGTCACAAACTAAAACTTTCATTCCTTCGAAGCAGAACACCATCTAGCACTAACATGTTGTATTCACTGATAGTTGCTATACATCTACAATTAACCAGTAATACATAGGCTGTGTTTAGTTGGACTTTTGGCTGTGGCTTTTGCCTAGAAAGTCAAAAGCCCAACCAAAGGGCTAAAAAGCTGAAGCTGCTTTTGGCAGCTTTTGCCACAGTACAAACTCAAAAGCACCTCTACCCCTGCTTTCACTGGCTTTTGCAGTAGGTACAGTCTGAAACAATAGTAGCAGTAAGATTTATTACTTAGCTAATTGAAGGAAAAAAATTAAGCACCTAACTACTGATGTCAAATAAGTAATACAGAGTGAAAACAATCAAAAATTTAAGGAGAACAATGAATTCAGTTATGTAACCTCTTGCTTAAGTCCATATGTTCAGAAGGGTCACCGTATAATTTAAAAGTGTCAATCGAAACAAAATTTCTATATAAACATGTATTTCTCGATAATCCACAGTTGACAAACCTCTAACCAAACGCCCTTCTACTTTTCCCATAGTCGCTTTCTCAAAAATGCTTTTCCTGACTCACAACCCACAACAGCTTTTTCCAAAAGTCACAAAAACCAAACATACCCATAAAAAACTGCATAGACTCAAAATGTAAGAATTGTGTTACTTGATTCACCATGATTAATCATCTTTATTTGAAATGTCAATTTTCATAGAAAATGTCAGTCAAGTACTACCAGTAAGAGACATGCCAATTTCGTGAACGTCATATATATTGAACCACAGGGACTTGGTGAGTGAGCAATCTCTACTACAAAAATCCTCAAACGGACCCGTCTGCCCGAGCGTGGTGAAGCCGCAGTAACTCATGTCCGCGCCGACATGTGGGCCAGCCACCCAGACACAAGCCGCCCACCTCACCTCGCTCGCGCCGATCGAGGTCGTCCCAGCGCCCGGCACGACGCCGGCAGCCGCGCCCCGCCATCGCCGCCGCCCGTCCATCGCTCCCCGCACGGAGCTGCGCGCGCGCGTGGGCGAGCTCGCGGGGGACCTCCGCCGCCGGGCGCCATGGCGGCCCGCCGAGCTCCGCGCCGGCTCGAATGGGAAGGAGTAGAGGAGGCGACGGGGTGACCGAGGAGCTCGCACGCCGCCCGCCCGCGCCGCGGATTGGGGCGCACCGCCGGGGCCGCGCCGTCCGCCTCGGCTGGGAGCCGCTTCGAGCGTCCGCCGTCGTCGCGATGGAGCAGAGGAGGGAAAGGAGGGCGGCGGCGCCGGATCCATCCGGCGATGGAGCAGAGGAGCAAGGAAGCCCGCCTCCCCGCGCGGGTGAAGCCGCGCGGCCGCCATGGCTGGGGGTCGCGTGCCGCCGTGGAGGCGCCGCCGTGGCTGGAGGTCGCGCAAGGCCGGCTCCCTGCTTCTTCTCCTCCGCCGGCGCGGTGGCCGACGCCCGCCATCTTCTTCCTCGAGCGCGCTGGCCGGGGCCGCCGCGCGCGTGCTGGCCGGAGTGGGAGGTGGAGGTGCAGGCCATGGAGTAGTACTGGGGGTCGAACGCCATGGAGTAGTACCGGGGCGGCGTGCCGGCGTCGGGCCGCGCGCCCGCGGCTGGCCGGGTCGGGGCCTGCGCCGGAGGAGGAGGCTGAGCCCGCGCCATGGACGGGGAAGAAGGAGGCCGCCGGCGCGCCCACCCGCCGGCCAGAAGAACGGAAGAGGAGGAGGAGGGCCACGGCGCGCTCGCCGGCTGCCCGCGAGCTCGCCGGCCGCTTCGTCGCGCCGCCTCTGCCCCTCCGCTGCTCTGCCCATCGCGTCGCAGGCCCGTTCTGCCAAGGCGGTACGGTAGTGGGTCGCGGCTCCTCCCTGCCCCCGCGCTGCAGGCGACCTCGGCAGTGGCGCAGCCGGCGGCGTAGTTGACGCGGAGGTCGACCTCCCACATTCGGAGTGGGACCGCTGTGCCGCGGTGAAAATTCGGGATGAAATCTCGCCGCCCGGCTTTTCCAAATCAAGGTAACGTAACCTGCTACTCCACCTTCCTATTTCTCCCTCCCGTAAAAAGGCAACTGCTCCTCCACCTTCCGAAATCACTCCCTCCGGTAAATCTCTCGGTCCCGTGAAAAAAAAAAAAAAAAAAAACCTCGCCTACCTCCCCCCTTGCCGCCGCACTCGACGCCTTCGGCCGCGTCGCTGCGAGGAGCTCGTGCGCCGCCGGCGACCCGCCATCCCGTCGCCGCCGCGGGAACCGGCGCAGTTCCGCGCCGCCGTCGGAAGGGCGCTCGCTCCTCCACTCCGCAACCTCGACGCCGCAAGGGCCGCCGTGCCGCCGGCGGCCAAGAGCTTCGCGGCTCATAGATTGGAGTTCTTCCCCATCCCATCTTCCTTCTCCCGGTGTGTCCGTCGGTGGTCGGCCATCTCGCTGCCGCGGGCGCTTACCGCGGCTCTGGGCGGTGGCCGTGAGTAGGAGAGGAACGACTCCACCATCCCGGTCGGCAGTCAGAGCAATTCGATTCCTTCCTCCGGGTACACACATCTCGACGTTTCTCTGAGTTTCTCTGAGTTATTCATTCAAGTTATAATGTCGACAGGAATGGATTGCTATTCTCAATTTGTTCTAACGGGACCAGGGAATCTGGTGCGGTGTTGTTGTTTCAGGAGTATCTGAATCTGCAGGCGCGGGTGAGCAAGGTGGTGCCGGCGGTGGCGGGGGTGACAAAGTCGTCGTTCGTCAGGTCCAGCACCACTACGCTGCTGCACAATCTCAATCAGGCAGAGAAATCGTCGTACGGTGGCACACATCAACACTTACCTCCGTGAAGACCCATTCCTGAAGAAGTACTTGCCCATCGACCCGTCTGGAAACCAGCTGTTCGATCTCATCCGGGATGGTGTTCTGCTCTGGTGAGATGCCACTCTTGTTTCTAGATAGTAGCAGAGTGCATCCCCTTTATTTGTTAAACAAAAGTTATCTGAGACTAGACCTTTCTGATAGTTGTTCATTTATGGTTTATTTTCTCAGCAAATTGATCAATGTGGCTGTACCTGGGACCATTGATGAGGGAGCAATAAATAAGAAAAGAGTTCTTAACACATAGGAGAGAAATGAAAATCACACACTCTGCCTCAATTCTACCAAGGCCATTGGATGCACTGTTGTCAACATTGGGACACAGGATTTGGTGGAGGGAAAGGTATGATATGTGTGCCTGCCCTTGAAGCCTTACTTCCAACTTTTACTACTATGCTGCAGTCTAATTCATCTAGGAAAGTTAGGTGATGATGTTCGTCAAACTATATGTCCTACGATGTGATACTTCACTTTATCTAAAAAAAAAACGATGTGATACTTCAGCGTATTGTACAATGCCTGTTTAACTTGGGATACCTAACTAGCTATGGTTACTACTTTGTACCTATCTCTCTATTCTTTACATCTATTGGTACATGTCGCATATTTTTATTGCTCTTTGACCATTTGCTGCTTGTTCTGTTCTCCTATATGCTTCTCTATAAGTTATCTACATTTAGTCACCTTGTTGCATGGACACATTCATTTCTCAGTTTTTATTCAAGCAATTTACTTTGAAGAACAAGATGACTTAAACAAACTTGCATTGTTTTGCACGCAGCCTCATTTAATTCTTGGATTGATATCACAAATCATAAAGGTAAGTGTTGAACTGAGCTTATATTCTGGTGTGGTTCAGCTTTCAGACTATTGTTGAACTTTTGCTTCAATCGAATACATATTTACTGCTTCGTCAGATTCAACTTTTGGCTGATCTGAACCTCAAGAAGACACCTCAGCTCGTGGAGCTATTTGATGACAGCAAGGTAAACCAAAGCATTTTGTCATTGTATTTCCTGTTCCTGGTAGTTTTCTTGTGGCCAGCTTTTTTCAGATGATGGTTCATCCACCGGAGTAGCATCTTTTCTGGTGACAAAGCTCAAAACCTCGTCTATATCCTGCACAATAAGCAATAAAATGAAATTTGTTTTAAGAAACACACATGTTGAAATTTATAGGTATAGCAGACTTGCATATTACTTTTTTTTTGCCTACCTTATAGTTGAGAGTCAGGTTGTTGCAATGTAAGAGAATATCTGAAATAGTATATAAGGCAAATATTACATACTGTTTGAGCTTAAATTCAAAGCTTTCAGTAGAGCCAAACTTATCTGTATTTATAAATTGCTCAAGTGTAAAACACATTTTTTCATTGATATGACTCATTTTTATCTACTTTGATAATTATTAGAGCAGAGTTGGAAATGGTAACTCGGTACCTTTAGCATGATTCCGGATAACATCTACCATCAAATGAATTTTACTCCTCGCATAGATTAGCCAAATCTTTGCTACACACAAGCAACATTAAATTGGAGTATCTACTTCTATGGATTTAAGCAGTGCCTTTTATTAGGTGACTACAAGTCTACAACTGCAACAAATCCATGTCTCGAGTAACTGTGGCTTCAACTATTAGATGGTTGTATTATGCCTATTCCATGTTGTCAAAAGTTAGATGGTTTCACATGAGAGCTCGGGTTGCTTGCATAACTTTCAATTTAGAGGATCTTCTTTAGTAGGGATGTGGTGGTATAAAAGATACTCTCGGGGGATACTACTCTCAGATAAGACGTGGAAACTTTAGGTTCTTGTAGCTTTGCCATGTTTTTTTTTTGAGCCAGGATAAACCCTGTTTCCATTAACAACAAAAAATCAAGTATATCTAAAGGTCAATCAGAGAGTTAGGCAACAAAGGAAAGTAACACAAGCTGGGATCAGCTGCCTCAAGCGACCAACCTGCTTAGTAACAGCCTATGCATCAAGTAAACAAGACATGTATAGACATAAGAGTTGCAGCTAAGTAGTTGAAACATCAGAGTACCAGAGTGCAGCATCAAAATAGGCTGCTGCTATTTATATCTAAAAACTTGCTACTGATTACTTATATGTAATTGGACAGGACAGAAATGATAGGTTGATCGATCTTCTGATTTTCTTGTTCTTGTGCAGAGGTAACCATTAAAGCAAAGAGCAAGCAAAGATAGCAATTAAAGCAAGCAGCAAGGCGAGTCTTCAACAAGTTCTGTGCATAGCTAAGGGTTAAAGCAAGGAGCAAGGATTCTTTAGTGTAACGTGTTCCCTACTCCCCACTAAGCTGATGTGCTCATGTCTCCACACCAAGCCTTTGACTTGCAAACTGATTCATGATGTTATTTTCCTATCAATTATTGTGAAATTTTCGGTTGTGTTTAATTATACCCATTAAGTATTAATATTAACTTGGGTATTGTGAAAATTTACTTACGTAATTGCTCTTTTTTTGGTTACCACAATTTTATTTAAAAAAATCCCTTTTTCTATAAAAAAACATAGAAATATAAGGTCTTAGTGTTGTTTCATCAAAACTACAACAATTTGTTATTGTTTTTTTATAATTTTTTATTATTGGTTGATGTGCAGTTGCTTCACAAAGCCGACGTGCAACAATGTCGAAGACAACAATCCTAGCACTCCATTCAAAGACTTGTCAAACATCAATCTAGAAGCACATGCTAAAACACGTAAAGTAGAGTTGCAAAAAGCTAGACGTGCAGCAATGTCGAAGAGAAAAAAAAACGAAACAAATAGGAAACGTAGAGAGGCCGTGAAAACAAAAGAAAGCACAATCTACACAACCCGAGTCATCGACAGGTGACATTGCAAAAAAATGTCTTTATTGCTTGTATTACACCATATTTCTTATATGGTGATGGAACAATCAGAGGCGGTCAAGGTACATCAAACAAGGAAAACAAGGATCCTAATGAAAATGGTGATTGGCTCCACAGAACAATTTGTATCAACCCAGTTACGTTGATGTTGAGAATATATCTACTCAAATACAAGGTGTTTGTTTATTTGTTATTGGCCTTTTGGATCGTGTATATTGTGCATTATGCATTTATGCTTTCAATGATGATACCTTATTCTTGTCAAAAAAAATGATGATACCTTAAAACAACGACTAATTCAACAAGAGATGTCGTTCTAATTGATATTTTGGTTGTAATTTAGGTCAAATTACTACTTCCTCTCTTGATGAGACACTTAGTCAAAGAGAAAAAAGCGCAAGAACAACCGGGATCGGTATAAAAATATGACACCGTAACAAAGAACATCCAGGCTTCAACGCCAAAGGTTGCATGATGTTATGCCCAAGCGACTTGAGGCAAAAAGAGACTATAAAAGAAGATGTAGGGAGTTGAATGCCAACACTCTTCACCCAGAGTCTATCGCCATGGAGAACCCATTATTTAGTCCTGAGCTTGTGTGTCCCACTACAGAAGCATCTGGAGTTCTAGGATCCACGGGGAATGAGGAGTTCGATGATGAAGGATGCGATGAGTTAGTGGCAGGACAAATGCCACAAAGATCACATGTTTCATTGGGAGAAAGACATGCTTTGTTAACACGTCGTAATACAATGTTTGAGCATCGCATTGGTTCAAACACAAGGGCATCTAATATAGAGGGTGACTTGGATGGTTGAAGACCAAGTGGATGTTAACACACCCTTGCCTCAATCAGTCGTGACCAACAATGGTAAATATTGATGCCTTATTGTCCCATTTGGATGAGCTATAAATCATATTATATCTTACCGATCCATGGTCGATGTGATTAACAGAAAAGGTACGAGCCAGCCTTCTAGCTACATCTACCACGTCTATGACACCACTATTTGATGATTGTGAATGCATGGACGAGGACCACCCAAATGATAACACACCCTTGCCTCAATCTGTCCTAATCAACAATGGTAAATACTGATGCCCCATTATCCTATTTATTTATTTAGTGACATGTATTATATATCATATTATACATAACTCAACCATGGTCATTACATGATTATCAAAAAAATACATGTCCTAGCCTTCATCCTAGGTCAGCTGCACCGACTATACCACTATCTGATGATAGTGATAATTTACACAAGTTTCTAACATTCTATAAATTATTTGAACACCTTTCTGTTTTATTCTACCTAACTCGTGTATCTTTGGCGGTCATAGATGATGATGAGGGAGACATATTTGAAGAGGATGAGGAAGAGGACGAGGGATACTTGTTTGCTGGGCAAGGTATTCGTGCACAATACTGAGTAGAAATCAAATCTTTCATTGCTTTATCTAAGCTACTATTGTGACATTTTAGATGAGGAAGATGATGGCAATGACCAAGACAATGACCCTAAGGAAGAAGAAATAACTTCTGGCCTTGAAGTACCTGACCAATATGAAATGGTTTATAGTAACATGCCTACAGATACCCATATGCTAAAACCTGTCGCAAATTGCAAGCACTGCACTGCGAAAAGGTTTGAGCATGAACCACGTGGGTTTTGTTGTCGAGATGGAAAGGTCGAGCTTAATGAACTGGATGTACCTGATGATCTTATGAGGTTTTGGTCGAGTAATGATTCAGATGCTAAGCACTTTCGGAACAACATTAGGTTTTTCAATGGCCATTTCTCTTTCACTTCTCTATATTGTCGCCTTGATAGTGCTACTGCAAGCATGAAAAACAGTGGCATATACACCTTTCGTGCACACGGTCGGATCTATCACAACATAAGGTCGTTTGCGAGAAGATGGTAAGGAGCCAAGGCATCTTGAGCTTTACTTCTACGATAATGATCCAAGCCTTGAGCACCGCTATGAACGATGCCGTAAAGAGAAGTACCAAAAAGACAAGGAAGTCATTGAGAGGCTTGTGGCCATCCTTCATGACAACCCATACTCGAGAAAGCTTAGGAGTTTAGGCCAGGCTGAAGACCTCGAAGACTATCGTGTCACATTGAACCTTGACCAAAGGATGGACCAAAGAACATACAACACGCCAATAGCCGATGAGGTGGCTGCTGTTTGGATTGAGGGAAGCGAGCTTCTTGGTCAGTTTCAGAATAGTGTTGTCTTGCATGGGAAAGATAGAAGCAGACACGGCATCCGCTCATATCATGGATGTTATGACGCTCTTTCGTACCCTCTGTTCTTCCCTAAGGGCGAGCTTGGGTGGCACATGGATATTCCAAAAAAGGATGTTAGTATGGAAGAAGTCATTAAGTATCGTGCCCCTGCGCCGAGGCTCGTGGTGGGTCGAAGACGAAACAGGTTTGTTATTCTTCTTATTTAAATGCTTCACATACATGTACTTCAGTGGTTACTCTATATAAATAACTCTAATTAATGGCTATTTTTGTAGACTCCGCTGGTAGACTATGTGTGTCTGTGCGTGACTATTACTGCTACAAGTTTCAGATGCGTCCAGGAATATTTAACCCCATATTGTACGGCAAGCGTCTGTTCCAGCAATTTGCAGTTGACACATACGTCAAGATCGAGAGTTCTCGATTAGATTACATACGCAACCATCAAAATGATATTAGGGCCGACCTCTACCAGGGATTGGTTGATAGCCTACATGCTGGTGAAGGGAGAGCAGAAGCTATTGGAAAACGGATAGTGATGCCTTCATCATTTATTGGAGGACCACGTGACATGAGGAAGCGGTACATGGACGCCATGGCCTGCACGGAGGTTCGGTAAACCGGACATCTTCCTTACTATGACATGTAACCCGAATTGGGATGAGATCAAGCGTGAACTCTACCCCGGCCAAAGCCACAGATCGTCCCGCATCTTGTTGTCCGAGTCTTTAGAGCAAAACTACAAGAGCTAAAGGATAGGCTACTAAAGAAGGATATCCTTGGAAAGGTCAAGGCGCATGTATATGTTGTGGAGTTCCGAAGAGGGGTCTCGCCGCATGCACATTTTTTGCTTATCATGGATAGAAAATATAAGATCACATGTCCGAGCAGTATGATCGCCTCATCTCGCCCGAGCTCCCGACAAGAAGAAGTACCCGGGTCTTGTACAAGATGGTCACCAAACATATGATGCATGGCCCTTGTGGAGTGCTTAATCGTGATTGTCCATGTACAAAGGGTCGTGATTTATGTAAGAACCGTTACCCTTGACCTTTCTGTGATGTCACAATACAAGGCAAGGATTCATATCCAGTTTACAGACGACGTGAAGATGGTCGAAAAGAAAAGATCCGTGGCCATGAGCTTGACAATAGATGGGTCGTGCCTTACAACCCGTATCTCCTCCGTCTTTTCAACTGCCACATCAATGTTGAGGCATGTGGGAGCATCAAGGCATCAAATATCTCGTTTAAGTACATTTACAAGGGTCATGACCGCGCGTACGTAGGGTCGTGAGAGAGGCTAGCAAGGAGGACAAGAAGGGAATATCGATGAGATCAAGCAATATAGAGATGCTAGATGGGTAACCCCTCCAAGCTTTATGGAGGATATACGGTTTTGATTTGAGTGAGAGGTCTCCTTCTCGTGTTGCCCTTACAACTCCATCTTCCGAGATATGCACATGGTGTCATTTCACCGTCGTGATAGGGTTCAACGAGTGCTTGATCGTCCGTATTGAGAAGTCGATGCTTACGCCGTACTTCGAGATGAACAGTACATCTGAACATGCTCGTGGTATATTGTACCGTGACTTCCCTGAGTTTTATTCATGGAATGCACAAGGTAAAGAATGGATTAGAAGGAAGCAAAAGAAACTAAGACAGATTGGAAGAATCGTGGCTGCCAATCCAACTGAGGGGGAGCGCTACTATCTTAGGGTTCTCCTGAACCATGTGGCAGGTGCAACCTCCTTTGAGTCTCTAAGGACCGTTGATGGTGACATTCTACCCACCTTTCGTGAAGCTGCAGAAAGAAGGGGCCTAATCGAAGAGGACAATACGTTGGATGGGAGTCTTGTTGAGGCAACTGACTGGATGATGCCATATGCGTTGCGAAGGCTCTTTGCAACAATATTGGTGTTTTGTGAGCCCAACGTGTTCGGACTATGGGAGAAACACAAAGATGCAATGTCGGAGGACTATAAGCGCAATAATCAATCCAACTTCATGGTGGAGCAGATGGTCCTCATTGATATTCGAAACTTGCTACAATCAATGGGGAAGGATATAAGTAAATACCCACTTCCTAAAATTGATGACACATATGATGCCTCTTGTGATATTCCAAGAGAGATTTTCGAGGAGGCCAATATTGAGGCCAACAAGGATGATGTGGCTCTATCAGACACCCTTAACGAGGAGCAACGGGCTGCTTACGATGAGATTATGTCCTCGATTGATACCGGACACGGGGGTCTCTTCTTTGTGGATGGACCTGGTGGGACCGGAAAGACTTATCTATATAGAGCACTTCTTGCTTCTATACGTAGTCGAAAAAAGATTGCTTTGTGGGCAACAGCTACATCTCGGTGTTGCGGCATCAATAATGCCTCGGTGGTAGAACCGCCCACTCACGCTTGAAGGTTCCCCTCACCGTTGATGATGGGAGCACCTGCACCTTCACAAAACAGTGGTACCGGGCAAGCTACTTCGAACTGCATCCCTTATTATTTGGGACGAGGTGACAATGATGAAGAGGCAAGGTGTCGAGGCGCTAGACAAAAGTCTACGTGATATAATGGACCGACCTGAGCTACCATTCGGAGGAAAGACCATGGTGTTCGGTGGAGATTTTAGACAGGTTCTTCCTGTTGTTCGAAGGGGGTCAAGGGCTCAGGTGGTCGGTGCCTCACTGCGGATGTCATACCTTTGGGATTGCATGCGGCATCTAAAATTGGTGCGCAACATGAGGGCAAAGAGTGACCCGTGGTTTGCATAATACCTCTTTAGCATCGGTGGCGGTACGAGGAGGCGAATGGCGATGATGAAATTCGTCTTCCTCATGATATATGCATACCACACACCGGGAAGATAGTGACCTTGATACTCTAATTGATTGCATATTTCCTAACCTCAATGTAAATATGTCAAGCAAAGATTATATCACCTCTCGAGCGATATTATCGGCGCGGAATGACCGTGTAGATATGATTAATATGAAGATGATAGATCGTTTCCACGGGGATGAGATGGTGTACCATAGTTTTGACCGTGCGGTGGATGATCCGCACAACTACTATCCTGAAGAATTCCTTAACACTTTGACACCTAATGGTCTACCGCCACATGTGTTAAAACTAAAGATTGGATGTCCGGTCATATTGCTTAGGAACATTGACCCCGCCAATGGACTTTGTAATGGTACGAGGCTTATCATACGGGGTTCCAAAAGAATACCATAGATGCAGAAATTGTGTTGGGACAACATGTCGGAAAGAGGGTTTTTCTGCCTCGCATACCCTTATGCCCTTCGGATGAAGAGATGTTCCCTTTCCAATTTAAGAGAAAACAATTCCCTATTCGGCTCAGCTTCGCAATGACCATTAACAAGGCACAAGGGCGAGACTATCCCTAATGTCGGGGTATACTTGCCACAACCGGTGTTCTCGCACGGCCAATTGTACGTAGCGCTATCAAGAGCCACGTCAAGATCAAACATTAAGATCCTAGCCGTGCCGCCTACCGAGAAGGACGGAGCAAGGGGAAGGGAAAGAAGAAACCAACAAAGGATATATTCACGAAGAATATCGTATATAAAGAGATTCGACTTCATAAAAAAGGTAATGCGTCGATATTTTTTTTTTCAAGATATCAATAGTGCTTTAGCTTTAATAGTGCTTTAGCTTTAAAAATTAACAAACAAGTTTTATATGCAGGATATTTCCAACTATAATTTCAACTATCTGCATACTTCACTTGCAAGGAGTCGACGCCACATCTTAGACTTGAAATTTTAAGTTAATTTTAATTATGTTTCTTGAAGACTTATGTAATATTATTGTTTCGAACAACACGATTGCAATGTCTTTTTAATTTAATAATACATTCTTGTGTTGGGAAATGGTAAAGCCACGTTTCACATGCATTAATCTCCACTTTATTAATCGGCAACACCATCGATGAAACAAATAAAAAGAAAAATAAATGTTAAACTTACTCCAAATTCGTCCAAAATCCTTCAAATCCTGACTTCATAAGAGAGGTAATGCATCGATACATTTTTTTCAATATATAAATCCTACTTTAGCTTTAACAATTAATAAATAACTTTGATATGCAGGATACAACTACAATTTCAACCATCTCAGTATACTTTAGCTACTAAGAATCAGACGCTGCATCTTGGACTTCAAATTTGAAGTTATATTTTAGTTATCTTTCTTGAAGACTTATGTAATATTATTGTTTCAAACATCACGATTACGGTATCTTTTTATTTAATAACAATACAACATATGCTAATACATATATGTTATCGTGGTATTGTGTTTCCCGTTGCAACGCACGGGCATTTACCTAGTAAATTAGTACATACCAATACAAAGCATGGCAAGACATGACTGAACCAAGCAGAATGAGGCTATGCTTGCGTCCACCCGAGCAACCTCTGATATGCACACAGCATAAGCGGTCTCTGATAGCCCAGGACATCCGTGGCCCTGAAACAAGGGGAAAATATGTGTAATCCAAGCCTTAAATTTCTCTGACCTAAGTAAGCAAAGTATGCATATATAACCCTGTCACCAAAAAATCATAGTATTATAACAACATAACTCATGCCCACATAAATACTTAAACTGCAAAAGACTAAGCATCTAAGACCCTTTTGTGACTATTTCATAAAAAATCCCTCAAATCATTGATATGTGTTCCTGATGGGTTAACCTTGAGTATATTTCTTTTTGTTCAAGTGATCTAGGAGGATTATTTGGTATTATACTAGTTTTCAAGAACTATGATATATATGTAAGTTCTCTGCAGCCTTTTCTCTCTCCATTTCAACTTATAGCACATATTAGAATTTGAAAGAGTCAAACATCGTAAACTTTGACCATTATTTAGTCAAAATATATGTATGTTTATTGCACAAAAGATGCTTTAATAGATTTATGCTCCATATATCTTTTAGCAAGATGTTGATAAATCATTGGTTAAAGTCTACCTTGAAGCACTTTCTCGAATGCAAATAGGTCTCATAGAAATAAATTGAGAGTAGTATAGTATGGAATGTGGATAGATGAATGTAGATATACCTTGATGATGCCTCCAAGGAAACCAAGAGAACCTAGCTTTGGAATGAGATGGAGTGGAAATTGTGCTGTCTCCCAATACTATCCAAAGAACCCACAGAAGAAGCACAAAGTAAAATTAAGCATCAGCAAGAACCAAGAATCAATATAACATTTGAGAAAAGGGATAAATATAATATGCACATATAAACCGGCGGACTAAGTACAATAGGACCTTGGGTACTATTGGAGCAACTTCCTTCTCCATAAACTGCCTAATATTGAGTCGTAAATTGTTCTCTTCCGGCGTCAGCAGTTCATCAAGTTGATAGTAGTCTGACACTGGAAAGAACACAAACATAAGTTTTATTTAGTTTCTCAAATTTTGAAATTCATTTTTTTTTAAAATGATCTCAGATGGAGACCACCCTACACCAGAATTATAGTGCTCGACTAGTATATATATCTAAAAATTTGGAGTTCAAACTTTGTTTTCATTTAACAATTTTTTTTTCCAAAATCTACATTTTGGATTTTTTTTTGTTTGGTTGGTTTAACCATTTTGTTTGATAATGGGCTAAAAGATGAGCGATTGCCAAAACTTTGGTGACTAATTAAACACAACCAGTTGCTTAATTAGTGCCTGGAATTTCAGCGTCTAATCATTTGCACCAACTGTCATCGAAGCCTTTATTTCTCCAAAACATCGTTGATTACTTTTGCACATGTAATGTGTGCTGGTGATGACGTACCTGCTGCTGGAAAGACTGAAGCTGCCGGTGTGAGCCGAGCGCAAGCGACAGACATTATGTCTGAAGCCGGTGGGTTAAGCTTTGTAGGCTTCATCACGTCGTTGGAACAATATCCTGGATGCCTTTTGTCAGCCAAAAGTAACATGACAAGTAATAACAATGTGATTGTTCACATTTGTTAGAGCACGAGCATCTCCAGCAAAATTCAAACAAGTCTCTTACTTTATAGTTTTGAGAGAGGGCCGGGGGAAAATGGTTTAACAGGTCCCCTACTTGGTCTTCTAAAATAGCATGTAGATTCGTCCTATCAAAATATAGTATATATGTGTAAGTGCATAGCTAAATATATTTATATATATTTAGGAAAACATAGGAGTACGTACATATGGGATGCTCCTCAGTGACGGAACCAGAGATCGTGATTAAGGGGTCCGAACAAATGTGATCGTATTTTTTACTATGATAAAAATATACATAATAATATGTTTTAACAATTTTTTTAAAAAAATTGCACTATTTTTAACTAAAATTATAGTTTTTCAATTAAAAATGAGTAAAAAATAATATTTTTATACTATAAATTTAAGTATGTATACATCTATATTAAGAAACTTACCATGCGGGCGGCGGGGGGGGGGGGGGGGGGGGTTGTGCACGGCCCCTTGCTGGCCCCCGTGGTTCCCACTGATGCTCGTAGGGCAATATGTGCGTGCACTAAATCACGCGTGTGCATGAACTCTATTGAACTGAATCCATCGAGGGAGAGTATAGAACACAAAACTATATGTATATATATCTACATGTATGCATGCATGTGTACTGGGAGAGGGTCCATCGATCTCACCTTGTTTAGCCATTATTCCGTGGATCGACTAACACACGCTGGGAGAGGAGATGATAGGACGGACGCGAGATCGAATAGAAGAACGTTTTGATATGCACGCCCACTGCAGCTAGCATTTGGGGATATATATACAATGGAGACGGTACCTACCGCCGGCGGCCGGTAATACAATGGCCAACTGGCTTTTCTAATGTCAAAGGGATGAGATGTTTAGCACAGGCTCATTTAATTTATTTAGTCGGAAATTTAACAATGTGGTGATAATATTTTCAAAGCATTTAATGGCGCCACAACACATGGAAGGTGTACGTGTGGATATATTTATTGTTGCTTTGCAGCATAGATTTGAGTTTGACTATTATCAAATGTGTATCCTTAGAGGCGGCGTTGACTACTAACAAATGTGTATCCTGCAGTCTAGAGGCGGCGGCGTTGACTTGAGATATTTGTGTTTCTAGCCTGGTTCCAGCTATTTTTATCCCGATGATTGCCTTTGAATTTCATGAATGATTATCCTTTTTAGCATAATATATTTTTAGCATAGAATGATTATCTTTCATATGGCTTTGTAACAAATTCCATGATTAAAGCAACTCTAGACTGATTAAAGCACATCTTAAAGCAACTCCAAAGGAACATCTAAAAATACATTTCAAATTCCATGATTTAGCCATAATCAAATTAAAATAGAAAACCACTCACATCAAAAAGATATAAAATTGTAACAACCTATCTAAATAGCTCCTGCCCATATTTATAAATATAAGATAAGATACCATTATCTTTTTTGTTCATATTTCGACTAGTGAAAAAGCCGACTGATTCTGGTTGATTCAATAGGGTTCCATAGTCCACAACCGGAACGTCAGGGGCCTTTGTTTTTCTTTTTTTAATCAATACATGAGGGGGTCCTTTGCTTCTTCGATCGGTGACCGGGCGCCTAGATACGAACCATCACGGTGGTAGCTTGGCTCATCGGCCAATTGCACCCAACCAACAGCACAGCAGCATGCTATGTAGCCGCCTATTGACGGCCGTGCATCCGGCCGTATCCTGCTGCAGCCGGCGGCCTTGGCTACCACTTGGAGTACGTCGAATGCAGCCGACTGGAAAAGTGAGTTGGCCGGCCAGCTGATTAGGAACGAGGACGTACAGCGCAGCAAAACCGAGAGTACATTACCATTTTCTACGAAAGGGCCAGGCACGGACCGCGAACCTCCGCAGAAAGGACGGGGCAGTGTCGTGGGGACGTACTACTGCTTGCAAGCGCAGAGCTTCATCAACAATATTTCAAGAAATAATGCAAAAAATTTCAAGCTAGACAAGAAGTTGAATATACATTGCAGTTCATATCCATTCCAAGCCACTCTAAATACAAATTTATTAATTTAATTTAAGTTTTATGATCTATTATTTAACTACTTGTTTCAAAATTTGTAAAGTTTGACACTTTTCTTGTCAAATAGCATTACCATTTCTGTACGTGGTTTGCCATTATCACTCCTTGCGAGTCATCAATCATACGAGTTTGACCAACATAGGCACACGACAACGCGTGTAACAAGGTGTTAAGGCAAAGATTTTATTCCATGTGTCTGACGTTCAGTGTCCCTTCTCTAGAGACTGCTGGCTCTTACTGAACTTTCAGTTTGATGATCAACAGGCAGTCACACAGATTTTTCAAGACTGGAAAACATTAATGAATAACAAGTTTGCTCTGGATTTGTTTATCCTTCTTTGCTGGGGGATATGGATGGTCAGAAATGATGTCATTTTCAGAAATATAGCACCCCAAGTCTTGGCCTGCAAGAGATATTTTGCCTCTGAAGTGAAGCTTCTGGTTCATAGAATGAAAGCAAGCTTAATCCCAAGTTTAGTTTTATGGATTCAAAACTATCTGTAATCTCTCTCATTTTTGTTCCTTTCCTTTTGGGTCCCCTGATCTAGTCGGGCGTCCTAGTTCCCTGTTTTTGATCTTTATGGTTTAGTTTCTTTTTCCTTATTTTTTTTCTCTTTTTGTTTCTCAATTTGTAACTCTGTAACCTTTTGTTCTTGTTTCTTTGCTCTCAATAAAGTATCCAGTAGGAGCCTCTGGCTCCTGACTTTTCAAAAAATGTGTCTGACGCGGCTTCGGTTTGACTTGCTTTCAATAAAAAAATAATAATAACGTAGCAAGAGTATGCGGGTAGCATCCACAATAGCGGCCACTATATCAGTAGCGGTCTTCTATAGCAGGTAGCAGATAAAAAATGGCCTGTTGAAAATTAACAACCGCTACTGCAAGCCACTATTGTTGTTATTGGACTACTATTTGCTATGTAGATAGTTAAGTGACAATATGGATGATTTGAATTGGTAATAAAAATATTTAGATAGTGATTTGGGCTACGATAAAGACTGATGGTATCCTATTCAACAGATATTGATACAATGCAAAACTTAATAATAATACACCCCCACATGTCTTCTTTATATCGCATTTGTTTATATATGCTTCTCTACGATTTTGTGTTAAATTACGTAATAATTAGATTAGAACTTTAGTTATTTCAAGGAAACATATTAGTATTGACAAATGCTAAATTTTAACTATTTTTAATATTCTGCTATTATAACTTATTAAGTACTTAACATCCGCTATCCGTCGTCCACCACGAAGCCACTATCCTGCTACTTAATGGTAAATTTGTAACCATATATTGCAATAAAGAAAATGAAGAAAACCTAGCCTCCTCAGCTCCTTTTCATATACACAAACGGGTTGGCCATGCAGACGTATCGTCGTCTGTACACTGTGCTGCACGGCAAACATGCACATCAAAATTACACGCACCGCAGGGCACAGGCCATCCGCTGCAAACCATGCACAACTGACAAGCACTCTTTACACGTTGTAAAGTGCCCGCAGGAAAGAAAAATGGAAACAAAGAAAAGAAGAGAGACACTCGTGGCCCGGAGCTCTTTCCATGGGTTGACTGATAACTGCTTCTAGGAATGATATATACTATCAATCCGTGATCGATGCGTTGTGCACTAAGAGCATCCCAAACATTTACTTAGTGGGCCAAAGAACTCCAGGAAGCCCGATGACTGCGGTAGACTCTGTTCCTCAGTTTTTGAAGGCAGGTGTTTAAGGAATGCCCTAACAGCACCTGTCACCCCGTCTTCAGATTCCATGGCTTTCGCCAGCTCTACAGCCTTGTCTTTCACCTGAAATTACATGGGGAATTACTTGAGCACTTATTTCTAGTGACATAAAGCCAAGAGAATCTCTTCGTTTCATAAATGTATAAAAAGTTGAACTGAAGCCGATACATTTTATTAGAATACAAAAAATACAAAATTTTGCCATACATTTTTGGGGCTTGAGCATTTCTACCCCTCTTTTGAAGTGTGTTTGTGATTTTACCCTCGTTTTTTGAACTTCGTGATTTTACCCCTATAATTTTTAAACGAAGGAAGACTTTACCCCTAGTTTGTTAAGTCCTTCTAACGGTGTTAACTTTTGGACAAAATAATGACTTTGCCCATGAGTTTTTACCCCTATTTTGTTTTGTTATGTTTTACCCCTATTTTTAGATATCAAGCTCTTATTTTTATTGGACGGATTTTTTAAAAAAATTCTGCAACAGTTTAATTAACAATCCACATAAACGCAATTTAATATCGCGATGTGTGAACTATCGCCTCCTAGCGGTAGGAGAGGGACATAAGAGTATGCTTGTCTTTTTGCGCGCAGATCTGTCTCGAGACAATGTTACATACTATGGGTAAATTGGAGCTTCGTTTAGAAAAAACGAGGGTAAAATCATAAAGTTAAAAAAAGAGGGGCAAAATCACCATTAGACTTTGGAATAGGGGTAGAAACACTAAAATCGCTACATTTTTAATTGAAGAAATTATTTTTTATCCTGAAATTGAATAGAAACTAAACTATGCAAAACGCATGTCACTACTAGTTTTGTGACATATATGAGATCTAGGTGTGCCCAGTATGAGTCCAGTTGTCAGCATGAAAACTATGCTACCTGTGCAAAACTGACGACAAGACTTATATACTACACATTATTCATAATATCTTGCTATCCATCTCCTCAGTATGCAAGGGAAAACACAATAATATCAAGAAAAAAATTATGCTCTGGCCACAAATTGTTTAACTTACCTCTGGTTTCAGCATGAAATTTATAGCATCGACCAACTTCTGCAAACCAAACTGATCAACTGGAATAGGCGGAGGCCCTACCCCTCTTGCATGCACCCGGTCACCCCAGAAAGGTTGGTCACCAAAGAAAGGTACAATAGTCGTAGGACACTGGAAATCATAGACCAATGTGAACAACTAAATTAAGTACAACTGTGCAAGAAACCTCAGAGAATACTAGTGTGCAGCAACAACAAGGAAGGTATTTTATAGATATGTTTGATTCCATCAAAACATAAACGTGTCAAAGTGCCACATGTAGGCTGAAAGGCATGTAAGCAAACAGTGATTTAATTCTTTGGTAGCAATGGTGAGCATTGGATGGTAGCTTCACTAATTTCAGCACCATCATGCAGTACATTGGAGATGAGCCACGTTGCTATTTTTTAGCGGTCGCAGCTATGGCTTGTTTTCGTTGCTGGTCATAGACTAGCTGTTTTTAGGCAGGTCTTCATGCAATTAACATCACCCTATTGGGCTTGTGGTTTGTATGAGTTAGACTCCTTTTCTTCTTCTTAATATAACGAGGGCAACTCTCTAGCGCATTTGAGAGAAAAAAATATTTTAAATTGAAATAAGGCGTGGAGAGAGCACTTACCGCTGCTTTAAGACCTGCGGCTGTCGTTCCAGCACCACCATGATGCACCTATGGAGGCAGGAAATGAAAGAATAAAGAATAAAACCTTAACTCCAGTAATGTAAACTTGTAGTCACCATATTTTTTTTTTTTTTTGGTAAAGATCAGATAACATGCTAAGAGAGATCTTCCAAAAATTTAAAGCAGTGACTTACTTACCACTGCTTTGCATTGAAGAAAAAGCCAGTCATGAGGGCAGTTGTCTAGTAGATATACAAAATCTTTTGGTTCTGCCACTGCCAAAATTTCTGGAGTCGTTAGACAGAATCAGAACATATTCCCAGGAAACAAAAAGCATAACAAACTAAGAGAGGAACTTACAGGTTCCAAGGCCACCCCAGCCTTTGTTAATGATACCTCTCTGTCCAGTAATTTCTAGTGCTTTGACAATAATTTCAGTCATCTTTTGTGGGTCTTGAACTGGCTAGTAGATCAGAAGAAGAAAACAAGTCAGAATCCCAATAAGTTGCTGAGGGGAAAGCTGTGATGGCTTTGCCTTCATAGAACTCTGTCTCAGAAGATATTGACAGAGGGCACATAGCCCTATCAATATTTCAATCATCCAAGTGTATAGTTAACTTTATAGCACACATCATATGCACTGTTTATAGTTATAGAAGACATAATCAGGAGATACATAATCATAAATAAAAACATTCATAGGCAGTGGCTGTTAATATGCAATCAAATTTTCCATAGTGATAGGATCAGAACACAGTGTGGAAAGAACAAGGCACTACAATCTGAAGGTTTCATACAACTTTAAGCACTTGATGATGAACGAATTACAGAATCATGGAATACTAGCTGGTGAAGGTCACTGATGAGTGGCAGCAAGACAAACAAAAGCATTTGCAAAAATTGATCTATTGGGTCAACATGAAACTGCCTCAGGCTGCATACTAGTGACTAATCTAGTAGATATCAAAATTTGCTTTGTTTGAACTCAGCAATTTTGGGACAATTCTTCTAGATAAATTGAGCTTATTTTTTTTCCATCGAATATGCAGGACGTTGAGCTTAAATTTGAAGTGAATACTTCTGTTGCAAAAGGATTCAATGATATTTATTTTATAATAAAATCATATCGCTACACTCACATACGAATATTTATAACACTGTAAATGACAGACTATACTGTTTTAGCTTATCATAACTAGTGAACAAAACATAGCATTTAAGAAGCTGATTTATATGCAGTAAAACAGCTAAGAGTACTTATGGGGTACGATGACTGTAAGTGGCATTAGGATAATTTATACAAGATCTCATATGCAAGTAAGCCACAAAGTTTGAGTACAAACTGCATACACAAGTGAGTCAACAAAAATGCAAGCATACCTAGAATATACAGCATATTATACTATACAGTTGATTTGATCAGATGACAAAAAACTTGTATGAAAACATAAAGCAAGGTCAAACTGATCTTACAAGGCTGCCAAAACCAACATATATGGGCTTGTCACCAGCTTCAAGCCATTTCACAAGTGGTTCAGGAGGCACGTAATTGGAAGCAAGATCAAGAAAGCAAAACCCAACAACATCGATCTTTGGGCCCCAATCTGCACTCCAATACATGAACATTATAATGAATCACTGGCCCATTGAAGAATAAAAAAAAAATATTTACGTTGAGAGAGAGAGAGAGGGATCTGCACGTCTCAGGGTGCTTTGGCAGTAAGCGACTATTAGTCTACTAACTACACTACTGCATCATTTCTCCATCAAATTTAACTATGTACAAAAGGTCCTCACAAATAAAAATAAACAAGCAGTTTCCATGTTATACTTCAAACGATAATTCCAAGAAATTTTATACTCCTGCAAACTACAAGCAATTATGCTGTTACTAACCTACTAGTTAGGCAGTCATAACTGATGCCAACTTTCATATAATAAGCCATAATGCTCTAATAGCTAGTTACTCAAAAGCTCACATACATATCCTCTAGTATACAGTTAACTTTTTCACCTATATGCACAATTTGTCAATGCAAGTTCGTTTTCCTTTCAACCCACTAGCGCATGTTTTTACTTTTTCCAGAAATCCTGACTCTCCTGTACAATGTTCTTGATTCATTACTGCTATGGTCTTTCAGGAGGGAACATTGGCCTAAAGAGTGGCAGAAAGATGAACAATGCTCACGATCACACCAGCATTAGGAAGATGCCAGCCTAAGCCAAGAAGGTGGGTATGTAACATGGAGGTGGGGAGAAGGGGCTTCTAATTTCTTTCTTAAAAAAAATAACATTGACATGTCTCTTATAGTCTTATTAAATGAGCCAACAGCCAATCCTAATATGCAAGCCTAACAAGAGAAGTTTGGAACCACCAAAAGGTATCTTAATACAGAAACATACTTCCTGACTCATTTAGGCTAAACCAAGATAAGTCCCTTGGTGATAAAACTACTATCAATTTGAGCCAATGCTTAACACAAAGATGCAGTCCCTTGGCTGGTATCTCGCTGCACACCACTTATGCTGTGGGGTCCCGCCATTGAGCTTGGCACCAACTACATCTCCATGACATGAAATCTATCCTATTTACAAACAGTGCTGGCGATAGTTCAATCTAAAGAAAAATGCATTTGTAAGAGTGGCTGACCCACATCACTGTGCATACATGGATAACTTAACCATTTGGACAAATGACAAATGGATACTTGCAGGATATTCCAGATGATCCCAACCTATGGTGTATGGCAGTGCCAAAGGCCTTAGCGACATGTGATCAAAATAACCTTATTGCTTGTTTTCATTGGACTTTGCCTTTTAGCTCCTAGTGTGCTTTATGTAAGTAGAGCAGCCAAGGTGGGTGCTGATCTAATAGATTAATAACTTCCACCAGAAAAAAATGAACAAAAAGAAATCAAAGGTTGAGATCGAGACCCACATGCTTTGGAATTAATATGGGAAAAGAATGACAAGGTAAATTGCAAAATTTTTGGCTCTAGCCAAAAGATATGGCAAACCTTTTGGTTTCGGGACTAGATGAGGACTCCAAATGTATCCATGAGGAATGTCATTGCCAGAACCCTGAGAACCACTTAGATATGTTACTGGACGCAGCTTCAGCTTTTTCTTTCTGAACTCATTTATCATATCCCTTATTCCAAGCCAAATCATCGAGTCCACAATTTGATATGAAAGCTGCAAAAGGACAAATAATTATACAGGAAACATACTGAATCATATATTCTCATAAAGAACATCGAATCAAATATTCACACCAGCTGATAAAAGCTGACATTCTGACAGCCCAAAATGACTTGCCAGTAGTGCAAACCTCCAGGTCGATAACGGAAACTATTTTCGAGCTGTAGTAGTATATACAACAACAACAACATAGCCTTTTTATCCCAAGCAAGTTGGGGTAGGCTAGAGATGAAACCCAGAAGAGACCAACACAAAAGTCATGGTTCAGGCACGTTGATAGCTAGTCTCCAAGCGCTCCTATCCATAGCTAAAACCTTGGAGATATTCCACTCCTTAAGGTCTCTCTTAACCGACTCGCCCCAAGTCAGTTTAGGTCGACCTCTACCGCTCTTTACATTATCGGCCTGTTTTAGAACCCCACTACGCAGTGGCGCCTCAGGAGGTTGGGTTTGCTTCTGGTTGCAGAAGCTGAAGAGCAAAGCTAATAACTTTATGCACTTCAGCAACTCACGTGATGCACAAAGCATCTTGACATGACAACATGAAATTCAGGCATTTGGTCCTGGCAGTCTCTAAACATCCAGAATAATTCAAATAAACAAGTTATGCATCTGTACAATGTACTTGTGCATGAAAATCAAAACAGCGCATGGAGAGAACTGCAATGTTACTGTAACAAGATCATGGATATAGAAATTCTGGATATCAGTGCTAGACGGATGCTTTGTCTGGGCCCTTTAGGCTCAGGGGTTTGCGCCCAGCCTTGAGCCCGTGCATCTTTGTAGCTTGGTTGTCTTTCTTGTTAGGCAAGGATAACTGACAGTAGTCGTACTTCTATAAATCTCCCTAGGTCATCCTTGACCATATGTGTCTGTAATCTACATCCCATAATCAATCTACTAATCTCAGATATTGCATGCCAAGATATTTCAGTTATCCATTCATTCCTCACAATTTCTTAAAGTGGTCAATTTTGATGGAATTTGCATGATGATAAACCATTGAGTGATTGTTATGTTTATTCTCCCCACAAATTCTCCAATAATATCGGAAGTGCCAGACCATTTGGGAGCTGAGAGAACGTGAAGTGATAATTCTCTCTTTTTCATAAACCATACAAGTAAAACAATGCAGACTTACTCGATATCCAGCAGGCTGCTTCACACGAGAAAGAGGATGAGGAAATTCACTAGTTGGCCTGAATAAATAGTACCAAGTTAGATCCCCAGATGATAATATTCCGTATCGAACTTGTGACCTTTAAAGAAAAAGCAGGATGATAGAGACTCACGTCCATGGCATGGTAAAGAATATATGAATTGGTACTTTCAGCGCTTCTGCCACATGTGTATGTCCTGAAAAACATTTGAGGTCAGAAGGATAAACATGCTTATAATTCAAACTAGTGAGCTAATATAGGTCTTCGTCAGAAGGAAAATATGCAGGAAGGCTTGTGGCAAAAAATGCAAAATTGATTATGTTGGAATCTGTTTGGACTGTCCAGATATACTTCAAGTTCAAAAGATTGCTTGAAGTACTTTGGAGAAACTTATTGCCTCGAAGACACTCAGGCTTGGACTGAACAGCTAATCAAGTAAAAACTGGACAAAGAACCGCTCATAAACATGAAAATTCTTAAGTAGTTATGCACAAGAACATTTAACTAAGGAAGATTTCATGAAAACATGTTAAAGGCTCTAGGAAAACATATCTTCACATAAATTACTTAACATTCATTAAATCAGTCAGCATATTCACAGCTATGGTCAACATTCATATTCATTCAACACTCAATATTTAATGTTTTAATTTTTACTTTAATGGTTTATTAAGCAAAGCATGATGGATATGCATATATTATACTCCTCTAGAGTAAGGAGTGAATATTTGTCTTGTTCACGATTAGGGGTACTAACATATTTCGTGGCTAAGCCAAATTGGTGGTGTTTATAGCGAAGCTAAAGCGTTATTAATGGCAAATTGTGGAACACTACGTTACATGAATACATCCCTGGCAGCGCATATTGCGTATCCGATACGTTTCGGATAAGGATACGTATCAAATATGCTGCCGATACGTATCAGTGAAGTATCCGATTTTTTTTTCTTTTTTCACGAATTTTGGATACATCGGCTGATACGTTTCTGGCGTGCGGATACGGCCTCCGCTCGCCGGTGACAAGCCTCCGTCCCTGCTCGCCGGCCACCAGCGAGTTTCGGCCCCTGCAACGTGAATCTAGATTGCCATGAGTTAATCCCCTTACCCATTCTCGATATCCTCTTGCTCTTCAGTTCGTGGCCGCTTGTTGCCCCCACTTTGTCTCCCCCTCCCCATTCTCAATCTATTCTCTTTCTGCAGTGCAGTTAGTGACTTCTTGTTGGTTGATTGCTTGTATGCAGTAGATGATGTCTCCAAATATGAGCAGTGCTAGTGCAAGTGCCGTTTTCCCTATAGATGGACTGTTTCTCCTATGACTTGGTGGACAAATCATTGACAATCTGCTCCCTTATTGATGAGTTTGGCCATGAAATTGCTTAGCCAACCAGCTGTGAATAATACACTTAAGTAGTTCATTGCAACGTTTTATTATTATCAGTTTTAAATTCAGACCTGCATTTTTGTTTTTAAATTTTATTGTTTTTAAATAGTAAACGTATCCGCGTATCGGGTTTGTTACAAAATTGCCGTATCTATATCCATGCTGCTTAGGTGGAATAATTGACAATATTGTAAAGATAGACCCTTGGAAAAAGCTACACTGTCCTATTTACAACAATGTTGAGGATTGTCTCTAGTGGTACAATTACAGTGTGAGAAAACAAAGCAAGTTGCAAAGAAACTTTTCTCAAAATGAACAAGATATACTGACCATACGCAGGTGGGTTCGCAATAATTGCATCAACTTTAAACTCAATGCCATTGTCAGGATCAGGCTCCTTGCATGCAGGCAGCAAAGAAAAAATAATTTCTTTTATCTGTTTTCTTTGAATAGGAATTTCTGATGGTCCCGAAGGTAGGAATCCTTTATTCTTCACCATGTCTGCTCAAATTATGAACACATAAAACACATTTATCTTCAAACAATGTAAAAAAACTTGAAAAATACTTTTAAATTAAAAAACATACATTCAGCAAGAATTTTGGGATCTCCACCAAGCGGGAAAAACTCCAGGCCAGCTGTTAGTACAAACTCCTTAAAGTTGGCATGTGTAGCCAATCTCACACGGTGCCCATAGTCCTGCAACAAGGATCAGAAATGACAAATATGCTGCCATCTCAGCTACAAGAAGCACAAACCTAACCTCAATTTACGAGAGAACTGGATTGATAATACACTTAGGCTAGGACTAACCTGTAAGCGTTTCCCTATAGCAACAAATGGCTGCACATCTCCTCGTGTACCCACAATAAGTATAACTATTTGCATAGGAGGCCTGTATGGTATCTCTGTTCCATCTAATGCTTCGTCAAGAGCAACATCAGTATAAATATCCTCAGTTCCACCAACTATAGTAGGTTCCAGACCACTTGGCACATCAACAACCACGGTTCCATCATCTTTTACAGTAGCAATCCGATTTAGCATTTTGAGCTGCAATAAAGTGGAACAAAGGTAAAGTAGCAAAAAGATCAAGAACAAATATGCAAGCTATCAACTGGTCCTTATCAGTCATCTTTCTGACTAGGAAACCTTGTAACCTTTATCAGAGTATATTGCAATATATTGTAATGTTTCCTCATCAGTTTCAAATCGGCAACGCACGAATTTTAAAATATACTTGTAATTCAAAGAAAGTCAGACTTTGCACACTGTTATACATTAGCTAGTGCAACTATCAATGATTCAATTCCCAGTCCATAAACAGATACGTATTTCAGAGACTCCATGGCAAAACAAAAGGAACCAAGCTTCTGAAAATAAAAAGATAAACAGAGTGTAAGATATATGCACCTTCTTTTTTATTGGAATCCTTTCATCAAGTAACTGTTTAGCAGGATCATCAGCTGGATTATTTTGCCGACGACGCTCAGTTCTGGACCTTTCCAAATTTGATGGTCCAGCAGTTTCATTGGTAATTTCATCATTCTTAATCACCCCCGGCATGGTGCTTGATCTATGTAAGCCTCTGTCATCTACTTAGAGGAGAAAAGATGGAGTCATGTCAAAAAACAAACTGCAGCCAAAAACTATGTAGACCTAACTGTTAGAATATAACTGTAACAGCCCATATTGGGCTTACGGCCCATTGGCCTTGTACTCTAGTCTGACTAGGATTAGTACCATATTGTAATCTGTACATGTACTACAAGCCTTCCAGGCTATATAATAAAGGTCACCCCCCCTGATTAGGGTGTGCGGTGTTTCTACACTAACACTTGAGTCCCCGTCTCAAAAGGAAATAAGAAGGAAATGTGGGTTGTGTTTGCAGTTGCACAGCATATGATTGTGCAGAATCTGCCTACTGGAGAAGCTAGAGAAAAAGTACAGTCCAATTATTTTTGAGGAAAACTGCAGCCAAAAATTATTTTTGAGAAAGAGAGCATTATATTCTATTTCGAACAAGCAATTAGGTTAATAATAAACTTCAGAAACATATATGTATATAACAGAAGAAAAAATGGCCAGAGAACACAAACATTGAAAAATCAAAATTATTAAAATACAGAAAATACTAAAATTAAAATTTTGCGTGTGTAACAAAATGGCAGACATAAACATAATGTCCAGGCAACCGATTTCATTCCAACAAGCTATTATCCAACAACCCTAAAAAGACTAGCACGGTAAATGGCTCATTTACGTGTCGAGCATGTTTCAACAAGCAATTGGACTGTAGACAAGTGCAAGCAAAACAATATGATGATCCTAGATTGTGTGACTAACAGAGACACATTCAAAGACGTTAGTAGAATGAAGTGTTGAATAGATACAATAAAGTCCCGTTCAGCTAACAGATTACCTTATACATGTCCTAGAAATAGGAGTTTGAGCACAGTCTAAACACCCAAGGAGTTAGGTTCCTATAAGTAGGTGCAAGAAACAACAGTCCAAAAAGAAAGAAAATGCAGCAGCACAAGCCCACACTGGAAACTATGACTCAGAGCCATCCAGTGAGATGAATACAGACGTGCCATGTGCCAGCACCTAAAATTAGCATCGATTACAAGACTGGAGACGCAATTGACACCCTTTCGAAATAGGAATGCCTGCCTAGCATAGCACACAACATCACCGAATCAGCCACACGGCTAGCACCAAAACTAGGCAAACCTCATCTCCTGATCCCAGAGCACCACCGAGTTCACTCCATCGTGAAACACACGCACAACAAAACCTCTTCCCACGGTAGCCGGTAGGACATAGCTGCTGATTCCAACTCGCCTTCTCCTGCTAATCACGACTGATTCACGGCCAGACCAGACGACGTGCTGTGCTGTGTTCGTGCTCGGAAACCACCCCAGCCGTTACGCCAGAACCCCGGCCAGATTGACGCCAAAAGCGGGCAGGCAACCCAATCGCGCTCGCAGGGATCTGAACAGGCCGGCGGTTGCCATGCCAATCCGAGGAGACGGGGACACGCTGGGGCGGGGCGGCGGGACCAGAACCCCCGCTCCCCAGCCGACGCAATCAGGCAGCAGCGAAACCCCAACCCCAAACCCAAACCCAGGAGCGGGGGATGCGGGAGATCGATCAACCACCTGCGGAGGACGACGACGACGACGGCACGGCGCGGGGGCTGTTCCCGGACCGGTCCCCGTTGGGCGCAGCAGCAGATGCCGGCGGCGGCGCCTCTCCTCCTCCTCCCGAGGCAACAGCGCCGCTGCCGCTCTCCTCGCCCGCCATTTATACACCACCGATGGGCCCGCGGAGGGACGCCGCGTCGGGGGCTGCGGCTGCGGGAGAAGCGCGGTGGGGACGAAGGCTCCGGATCCACGCCTCCGTGAATATGCTCGGCGCGCTTTGCTTGCTGGTTCCGGCGGCGGGGGATGCACATGCACGGGGAAGGAATCGGAGGGATTCGCTGGCCATGCACCGGCGGGGCGGCGGAAAGAGGAGAGGAGCGAGCAAAGCAAAGCAAAGCGAAGCGAAGCGGCGGATGCGATGCCTCGCTGGCGCTCCTCGGCGTCGCGCTGCTGTCTGCCGCTTCGCTGGGATTTTCTTTTTTTTTTCGATTTTAATTTATTAATTAATTATATTAATAATATACTATACAATAATAAAAAAGGTTTCCGTTCCGTTTTCGTAAAATAAAAAACATAAAGTGTAATCCGTAACGGCCGTATCTTTTCGGCTTCCCCGGCGGCGATTCATTGGCGGCGGCGACCGTGTTTGCCAGAGCAGGAAGCGGAATCAGTGGCGGTGCCGGCGGCACGTTCTCGCGTTGCCGATGGATGGGAAGCATCTTTCTTTTCAGCTCTAGTTGCAAATGGTCAGCAAAAAAAACTTGTTACATACGGACAAGCGTGCTCGTGGATTTGGATCAAATAACTCCTCTTTTCTATCACAAGGGCGTTGCGTATTAGGATTTGCAAAGTCAGGCTCTTACTGATTTTTTACAATCTTGTTATAACTTACAAGTGATGAAGAGCTCAGCTCGGTGATGAATATCGCATCCACAACTCACATTCCACAACTTTTTTTATATATAAATTGAACTTTTTAGTAATCGATTGAATGTTCTTCTGAATCTTGTAGTTCATCATGTTAAGGACAGGGCACGCATGAAGGGATATGGTGGAAGTAGAAGCAAAATAAAGGAACGGAAAAAAATACCGAAACGTGATGGGAAAATATATATATTGCTTCAATTCGAATGCAGGAATTCATATCGCAGGAATGAAAACATTGTAGAAATGAAAAAACATTGTTAGTATTTAGTAATGATGTCTAACTCAAAAGTCATTTATAATTAGGTCATTATACAAGTGTTTTATCATAGGTAACATATTCCACATGGTGGCCATAGGCCCACAAGTCGTTCACGGGCTTAATATGTTCGATGAGCAGTCTTGCTTGCCCTCACCCGCTGCTTCAGAGAGCCCGGGTCGCCTTCAGACATACTCTCATACAATGTTTTTTTTTTTTCCCTTTTCAGCGAAAATTCTATCAAACACGCTCCATACTCATAAAATTTCATATCTAGGCAACAACATGGATAGCTGGTCTCCAGCATTGATTTAGATGGATCATAGGAGTCTAGGAGATACGCTTCATAATGATAATGACGTCCACAAAACATATGGTCCATCCCATCGAGCTACACTTGGGCACAAGTATATATCTTGGAGAAACGTAGAGTTTACTACCAATTTTCTGTAAAGCTTACATACATGTCCCAAACGAGTTTAAGGGCATGCGTCCAGATTACCATGACAATTGACTAATGCATTTCCCGGCCAAATCTGCAGACCTCATAACCATGTACTCCACATTCATAATGGGGGCAAACCTCCTTGCACTGATATTTGATACTCCTATCACACTGTCATCTGATATTTTCATAATGTAGCAGTAGTACTGATTACTACAGAAGTTCTCCATGCATGACAGAGATGTTAATCCAACTGCACCTTGCGTTGCAATTCCAAGGTACCCCAGACAACGAAACAGTCACAGAAATGGGCAATGCCGTTTCTCATAAGACAAGATGCTGAACTTGGTGACGAGAGGGACGGATATGATGGCAAACTTATGATAAACTCGCACTGGTACACACACCACCCCACCCCCAAAAAAAAGGACAAATGACTGCACTGCACTAGTATACTGTTCTGTACTGGGTTGAGGAACCATCAGAGTTCAGAATCACTTGAGCTTGGTTGGAGTGTAGATTTAATGAAATTGATCAGTGTGTCCCCATTGCGTTCAAAAAAAAAAAAAAAAAAAACAGTGTATCCCCATTGAACTCGACATTGATCCGACAGTACAAACCTTTGGTTCTCATAAACTTGCAGTTTCTGGAGAAGGCTTATGTATGTATGCTGCAAGAAATGAAACTGAACCTTTTTCAGAATCCACTGGCACTTCGATGTTTCTCATGAATTGCAATTCATGCCAAATTGATAATAAATAAACCCGATCAGCAGTGACTAAAACTACAACCTGGCTCCTGTATGATATATAGTCCTACTACAATTGTGAAATTAAAAGCGTGCTTTTGGCAGAGTATAACTGAGAACAGCTTGAACACTATAGAAATCCGCCACCACTCTCTTCTTTCAAGCTGCAACTCAAATTTGACGCTGCACTCACCTAAAATTAAACAAAATCTCTGATCACTGAGATTCAAATGCCCTTTCAGAGTTACATCAAACACCTGAAAGTCGGTCATCTCAGCTGAAAGCTTTGATGATCAGTTACAACTCTTGACTCTCAACTTTGCACTACTGCAGTACTACAGAATGGAAATCCCACTCAGCATCGTTACTGCCGAAAGCCAAAGCAGCACCATAACAATGGGACTGACCGAACAATATGACTCAATCTGAAAAAAAAAAGCGGCGCCATAACCATATGTGACCCAATCTGCCCTCTCCCAGTCTCCCTCGCTCTGACAGCCGTAGTCTCAAACTAACTCATGTCTCAATATCAATTTATCTATTCATGAAAAAAGAACAAAAAAAGATGATCCAATCTAGATTGACCCAACAACTCAAAATCACCCTAGAAAACTACATATAATCAATCAACCCACAGAATTACATCTTTTGGTGCCACTGGAACCTCAGATTATCTATGAGACTTGTTATGACTTAAGAAGGTTAGATAGTAGGAGACCCACCTCACAATTCCTCACCTTGCGAGTGGCAGTCATTCCCAACCCCCATTCCTAAACCCAATCAAGACCTTTCTAACTATTGATATGAAAACAGATGCACACAAACCAGTTGTCAAAAAAAAAAAAAAAGAAGATGCACACAAATTAGGACATGGAAAAACAAAAGGAGCATGTGAAACGCTTTCTGATGCCTCCTCAACCATTGTAAAATTTCTCATAACCTTTATTTGGAATCAATATATAAAATCACTATATAATCAATGCTCTCCATTCAGAATGGCAGAAAAGAGAAAGGAGTGAGAGTTGAATGCATATTCATAAACAGGTGAGAGTCCTCATGTTACATCTAAAGGAAAAGCAAGTATGCTTGGCACCGACTACTACTAAATACCACAAATTGTCAACTTCACACAATGCATGAACATGAATGCTTCTAGATAACACCCTCATTTTCTTACCAAAGAAATTTCTTTTGAGAGGATGCCAAAACTGTAGGTGTATGTAGATGTACTAAATGCATGTGACTAATCAAAATTGGGAAGGGCAGTATAGCTAACACATGAAAAGAAATTATACCGAATCAATAGATCCTACAAAAGGTCAGCATTGACAAATAATGTGCTTGCCCTGCAGTACCTACAAAGCCAAGTTATTTTCGGTCTGGAAGACAACTTGTACAGTACCTACAAAGAAATTAGAAGGCCAATTATGATACCCAAAATCAAATTGACTCTGGAAGGCATATTTTTGGCATGGATCAGCCCACTCATCAAGCACTTCACTGGTAATAAACAAAATATAGCACTTAGTCTGTGACAAATTACAATATTCTAGGAATGGAGATGCCAAATGTTACTCAAAAGACTGCAAACAAGTGACAAATCAGTAGACTAACAATTGCCCCACTTGTTAAACCTTACAAAGGGGACTAGCAACTACCCCACTCGTCAAACCTTTCAAAGGGGTCAGTTGTTGACATATCATGTGCTAGCTTATGAACCTGGTCAAACGGCATACGGCAAATGCCAAACACAAAATCAAACTGTGCCGTCCTAGAAGCTTTATTTTTGATCTGGAGACGTTCCTGATGTCTTTCAATCCATTTACTGCTTGGTTGTGCAACTGTCTCAAAAACCATCGAATCTAGCAACCTTGCATTGAGTACAAAGAACTTGGCGAAGTTAACATGCGATTTGTTGCCAGTGTAGCCTAACAACACGATTTTCTTCAGTGGAATGTCAAGGGTACTGCCAAGATTCTGGTATTTATGGGACCACACATTTTTCTTCCCCGCCTTTATGGTCTGGGAAAAGCACAACCAGCAATAAAGTGGTGAAAATCTAACACTAGAAAAAGTATCAATGTAACTATAGGTACCCAAACGAATTAATGCAGATGGGAGTAGGTTTGATCACCTTGATGTACAGGTTCTCCAAGCAAGGAAAGCATCTCATGATGTCGACAACCATATCCAAACTAAGATGCAGACCCAGTAAGGCTAAATACTTCACACTAGGCACCACAGTCATTGAGCTAACAAGGCTTGATCCCTAGGGCAAGAACATGCATCAGTCTTAAGATCCTGATTGGTGAAGGAGATTTGGATTCCTCTGAAAGTGATAGTGAGAAGATATGTACCTGGAAAACTGTGGAGCCAAACTGGAGCTGGGGGCTCTCCATACAAAATAGCCCCAAATAATGCAACTTTGGTGCTGAAATCACCGTGATGGCCATCTCCCCCTTGTATAACAAAGGTTTAAAATACCTCTTTGGAAGAAGCAGCAGTCTTTCAAGACAAGGGACATCCTCGAGGATGATCTGTGGACACCTACCTACCAAAATGGATACGTCATGCATCATCACAGAAAGGATTCTAAGCGTAGGAGACACGATTCTGGCTCGACGGCAGTCGATGGTGTAAGATAGCTGCAGGCTCTGCAGGACAGGGCAGCCAGCTAGCAGGGAGTTGAGAGAAGTCTCAGAGATTGTGACAGCCCAGAGGGTGAGCTGCTTGAGAACCGGAAAGTGGAGCAGCGCGCTGGCATCGCTTCCATCCGGGAAGCCAGAGCAGCCGCCGAAGTTGGCAACGCGAAGAGTGGACGAGAAGCGGCGCACCGATGGCGGTAGCGGCGGCGCCAGCGGCAGCCGAAGCCGAAAATTATAAAATGCGTAGCGGAACGCAATCTCCTCAAGGTTGTCGAGGGCGGGGGATTGGAGCCAGTCTTCCAATGGTGCGGGCCAAGCACTTAGATACTGTACGGGTACGCAGAAGCGGCGGCCGGGTCCCTGGTGCGAGGAAAGCACGCGGGAGACCTCAGCTGTGGAGAGGCGCTCATAGGAATTCCGGCGCTCATCCCATACGCCACTGGGGAGCACCAAGGGGAGCTCCAAGTTGAGAGGAGAGGAGCGCCATAGGGGCCGCCAGCGGGAGGAGAGCACCTGCGTGCGAACGCCGTCCTTGGTGGGGAGGAGGGAGATGATGTCGCCGAGGACGTCGTCGGGGAGGCTGCTGATCCGGTCCCCATCTCCTCCTCCTCCTTCCCCTTTCTCCCGTCTTCTCTTCCGCTTGGCTCCGGCGACCTGCTTCCCCATGGCGGCGCTGGACTGCGGCCGGGAGCTGTCGGGGAGGCTGCTGCTGCTCCGGCCCTGGACCTCGAGGCCATCTCCTCCTCCTCCTTCCCCTTTCTCCCGTCTTCTCTTCCGCTTGGCTCCGGCGACCTGCTTCCCCATGGCGGCGCTGGACTGCGGCCGGCAGCCGTCGGGGAGGCTGCTGCTGCTCCGGCCCTGGACCTCGAGGCCATCTGCTCCTCCTCCTCCCTCTTTCTCCCGTCTTCTCTTCCGCTTGGCTCCGGCGACCTGCTTCCCCATGGCGGCGAGGAGCCAGAAGTCTTCTCTCCCTAAGGCTCCGTCGCTCGGCGGCTGTGAGAAAGAGGAGGGGGTGAGAAATGAACTTAGGGTTAGGGAAGATGCGCGCTGCACCGTCCGATCAGAATCGACGGCCCTGACTCGCTGGGCCGCGTCGGCCCAGGCGGGAGACCGCGCTCGCCTTTTCGCGGGCCGAAATGGCCGCTGGGCCGAATCGTTTGCGCCGGCCTGCTCAGGCATAAGATCGGTTTTTCCTTTTGTTTTCCAATTTCAGAATAAAAAAACAAACAAAAAGGAACGGGCCCTTGCTGGGCCGGCCCAATTAGACCAAGCGCCTCGCTGGACATTAGAAGAGTAGGCCGCGGGCCGTTTCAGGTTCCCGGGCCGTTTTAGCTGATGGGCCGTTTCAGGTCTAAATTTTTTTTTCCCAGAGATATTCAGAATAAGATTTTAGGTGATTTTAGCTTCAAATTTTGATTAAAATTTGCACCAACGTGTAACATTTTTTCACATATCAGTTTAGAAATATTTCTGGAAATATTATTAGTGTATTTTAGTCATGTTTTCCGCTGCTCAGTATTTTATTGCTTCTTAATTAAATTCAAACCAACGGGCGAATTTAATTTTGGGCAATTTTAAGACTTAGAAAATTTTATAATATTGCTATCTTCTGACCAACGTTGATGATATCAATATTATAATTGTTTAGTCCATAAGTTAATCTGCATTATTTCTATTTTCTGCCCAACGGTGATGTAGAATTAATGCGGAAGGGATTGTATGTATTAATACTTGACCAACGTTGTTTTAATACATGCAATTTACATTAAGCTATTTGTTTTGAGTTATCTCACTAATTTGTAACTAAATTTCAGGCATCACCAACTGGGTATCGTTGATTCCGATACTGAACGGGGCCAACTATAAGTCGTGGCTTGAGCAATATGACTTAGCCCTTACCATGACGGACAATGCCTTAGCTAAGGACGAACCGTGTCCTGTTGAGCCAACAGAACCGGTGCGTGAAGAAAATGAGGACGATGCAGCGTTTGCGACACGCAAGCGTGACCATGCTCAAGTAAGAATGAGTTATGACCTTGCAAAGAAGCAATGGGATAATTCAAATAAGAAATGTCTGGCATTGGCTAAGGCGACCATCTCAGAGCCAATTAGGGGTTCACTCCCTAAGTGCACCACCATCAGTGAGTTTTTAGACAAGGTCAAGAACCAGTTTCATGGGACCACTAAGACTCAAGCAAGCACGCTTATTAGAGAGTTCATTACTAAGAAATACACTGGTGGTGGTGTTAGAGAGCACATACTGAGATTAAACTCCTTGGCATCTAAGCTCGCATCAATGCAGATGGAACTTCCAGAACCATTTGTCATTCATGTGATCTTTTCCTCTCTGCCAAAGGAATTTGAGGCTTTTGTGGTGAACTACAACATAGCCCCTGAGGAATGGAACTTAGATAAGCTTATTGGTCAGTGTGTGCAGGAGGAGGAGAGACTTAAGGAATCACGGGGAGACTCTGCTCTTTTCGTGAGGGATAATAAGAAGAAATTCTTTAGTAAGAATGCCAAACCACAAGGGAAACCAAAGTGGGATGGCAGCTCCTCCTCTAGTGCTCGGGGAAAGGCTCCTCGGGCAAAGCCACCTCGGCATGACAACGGGGCTCGGGACAACAAGCCACATACACAAACAAAAAAGAAGCCATGGCTTGAACTGATCGATGCTTGTACCGTGAGAAGAAAGGCCACCGGAAAAGGATTGCATTGGTTTCCTGAAGTTCCTAGCTAAGAATGGTGAGGATTTAATTACATTTATAGATGAGTCCTTGTATAAGTTATGATAAGTCCACTTGGTGGATTGACTCAGGTGCAACAATTCATGTTGCTAATTCTTTACAGGGATTCCATATGAGGAGAACCCTGCAAAGAGGAGAAAGAACAATTAAGGTGTGAAAGTCCCTAGTTTGGTTTTGGCTAATTGATGAAATCTAGGACTAACCTTGTTTATCTAAGTGGTTGATTTAGAGAAAGGTTGTCCACACGATGAGCATATTGAATATGAAGCATGACACGTGTCATGTGATCAAAGATGAAGATCAAGACGATGCTTGGCTCCATGGACCGGTGTTGAAGGTGAAGGGCTAGTCAAGGCTTGGGAGTGAAGGACCATGCGATGGTGAAGCTCGGGCAAGACTAGGCGCCGATGGACCGATGCACGGTGAAGGGCAAGTGAAGTCAAGATCGATGGATCGAGACGGTCACATGATGGTGTGAAGTGTTCATATCTTTTGGAGGAACAAAATGGGCTCAAGGCAAAGGTATAACCGTTAGGGCCATTTTGTTTTGCACTCAAGACACCATAGAGGGTGTGAGTGGTTTAGGATCGATAGCCGCACTATTAAGAGGGGAAGTCTTATCGGCTATTCTATGCACGGGTGCCACTAGGTGAATTCATGAAGTGCATTGCGTGTAGGGCCTAGTGAGCTAACCTAACCTTTGGGAAATGGTTGTGAAAAGCTAACACACAAGCACATGGAGATGTACACTTGGTGGTGTTGGCACATTTACAAAGGTGGCGTTTGGGCGCGCTGTGGTTTGCACGGTAGAGATGGGTTTGGGTCCCTCTCGCCGATGAGGGAAAAATGGATGCATATTTTCTATTGCGCCGGATGCAAAATTTGGTTGAAATCATGCTATCTCCGTTGTTCAAGTTGGTATACTTGTTGGATAGCATGACGGAGAAGTTGGCGTCACGACGGGCTGAAAAACGAAGTTTTAGTAGCGCCGGACGCGCGGGGCTTTGGCGCGGACGCGTCCGGCGCGTGTTAGCTTGGCTCGGGTTGGTGGCTCGCGTTGCGCGAGCGCCGGACGCGCGACGGACGCGGCGTCGGACGCGGCGTGTTCAGTGCGGCGTCCGGCGCATGCCGAGTCTTGGCGTGGTCTTGGCCGGGCGAAGCCGAAGCGGCGACGCCGGCCGTGCGTCCGGCGGCCGGGCGGACGCGACCAAAAACTTTTGAGTTTCGGCCGGTCCTCGGGCCACGCGGGCGCCGGACGCTTGCGTTAGCGGGGCGGACGCCGCCCGGACGCCGACGTGGCGGCGACGCGGTTGGCCGCGGCGCCAACGGTCGTGCGGGCGCGCGCGGGCCGAAACGCCCGGACGCGTCCGCGGCTCGCGGACGCGCGTCCGGCGTAGCGTTGAAATTGCGCCCGAGGGTGTAACGGCTAGTTTGAAGTGTTGGGTCTATAAATAGATGGGAGGCCGGGCTTGGCTCCCTCTCTTGGCTCTCCCAACTCATTCATTCATCCTTTGAGCCGAAGAAACACTCTCCCTCTCATCTCTCTTGCTTGTTGCTCATCCAAAGTGAGATTGAGAGATCACCTAGTGCATTGCATTGCTTGAGAGCATTCTAGTGGCACTTGTGGGTGGTTTAGCCGGTGGATTTCTTGTTATTCTTGGAGAGTACCACTCCTAGCCGGCTTGGAGATTGTTGGAGGCGTTGGCAAGAGAAGGTGATTGTTCTTGGCCACCTCCGGTTGATTGTGAGAGGTTTGAGCTCACCTCGTGGGGATCACGAAGAGCATCCTAATGGATTGCGCGTGTCGTTGAGTACCTCGCTTGAGAGTGTGTCTTGCGGTGCCTTGCGAGGCGAGCCTTGAGGGGCTAGTGACTTGAGGGTCACATCGAGGAACCATCTAGGTGTTGGTCGACACAACGGGTGACGTAGCTTGGCGGTGCCCAAGTGAACATCCGGGGATAAATCATTGTGTTCATCTTGTCTCCCGGTGATTGGTCATCATCCTTTGTGTGTTGCCGATTGTGATTGATTGTTCATCTTATTGGTGATTGGCAACCTCGACTCTACGCGTTGGTATAACAAGCTCCTACCCTCTCTTGTATTACTTTGATTACATTCTTGCAAAGTAGAATTACTTGCGTGGTCGGTCGGGAACCACATCTTGTGTAGACTAAATCCCGTGGGTAGAATTGCTTGTGTGGTCGGTCGGGAACCACTCCTTGTGTAGATTAAATCCGTGGGTAGAGCTCTTGATCACTAGCGGTAGCTATTGTTTGTGCTAGTGATCACCTACTAGAATTGTTTGGAAAGGAGGCTTGCAACATCTAGTAGGCTAAGCAAAACTTGCTTTCCGCCATTTTTGTATCTAACGAAGTTTGCTTAGTGAGTTTGTAGAAATTTTTATAGGCTATTCACCCCCCCTCTAGCCATCCAGGACCTTACAAGGTGGCAAACGGAGTAAAAGCCGACGTCGAAGCCATTGGCGACTTGTCTTTAGCATTATTAGATGGTTTTGTACTTAGGCTATCAGATGTGCTTTTTTTCCCTCTTTGCATCGCAACTTAATAAGTGTTTCTAAGTTAGATGATGATGGATTAGCATGCCATTTTGGAGATGGCAAATGTAAGCTACTATTTAATAATAAGTGTGTTGGTCTTGCCTTCCGACAAGACGAGCTTTATTTGTTATCGGTTTACGAGAATGTGAATGCTATATCCACTTGTGAATGAGAATGACTCCTCGTCTATGAATGTAAGTAGAAAGCGTAAGAATCATCGGGATGACTCTTCGAAATTATGGCATTGCGATTAGGCCATATTTCGAGGGGAGAATAGAAAGGTTAGTCAAGACTGATATTCTTCCGCCATTAGAACTATCAGAATTAGATCAGTGTATTGATTGTATTAAAGGAAAGTATGTTAAGAAAATTAAGAAAAATGTCAAACGAAGTGCAGGGATCTTAGAAATAATCCACACAGATATATGTGGACCGTTTCCTGTCAAAAGTGTGGATGGTTATGATTCATTTATAACATTCACGAGATGATTATTCACGTTTTGGCTATATTTATCCAATAAGAGAAAGATCGAAGCTTTAGAAAAGTTTAAGATATTTAAAGTCTGAAGTAGAAAATTAGCATAATAAGAAGATTAAGTTAGTAAGATCAGACCGTGGTGGGGAGTATTATGGGCGACATACCCCATATGGCCAAGTTCCGAGACCTTTTGGAAAGTTCCTACAGGAAAATGGCATAGTCGCCCAGTATTCCATGCCTGGAGAGCCTCAGCAAAATGGAGTGGCTGAAAGAAGAAACCGTACCTTAATGGATATGGTAAGAAGCATGATAAGCTACTCTACCTTACCGATAAGCTTGTGGATGGAGGCGTTAAAAACCGCCATTTACATTCTTAATCGAGTACCCAGTAAGTCGGTGCCCAAAACACCGTATGAGTTATGGACAGGAAAAGTACCCTCACTTAAGCATTTAAGGGTGTGGGGTTGTCCTGCTGAGGCTAAAGTCTTCAACCCAAATTTAGGAAAGTTGGATCTTAAGACAGTTAGTTGCCATTTCATTGGCTACCTAGAAAGATCAAAAGGCTACCGCTTTTATTGCCCTGACAGGCATACAAATTTTGTAGAAACAAGACATGCTGAGTTCTTAGAAGAAGTTATGATCAAGGGGAGCAAGGTAGCTCGAGAGATTAGCCTTGAGGAGAAACGGGTTTATGCCCCTACTCCAATGTTACAAGAGCCATATTTTATGCTACCTATTGTTGCTACACCAACAGTGTTAGACACTGTAGTGCCAGCACCTGTTGTTAGTTCTCCATTGCCGACATTTGATGAGAATCCAGAACCTGTCCCTCAGGATCCCTTAGAACCACCAGTCGAGCAACAGGAAGAACAACAAGAGCCCCATATAGCGCCAAACAATGAGAATCTTAGAAGGTCACAAAGAACTAAAAGATCAGCTATATCAGATGATTATGAGGTTTATGAAACCGAAGAATTTCATATGGAGGATGATCCCACTACATATGAACAAGCTATCGAAGGCGAATACGTTTGCAAAGTGGTTAGAAGCTATGAGAGATGAGATAAAATCCATGGATTCCAACAAAGTTTGGGAACTAATGGAGATTCCTAAGGGAGCTAAGAAGGTTGGTTGTAAATGGGTTTATAAAACTAAGTATGACTCCCGAGGGAATGTCGAAAGACATAAGGCACGACTCATAGCAAAAGGTTTTACCCAAAGAGAAGGAATTGATTACAATGAGACTTTCTCTCCTGTCTCGTGTAAATATTCTTTTAGAATAATGATGGCGCTAGTAGCACATTTTGACTTAGAATTGCATCAGATGGATGTTAAGACGGCATTCCTTAATGGGGATCTTGAAGAAGATGTTTACATGGCACAACCGAAAGGTTTTGTTGTGGAAGGTAAAGAGAATATGGGATGCCGACTAAGAAAGTCCATTTATGGGCTAAAACAAGCTTCAAGACAGTGGTATTTGAAGTTTGATAATACAATTAGAAAATTTGGGTTTAAGGCAAATGTAGAGGACAACTGCGTTTACGCAAAATTTAAGAATAGTAAGTTCATCTTCTTAGTTCTATACGTGGATGATATTTTGCTAGCAAGCAATGATGTCGATCTACTAATGGAAACTAAGAAGTTCTTGTCCTCACATTTTGATATGAAGGATCTCGGTGAAGCCTCTTTTGTTACGGGGATTGAGATTCACCGTGATAGAAATAGAGGGGTTTTAGGACTGTCCTGAGAAAGCATACATAGATAAGATTCTTAAGAAATATGGTATGCATAAGTGCGGTCCATCACTGCACCCATTGTCAAGGGCGATAAGTATGGGGAATATCAATGTCCCAAGAATCGATCGAGCTCGAGCAAATGAGTTCGCACCTTATGCTTCAAATCGAAAGCTTACAATATGCTCAAATTTGTACTCGCCCGACATAGCATTTGTTACTTAGGGTTACTTGTAACATCTCGATGTTATATCAACTAAAACCCGCCATGTCATCATGTTTAGTCGCAAAGCATTCATGCTTAGGTCAACCACGATGTGCATCAACTAAAATAAGTTTACATTCTAGGTTGATTGTGCTCCCGAGATGATGCTTGTTACTTGCTTTTGATAGCCTAGAGGTGTGTCGGCTCGATCAAACGCGATTTCATTTCGAAAACCCTGTTTCCGACAAACTCCGTTTTACCCCCTTTTCTCTAATTCAAAATCTACAAAGAATTTGGGGTTGGTCCAAAAAGCAATATTGTAGGGCTTGATGAGACCTACAATGTTGGTGAACAAAGTTTTTCAAGTTTTCAAAAAGATTTTCAAACAAATTTGAAAATACGGTTTTCCGACAGTTGTCCCCTTTTCAATTTCAAACCATAATTCAAAAACTATGCATATTTTGGAAAAACTCCTTTTGGAGAAAGTGTGCAGTTTGAAAAGTTGAGTTTTTTATAGTTTTGGAGTTTTTCAAGTTCTTTAGAAAAATCCAAAGTAATTTCAAATATTTCATTCTAGGGTTTTTGTCCCCTTTTCAAAATTTGATTCAAATTCAATTTTCCTTTCAAAATTTGAAAATGTGCCAGTTGAGAAAGTTGTAGAGAATGAAAAATTAGCTGGGGTTGCTTTTTGGAATTTTTCAACTTCAGTTCAAATTTTTGGAGTAATTTGTAAAATACTTTTGCTGCCACTTTGTTGATGACGTCGGCATCTCCCCGTTTCCCTCACCGGCGCCATCGTCGCCGTGGCCATGGCGGCCATGCCGCCGGTCGCCGCCGGTGGCCAGCGCACGGCCGCGCGAACCTTCTCCGCCCCGTGTCGTCCTCGCCGTTCCTTTGTCCCGCGCCATTAAGCCGGCCGGCCAACCACTCCCCCTCCTCCTCCTATCCTCGCCTCGGCCGCCGCCATCACCATTGCCGCGCTCGAGCTCGCGCCTCCGCTCGTCGTCGTCTTCGTCTCGCTCCAGCCCAAGAAAACCACATCAACGTGTCCGCCTTGAGCTCGCGAGTCCGGATAGCTAGGCCAAGGCGCCTCGCCCCCGCTAGAATCGCCGTACGCCTAACTTCTTCTCCGCGACGGTGAGCCGAGCCGCCGCGAGTCGCCACCGCCGTTCGTCGTCGCCCTTGGCCATTTTCTCGATTCCTTTTGCCTTCGTGCTCGCCTTGATGCGCTGCTCACGATGCTCCCCTTGGTTTGGTCAATGGTGGACAGGTCACACCGGAACGCCGCCCTTGCCATCGGAGTGCGCCGCCCCGCCATTTCCGCCGCCGCCGAGCTCCCACCTCCAGCCACCCCGAGCCTTCATCTTCAAGCGCGCCGTACTCAGGGTGAGCTCTTGGTCATGCTCGTGCCCTCGGTTTGGCCTCTAGGGCACCGTAGCGCCCGGCCGCCGTCGTGTCGCCGCCGCTTGCCGTGCCGCCGCCGTCGCGTCCAAGGCCGAGGCCGTTAGGGCTTCACGCTGCGTCGCTTGGCTAGCGCATCGTGTCCGCGTAGTCGCGTTTGAACTAGCGCGCGCTAGCCGCACCGGAGGAGCTCCGGTGAACTTCCCCGTCGCGTCGCCGCACCGCCGCTCCGCCATGGTCGCCGGCGAGCATGCCGCCGCTGCTCCGCCGCCCCATTAGCACCACCAGCGTGTTCGCCTTCTTTGCCGAGTAGGTCGCGTAGGTGCTAGCCGTGCCACCGGAGACCTCGCCGCCGGCGAAATCGCCGGCGAGCTTGTCGCCGTCGTCGGCCGCGGGAGGGCCTTGTTGGGCCGGCCTGCCCACCGTTGGGCCAGGCCACCAACAGTGTTGGGCTGAGTCAGGCCGAAATCAGCCCAGTCAGCGTTTTTCCCATTTATAAAACCTTTTTCCATTTCTATTTAGGCAGAAAATGTTTTATTCTTCCAAAATTCATAGTAATTTGTGTATTGCTCCAAAAATTCTGAAAATTTTTGTGTGTGTTCCTTGTGATGTCCTCTATCTAGGAAAATTTCAAAATGCCAAATTTGAGTAGTTTTGATATGTTCAAAAATTTGCTCTTTTAATTTAAAAATGAGTCTTCCTTGATTTTTAGTAATTTATTTATTTATCCAAAAATCATGAAAATTTATTGGTGCACTGTTTTTGATATAAGCTACTTAAAATTAATTTTTGAAATCATTTTGACAACATTTGTTTTAGGATTTAATTTCCTTAGTTAATTAATTAATTGTTTGACTTTGGATTTGAGTGAAGACCCTAGGTCATCAACCCTAATGACCTTCGGCACTTTAATTAATTGATTGCGCTTGTCCTTAATATTCTTATGCATCTGTTGAGCATCATATTTATATTCCATCATGTTGAAACATATCAATATCGTGTAGATTACGTGAAAGAAGAGAATCCCGTTGACCCCGGTCGAAGGAGGAACCCCCGAGTCGGGTTTCGGTGTTTCCGGTGTTGACGAGTCTGGTTTCGTCTACTCTCTTGACCAAGGCAAGCCCCGGTTTACATTCAACCCTACCTTGTATTACAAAGCTTTTATCATTTGTGCTTTTGCTTTGATGCATTAAGTTTTAGGAGTTGCGTTATAACCTAATTGATGCATTACCTACCTTGTTACTTGTATATCATCCTTGGTACCGGTTTATTTCGAAAATGCTTAGTATGCTTAGTCTTGCTTTAGTAAGTAGGTTTTCAACCGAGTTACTTCGAACCGTTGGAAGTTGATTTCACATGTGGCATCTTAATGTTGGTAGCTAATGATTAGTAAGATCGGTCGGGTAACTTGCATCATATGGTTGATGTAGTGTTTCCGACTTGTCGATTAAGGACCGGCCGTTGTTTGGCCAGCTGGACAAGACTTTGCAACTACTCACATATCTACGGAAAAGCTTTACCCTAGGATAATCTAAGGACTAGTACGGTGAGCCCGTGCACTGGGAGTGGCGAGATGGCGGGAGTACAATACCCTCGTGGGCCGTGTCCCCCGGAATGGAGGTGTAAGTGTACTCTCGGGTGGCGCGGAAGCCGAGCCTAGTTCTAGAATGTCCGACGGTATTGTTGATATAATTGTGGGTTAGAGTCCCACTTATATCGTGTGTTTAGGGATCCTCGCCGAGTAAATCGATTCGAATCGTCGTGCTCCTCGGTTATGGAGACTTGATCCTCCGACCATACATCGTAGATAAAAGTGGTGGCTACTTTACGATAGAGATAAAAGAGAGTTGTATGAATTATCTTGATCTGCTGGTTTATCTAGGAGTTAGTTTAGCATAAATAACCCCACAGGTTAACTTGAAAGTAAAACTTGAGGTTAAGGACTCACTCTTAGTGGCTTTTACGCAAAAGAATTGATTCTTGCTTTGGACCTTACCTTGATTCCTATCGGCTCGCATTCTTGAGTCTTCACCACCCTTTTTCGTCGGGTTAGTCTTGTTGAGTACTTTTGTACTCGGGGTTTGTTAAACCCTTGTTGCGGTGAGTCTCATGCTCGGGTGTGTTTCGAACCCCGTTGCATGACGGTCGTTCGGAGAGTGACGACGAGTAGTGTGTTTGGCCTTGGGCAAGCATCACGTCGAGGTGTTGTATAAAGTTATCATAATGCTATCTACTACTTTATGGTTTGTAATAACTTAACTCGGGTTTTGTAAGATTTAAAACTTCTAGGTTTGTAAACTTATGTTGTAAGACTTCCGCTTCTCACTCGATGTATATTATTTTATTGTAAAAGCTTGTTGTACACCGCAATGTCTCTTGTAATGATTGATCCTTGCTCGGAGAATCGTGGAGGTTTCGGGTTTAACCCGACAGAGCTAATTAAGTCTTGTGGAACACATGCATTATCATCCGAGGTCTCGTTAAGACAAGGATTAGTGCATGTGGGCCACATTACTTAGGAGGTTACGCCACAACTGTATCGAGCCGGATCGTTATTCCGAGTATTGCAGTGTCTATTGCAAAACTTCAAAAGGTTTTGGATCTATAAAACTTAATATGTCTATTTTGAGTCCAAACTGCTTATCTCTTATCTAAACTCCATTCTTTTAGTCCCCTATAGGCATATTTGAAAATCCTAGTGGTGGATAGCATGCATTATTGCCCTAATTACGAAAGTTTACATTAAGTATGTGCTTAATTTAATGTCTTTACGCTTAGATCGTAAGTTCGTTCATGCATCATGCTTAATTAACTTGTTTTAATTACCTTCCTTCTTAATGTGGTTTGGGTTAAGTAATATCAATCCTATTCATGCTAACTTTCGGATCCCATCTATCTATCCCTTCTCTTTTGTTCTTGAACCTTAGTAGCTATGGGAAGTCTTGCGGAGGTGCGGTCATTGTAACAAAAATAATGTATTATAAGTAGAGTGTGTACTTGTATTATGTAACTATTTTCTAAGTTCAATAAATCCTGTGAATAAGGCTGGTTTGTTGATACAACAGATGCCTGGCACACCTGAACATGAGCAACGTGCGGAAGGTGCTCCTATCCCACCGCCGTTCCACCCACTCTAGCAGAGGCCTTGGCTGCACTTGTTAATGCAACCACTATATTGGCTCAGAATGCAAGGCAGGGAAATCATGGCCGCAATAACAGGGATGAAACTACCTATGTGGATTTCACTGATACTCGTCCCCGAGTCTTCTCTAGGGTTGATGATCCCATGGAGGCTGATGATTGGCTCCGCACAATGGAGCAGAAGTTTAGTCTGATTGACTGTACTATCTATCAGAAGCCTGTATTTGCTGCTCAACGGCTCGGGTCGTCTTTGGTGCATGGTGGGCAAATTTTCTTGCTTGAACAACGGGATGGACACCGTGTGACTTGGGATGAGTTTGTTGAAGCTTTTCGAGCTCATCATATTCCGAAGGTTTGATGAAGATTAAGTTAGAGGAATTTCTGGCACTCCAAAGAAGGTGATGATTCTCGTCATACGGTATGTGGGGAAATTCAATCAGTTGTCCCAGTATGCTCCAGAACATGTGAATACGGATCGTAAGAAGAAGGAATGTTTTATCAGAGGCCTGAATACTAAGATTCAGGTGATGCTCACTGGATCTCCTAATGCTACCTACCAAGAGACTGTGAACATTGCCATTTCATTTGAGGAAAAACATCGCAAGCATAAAGAGCTGAAAAAGAAGAAGGGTGGTTTCTCTAGTTCCTATGGTGGCAATGCAAAGCGCCAGAAAGTTGTATTCCATCCTCAAAATCATGGTCGTTTTCCTTATCGTCCACCACAGTTCCAGCCTAGGCCGCAGGCATTTTTCCGTCCTGCTGCCGCTCTTCCAGCTCCACGCCAGCCGAATGCCCCAGGTGTTCGTATCCAAACCCCACCAAACTATAACTACCCATGCTTTAATTGTGGCAAGCCTGGCCATTTCTCAAGGGACTGCCCGTATCCGAAGCAGTATCAGTATGGTTATGGTATTCCAAGAGCTCCGCCCCACAAAGAACAAAGCAGCAGAATCGGAATCGAGGTGGTAACCAAAATGCTCGAAAGGACAAAAATGACAAGAAGACAGTCGGGTTTTCCTCACTCAGCCGGAGAAATCCCCGACGGTGAGCCTATCATGCTTGGGTATGTTTTCTCGTTGCCAATCATCCTGCAGCTACACTTTTTGATTCGGGTGCATCACATACATTCATCAATGGTACTTTTGTTAAGAAGCATGACATACCAATAACATATACAAATGAAGAGTTCTTTATACAGTCGCCTGGTGGGCGAATGTGTACTAGAGAGATGGTACGTGAAGTGCCTATAGATTTGGGAGGGCATATCTTTCCCACCAATATGATAGTCCTGGAAAAGCAGACCATAGATGTCATAATAGGAATGAATTGGCTGAGTCAGCATGGAGCCGTGATTGATATTTTCAATAGATCTGTGAGAGTCAACATACCTAATAGTAAGTCTAAGCTTCTCATCCGTTTCCCAACTCTCAAGAGAAAGGTTGAGGTAGTCAATGCCATATCAGCAACAAAAATTGAGCATATTCCAATTGTTCGAGAGTTTCCAGATGTGTTTCCGGAAGAGTTACCGGGGTTACCTCCCCGACGAGATGTTGAGTTTGTGATTGAGTTGAAGCCTGGGACCGCTCCTATATCTAGAAGAGCATACGATGGCACCTCCCGAATTAGCGAGTTGAAGAAACAAGCGCAAGAGTTGCTTTGGACAAGGGATTTATCAGGCATAGTAAATCACCTTGGGGTTGCCCAGCTATCTTTGTGAAGAAAAAGGATAAAACTCTGAGATTGGTTGTAGATTATCGTCCGTTGAATGAAGTGACTATCAAGAACAAATATCCCTTTCCCCGTATTGACCTACTTTTTGATCAGTTGGCAGGAGCCAAGGTGTTTTCTAAAATAGATCTCGTATCCGGGTATCATCGGATCAAGATTCGCCCGAAGATATTCCAAAGACTCGCATTCACTACCGAGATATGGCTTATATGAATACTTAGTTATGTCTTTTGGGCTTTCCAATGCACCACTCATTTCTCATACCTTATGAACTCGGTGTTTATGCGAACTTGATCGGTTGTAGTGGTATTCATTGATGACATCCTGGTTTACTCCAAGAATGAAGCGGAACATGCGAAACACTTACGCATAGTTCTTGAGCGTTTAAGGAAACATCAGTTGTATGCTAAGTTCAGCAAATGTGAGTTTTGGCTAAAAGAAATACAGTTTTTGGGCATGTCTTGTCACCAAGGTGTTTCGTAGATCCTAGCAAAGTAAAAGATGTACTTGATTGGGAACCTCCAAGAACAGTTCATCAAGTTCGCGATTTTACGGGAATGGCGGGATATTATCGTCGGTTTATTCCGGATTTCTCAAAAGTGTCCAAGCCTATCACCGAATTGTTGAAGAATCAAGTGAAGTTTGTCTCGGTCACCCGAATGTGAGGAAGCTTTTCGGACCTTGAAGAAGTTGTTGACAACGGCACCAATCTTAGCACGGCCCGATGTCCGAAGCCGTTTGATGTATATTGTGATGCTTCGTGCACTTGGTCTTGGGTGTGTATTGATGCAAGAAGGCCGAGTTATAGCATATGCTTCAAGACAGGCTTAAGCCACATGAAGAGCATTATCCAACTCATGATCTTGAGTTAGCGGCGGTTGTTCATGCATTAAAGATATGGCGTCATTATCGCTAGGCAAGCACTGTCACATTTATACAGATCACAAGAGTCTAAAATATATTTTCACTCAAGATGAGCTAAACATGAGGCAAAGAAGATGGTTAGAGTTAATAAAAGACTATGATCTAGAGGTGCATTACCATCCTGGTAAGGCGAATGTAGTCGCCGATGCACTCAGTCGAAAGAATCAATGCAACTGTTTGACAGTGAAGCCTCTGGATATTTCATTATGCAATGAACTTGATAAACTTGGCATAGAGATTGTTCAACAAGGCAGTTTGTCTAATCTGAATATTGAAACAACTATCAGAGATCAAATTATTGCTGCTCAGAAAGGCAATAAGGGAATCAAATGTATTAAGGAAAAGATTAAGGAGAAGGCTAGTAAACATGAAGATTCTTGTTTTAGAGTTGATTCAGAGGGTGTGGTATGGTTCAAGAATCGGTTGGTCGTGCCAAAAGTTCCCGAGCTACGTCGAGAAAATCCTTGATGAAGCACACAACACTAAGTTCTCTATTCATCCGGAAGCAACAAGATGTATCATGATTTGAAGCGAGAGATTTTGGTGGACCAAAATGAAAATAGAAATTGCTAGTTATGTAGCAAGGTGTGATACATGTCGAAAGTGAAAGTCAGTGCATCCGAAGTCGCGGGAGAGTTACAACCATTGCCTATTCCCGCAAAGAAAATGGGAAGATATCGGTATGGATTTTATTGTCGGTTTGCCCAAGGTATCAAAGGGTTATGATTCCATCTCGGGTCATTGTCGACCGTCTTACCAAGTCAGCTCATTTCTTACCCGTTAAGACAATATATCCCGCATCCACCTATGCGGAGTTATATTTGAGTAATATTGTGAAGCTTCATGGTGTACCAAAGACCATTGTGTCCGATAGAGGTACTCAATTTCTCGTCAAATTTCTGGAAATCTTTCAATGAATCAATGGGTAGTGATCTCGCTTTGCGGTTCGGCTTATCATCCGCAAACCGATGGTCGACGTAAAGAGTTAATCAAATCTTAGAAGATATGTTGAGATCTTGTGTGTTGAATTTTCCGGAGAAATGGGATGAATGTTTACCATTGGCCGAATTCTCATACAACAACGGTTATCAAGAAACTATCAAAATGGCACCTTTTGAGGCATTGTATGGTCGAAGATGCGTAACTCCACTTCACCGGTCGAGCCCGGGGAACGAAGGTTGTTTGGAGTTGATCTTGTGAGAGCAACGAAGAGAAAGTTCAGCAGATACGAAGAATATGAAGATAGCACAAATCCCGCCAAAAGAGTTATGCAGATAGGAGGCGTCGGCCATTGATATTTGCTACAGGAGATTATGTGTATTTGAAGGTATCACCTATGAAAGGAGTTACTCGATTCGGAGTTAAGGGCAAGTTAGCACCTCGCTACATTGGCCCGTTCCAAGTTATTGGGTACTGTGGAAAAGTAGCATATCGTTTGAAGTTGCCAGAACATCTGTCAGCAGTGCACAATGTGTTCCATGTGTCACAACTCAAGAAATGTCTGCAACCACCTGACAAAATTGTTGATATTGAAGGAATTGAACTTGAGCCTGATCTAACCTATTCAGAGTATCCTGTCAAAGTTTTAGATCAGAAAGATCGGGTTACTCGCAGCAAAACAACCAGATGGTACAAGATACAGTGGGAACGTCACTCAGAAGAAGAGGCTACTTGGGAATCAGAAGAGTATCTGTCGGAATATTTCCCAGAGTTCTATGCTTCTATCTAAGTTATAATTCCCTCTATGAGTTATAACTATTCTAGTGTGAGTTGTAAAAACCCCTTTCCTTATGTCCTTGTTTAAAGATGTGTTGCTTGACACATTTCCTTTTCCATTACTTAACCCAAGGCTTTAAATCTCGGGGCGAGATTTCTTTAAGGGGGAAGGGCTGTAACATCTCTGATGTTATATCAACTAAAACCTGCCATGTCATCATGTTTAGTCGCAAAGCATTCATGCTTAGGTCAACCCCGATGTGCATCAACTAAAATAAGTTTACATTCTAGGTTGATTGTGCTCCCGAGATGATGCTTGTTACTGCTTTTGATAGCCTAGAGGTGTGTCGGCTCGATCAAACGCGATTTCATTTCGAAAACCCCGTTTCCGACAAACTCCGTTTTACCCCTTTTCTCTAATTCAAAATCTACAAAGAATTTGGGGTTGGTCCAAAAAGCAATATTGTAGGGCTTGATGAGACCTACAATGTTGGTGAACAAAGTTTTTCAAGTTTTCAAAAAGATTTTCAAACAAATTTGAAAATACGGTTTTCCGACAGTTGTCCCCTTTTCAATTTCAAACCATAATTCAAAAACTATGCATATTTTGGAAAAACTCCTTTTGGAGAAAGTGTGCAGTTTGAAAAGTTGAGTTTTTTATAGTTTTGGAGTTTTTCAAGTTCTTTAGAAAAATCCAAAGTAATTTCAAATATTTCATTCTAGGGTTTTTGTCCCCTTTTCAAAATTTGATTCAAATTCAATTTTCCTTTCAAAATTTGAAAATGTGCCAGTTGAGAAAGTTGTAGAGAATGAAAAATTAGCTGGGGTTGCTTTTTGGAATTTTTCAACTTCAGTTCAAATTTTTGGAGTAATTTGTAAAATACTTTTGCTGCCACCGTTGATGACGTCGGCATCTCCCCGTTTCCCTCACCGGCGCCATCGTCGCCGTGGCCATGGCGGCCATGCCGCCCGGTCGCCGCCGGTGGCCGCGCACGGCCGCGCGAACCTTCTCCGCCCCGTGTCGTCTCGCTCCGTTCCTTTGTCCCGCGCCATTAAGCCGGCTGGCCAACCACTCCCCCTCCTCCTCCTTATCCTCTCGCCTCGGCCGCCGCCATCACCATTGCCGCGCTCGAGCTCGCGCCTCCGCTCGTCGTCGTCTTCGTCTCGCTCCAGCCCAAGAAAACCACATCAACGTGTCCGCCTTGAGCTCGCGAGTCCGGATAGCTAGGCCAAGGCGCCTCGCCCCCGCTAGAATCGCCGTACGCCTAACTTCTTCTCCGCGACGGTGAGCCGAGCCGCCGCGAGTCGCCACCGCCGTTCGTCGTCGCCCTTGGCCATTTTCTCGATTCCTTTTGCCTTCGTGCTCGCCTTGATGCGCTGCTCACGATGCTCCCCTTGGTTTGGTCAATGGTGGACAGTCACACCGGAACGCCGCCTGCCATCGGAGTGCGCCGCCCCGCCATTTCCGCCGCCGCCGAGCTCCCACCTCCAGCCACCCCGAGCCTTCATCTTCAAGCGCGCCGTACTCAGGGTGAGCTCTTGGTCATGCTCGTGCCCTCGGTTTGGCCTCTAGGGCACCGTAGCGCCCGGCCGCCGTCGTGTCGCCGCCGCTTGCCGTGCCGCCGCCGTCGCGTCCAAGGCCGAGGCCGTTAGGGCTTCACGCTGCGTCGCTTGGCTAGCGCATCGTGTCCGCGTAGTCGCGTTTGAACTAGCGCGCGCTAGCCGCCGCACCGGAGGAGCTCCGGTGAACTTCCCCGTCGCGTCGCCGCACCGCCGCTCCGCCATGGTCGCCGGCGAGCATGCCGCCGCGCTCCGCCGCCCCATTAGCACCACCGGCGTGTTCGCCTTTGCCGAGTAGGTCGCGTAGGTGCTAGCCGTGCCACGAGACCTCGCCGCCGGCGAGAAATCGCCGGCGAGCTTGTCGCCGTCGTCGGCCCAGCGCGGAGGGCCTTGTTGGGCCGGCCTGCCCACCGTTGGGCCGGCCACCAACGTGTTGGGCTGAGTCGGGCCGAAATCAGCCCGATCGACGTTTTTCCCATTTATAAAACCTTTTTCCATTTCTATTTAGGCGAGAAAATGTTTTATTCTTCCAAAATTCATAGTAATTTGTGTATTGCTCCAAAAATTCTAAAAATTTTTGTGTGTGTTCCTTGTGATGTCCTCTATCTAGGAAAATTTCAAAATGCCAAATTTGAGTAGTTTTGATATGTTCAAAAATTTGCTCTTTTAATTTAAAAATGAGTCTTCCTTGATTTTTAGTAATTTATTTATTTATCCAAAAATCATGAAAATTTATTGGTGCACTGTTTTTGATATAAGCTACTTAAAATTAATTTTTGAAATCATTTTGACAACATTTGTTTTAGGATTTAATTTCCTTAGTTAATTAATTAATTGTTTGACTTTGGATTTGAGTGAAGACCCTAGGTCATCAACCCTAATGACCTTCGGCACTTTAATTAATTGATTGCGCTTGTCCTTAATATTCTTATGCATCTGTTGAGCATCATATTTATATTCCATCATGTTGAAACATATCAATATCGTGTAGATTACGTGAAAGAAGAGAATCCCGTTGACCCCAGTCCGAAGGAGGAACCAGTTCCGGAGTCGGGTTTCGGTGTTTCCAGTGTTGACGAGTCTAGTTTCGTCTACTCTCTTGACCAAGGCAAGCCCCGGTTTACATTCAACCCTACCTTGTATTACAAAGCTTTTATCATTTGTGCTTTTGCTTTGATGCATTAAGTTTTAGGAGTTGCGTTATAACCTAATTGATGCATTACCTACCTTGTTACTTGTATATCATCCTTGGTACCGGTTTATTTCGAAAATGCTTAGTATGCTTAGTCTTGCTTTAGTAAGTAGGTTTTCAACCGAGTTACTTGAACCGTTGGAAGTTGATTTCACATGTGGCATCTTAATGTTGGTAGCTAATGATTAGTAAGATCGGTCGGGTAACTTGCATCATATGGTTGATGTAGTGTTTCCGACTTGTCGATTAAGGACCGGCCGTTGTTTGGCCAAACTGGACAAGACTTTGCAACTACTCACATATCTACGGAAAAGCTTTACCCTAGGATAATCTAAGGACTAGTACGGTGAGCCCGTGCACTCGGGAGTGGCGAGATGGCGGGAGTACAATACCCTCGTGGGCCGTGTCCCCGGAATGGAGGTGTAAGTGTACTCTCGGGTGGCGCGGAAGCTGAGCCTAGTTCTAGAATGTCCGACGGTATTGTTGATATAATTGTGGGTTAGAGTCCCACTTATATCGTGTGTTTAGGGATCCTCAGCTGAGTAAATCGATTCGAATCGTCGTGCTCCTCGGTTATGGAGACTTGATCCTCCGACCATACATCGTAGATAAAAGTGGTGGCTACTTTACGATAGAGATAAAAGAGAGTTGTATGAATTATCTTGATCTGCTGGTTTATCTAGGAGTTAGTTTAGCATAAATAACCCCACAGGTTAACTTGAAAGTAAAACTTGAGGTTAAGGACTCACTCTTAGTGGCTTTTCTGCAAAAGAATTGATTCTTGCTTTGGACCTTACCTTGATTCCTATCTGGCCTGCATTCTTGAGTCTTCACCACCCTTTTTCGTCGGGTTAGTCTTGTTGAGTACTTTTGTACTCAGGGTTTGTTAAACCCTTGTTGCAGGTGAGTCTCATGCTCAGGTGTGTTTCGAACCCTGTTGCATGACGGTCGTTCCGGAGAGTGACGACGAGTAGTGTGTTTGGCCTTGGGCAAGCATCACGTCTGAGGTGTTGTATAAAGTTATCATAATGCTATCTACTACTTTATGGTTTGTAATAACTTAACTCAGGTTTTGTAAGATTTAAAACTTCTAGGTTTGTAAACTTATGTTGTAAGACTTCCGCTTCTCACTCGATGTATATTATTTTATTGTAAACCGTTGTACACTTTGCAATGTCTCTTGTAATGATTGATCCTTGCTCGGAGAATCGTGGAGGTTTCGGGTTTAACCCGACAGAGCTAATTAAGTCTTGTGGAACACATGCATTATCATCCGAGGTCTCGTTAAGACAAGGATTAGTGCATGTGGGCCACATTACTTAGGAGGTTCTGCCACATTACTTGGCAGATATCAGAAGAATCCAGGTGTGGAACACTGGAAGTTAGTTAAGAAAGTCTTGCGTTATTTGCAGGGCACAAAAGGCTTCATGCTAAATTATAGAAAATCAGACTCCCTTGAGATAGTAGGGTTCTCAGATTCAGATTATGCGGGGGATGAAAAGAAATCCACGTCAGGTTACATATTCACCCTCACAGGTGGAGCTATATCGTGGAAAAGCTCTAAACAGTCCATCGTGACGTCATCCACGATGTACGCTGAGTTTGTAGCATGTTATGAGGCTCCGGGGCAGGTGAATTGGCTTAAGAAGTTTTTGCTCGGATTAAGAGTGGTAGACAGCATTGAGAGACCACTTAAGTTATACTGCGATAATAATCCCGCAATTGAATACGCTCACAACAATAGGTCAAGTGGTGCTGCCAAACACATTGACATTAAGTATTACGTTGTGAAAGAAAAAGTTCAGGATCATGTTATAAGTCTAGAACATATTAAGACGGATAATATGTTAGCGGATCCGCTCACAAAAGGCCTACCACCCAACGTGTTTAGAAAACACGTAGCCGGCATGGGTTTAAGGGAAAGCCTATGATCACTGAACACTTAGGGCCCTTTAGTTAGAACTCTGTTTTCAAATTAGAGAGATGTATTGTAGCGGTCAAGTCCAACGGAATATTCTTTCTGTGACGATGAGACGCGCTCTACGTATTTCTTTATAATGAGACGGAGCTAAGAGCTAAGCATTTAAGTTTAAGTTAAGATAAGATTAAGGTAAGTTATTAGAAGAGATCAAGGGGGAGAATGTTAGAGTTTTGACCTCTTCCCTTCTTCCCATTGGACCCAACGGCCCAACAGGGATCTTGATCCGCTCCTGATCGGGGAGCTCCCAGCCGCTCATTGGCTGGTGGGCCCCCGTCACCCTGCGGTATAAAGAGGAGGAGGGGAGCCGGGGCACGATCACCCAAGTTGACCGCCGCCACCATCTCCCTCCTACACTCCAACCCTAACCCGATCTAGAGGGTCGCAGGCAGTGACGGGAAGTACCACCGCCACCGCGCAACGACCCGGCGCTCCCTGCTTCACCGTCGCCTCTACATCCACGCCGCACACCGACGCCGGACAAGACCGACGCCGGCGACATGGCCGACTCCGGCTCTTTCCGGAACAAAGTCCGACGGTCAGAGATTACATCCTAACTATCCTTGTATCATGTACTGTTAGATGTTGTCCTAGTCTGCTAGATCTTGTATTAGGTTCTGTATTCTATCATCATGTTCATGTATTAGTGATTAACCCGACTGATCTCTGGTTAGTGATCCTACTTAGAGTCTAACAAGAAGCTCCTACTGAAGACTCCTCCCCTTCTCTCCAGTTTCCTCCTCAGCTTGGCTCCGACGTCCTTCTTCCCCATGGCGGAGCTTAGCAAGACCGGAGGAGGCTCCAGTCGCACCGCCGCCGCCGACGCGACGCAGGTGAGGCTATCTGGAGGAAATTTGGGGGTGAATCCAATCCAAGAATGGGGAAGACTGGTGAGGTGAGTGAGTGGGGACGGGTAAGGCAAGCAGGGGCTGGATTTCGCGCCGGCGCGGAGGGAATTTTGGCGCGAGCGGAGGGGTTTTGCGCGGGAGGCGGAGGATTTTGGCGCCATGGCGCGTGCAGGTGGCGGCGGCCGGCAAAAACAAGAGTTCACGAATGGTCTCAACTTCCTAACGCTAGAATGGGCTTTAGGGTTCGGTATAAAAGACGACGGCCCAATTAAACAACAATTTTTTTATTTTATAAAAAAAATGCAACCAAGGAGTAGAAGAATGGGAGAATTGCTTATTTGGCCCTGGTTCAAAGTTCGCTTACTTATTTGGCCCTCTTTTTTTCGAACTTGTCTATTTGGCCCTAAAGTAAAATTTTGTTACTTATATGGCCCTCCGTTACTTTGAAGGTGTTAACGGTGTTAATTGCCATGTAAAAAGACCTTTTTGCCCCTGCGGTAAAAAAAAATAGAAAAACAAGGTCTTTCTTATTTAATATATGTTGAATAGGACCCCGCCATATATTAGTAGTAAGATTTGTTTTCACATTCTCGTAAAAGCTTTGTTTAGACGTGAAACTTTTTTTTAGTAGTAAAAGGTAAAATCTTTTGGCACTGCATTTATTAGAATAGTAGTGACTAAACTAAATTCAGTAGTAAGATTTTTCTGAATCGGTAGTACGATTCTAGTAGTAAGATTTTTTCCTCTTTTTTTTTCTCTGAATTAGTAGTCAAATTATAGTAAAAGATGTTGCGTGACCGTGCAGCAGTCAAAAGAGGATGAGTTAATGCCAAGCATGCAACCACAAAATAAACAAATGAGCTGCATGCAACCGCTCAAGAATGGAAAGCCAAATCTGTCAGTTTCCTAATTTTTCTGAGTAATTACTGCAGACGTGTTGCGATGTAAAGGGTTCAGGACAAGGGAGACGCGGCCGGTCGAGTGAAGAGAAGTTAGGGGTAGAGTTGTCTTTTCACGTATGATGGATCGGGAGACTAACGGGTTGACCAGACATAATCTAACATAGGGCCATATAAGTAACAAAATTTTACTTTAGAGTAAATAAAAATTCGAAAAAAAGAGCCAAATAAATAGAAATGAACTTTGAATCGTAAAATAAAGCAATTTCCCCAAGAAGAATTGTGCTCGTTTCAACCTGGCTCTATCCTGCACAATCCAACCAACGCGTCCCCGATGCGTTCCAGAATTTTGGGTACACGTTCCGCGTATTAAAGGAACGCATTGAAGCTGTATATTTGATACTCCTATCATACTGTCATCTGATATTTTCATAATGTAGCAGTAGTACTGATTATTATTACAAAAGTTTTCCACGCATGACAAAGTTGTTAATCCAACTGCACCTTGCGTTGCAAGGTACCCCGGACGACGAAACAGTCACGGAAATGGGCAACGCCGTTTCTCATAAGATAATAAGACGCAGCAGACCGCTCTCAAACAGTAAACATCATGCTGAACTTGGTGGCGAGAGGGATGGATACGATGGCGACTCCCAATGCGGCGCCGAAGATCCGGTGCGAGATGGAGAAAGTAGCGCTGAACTGCGGCTTCTTCAGAGGGAGGTGGGGCGACAGTGGACGGTTTGCAGCAGGAGATGACAGGGGGCGACTTGTGTGCAGTGGCCGGCTTCCAGGTGCAGACATCTTTGGCCGCAGAGCTGCTAGGGGGGAAGATGTGTAGCCCCTGGTTTGCTCAAGATTTGAACTCGAACTACCGAGAGCACCTGAAAAAGATGAATCCCACAAATTTATAGAGCAAGGGCTAACTATATGTAATGAATTGCAAACTTTGTAGTGGCATAACTGGGGAAAATAGAGAATACTCTGTATAATAATAATAACATAAAGAGGAACAGTTACATCTAACTGCAAGTCAGCAAGTGCATTCAGATATGTACACCAAACTATGCATCTTAATGAAAATGAAATACACAGCAAATTATTAATGCTATAGGCATGCATGGAGTGTTGATTCCAGGTAGGGAAAAACAAATTTCTAACACTACTGTAAAATGATCAGAGATATATGGCCATTATTGGCCTTCCCTTTTCCCTTGTGCTATGATGGACTGAAACACATATACTGATCAACGTCTCAATTATAAGCCCCTAACTTTCAGAATGAAAGGCTATCATTTCAAACCTCATATTACAGCCATCCTGAACGACATAATGTAGTTGGAAGGATGACAGTGTTGCCACAGCTATTTTCTAATGGGTCTCATGTCTCAATGTAATATTTAATATTGTCTTGAACCTACAACAGAAGGACAGAAAACATATAAGAAATCAGAAGGGGAGTTTTTACCACGGAGAGCAAATGGAGTATCACTCAAGGGTGCAAATCGTGCGTTGCTGTTACACTTCTCCATTGCTGCACAGTAACCAATAATAATGCATTAGCATCAATGCAACATCACAGTTTGGCAAAAGAAAATTTTTAACACCATAGAAAGATTACATAATGTTCAATTAAACTGGAGAATATCAAAATTAACTGATCCTAAAGAGCTTGATTGTTTAGAAAAACTAGGATATTTCAGCAATTCAGGGACCCTAGCCAAATTCTATGTTAACAAAACCTGAAATATCAAAATGAAGGATCAAGAAAAAAGATATATTGCAGTTCACAATTGACAATCCAGCATAATATCTTAGCTTTCTCATTATGTGCACTGTGACTATGTATGCAGTTTGGTGGCATAGAAAACATAGATCTGAGCATATAAATGAAGCAAACTACAGGCATCTATCCCAAGTCCTGTGGACTCAAATGCATGAAGAGGAAACTTTTTTTGCAAAATTAGAGCCCTGAGATTTTCTAATACAAATAAAATTGAAGGATACAACTTACAATTACACAAGTGAACTTTCAGATATCATGATTGAAACAATGATAACCACAGTATCAACACAGTGATTTGCACAAAATCAGCTAGCCATAAGGACTTGCATTATTCTTGCAAAATTTCAATCCTAACACCTACGTTGTATCAGGGTAAAACTTAATATGGGGAATTGGAGATTCATTTGAACCAAACAAAAAAAAGCGCAGCAAGATGGCCCACAGCAACAGCAGATGGATCGGAGTATTCACCCCAGGAAGGAACATTAGGGCCTGACATTACAGGGCTCACAGCAAAGAGAAGCTTCTGAAGAATAACATGAGCTATCCAGTGAAGCAAGGTAGTGCTTCCTTACTGACAATAGAAGCAACACTACATCTCTGTGGCATATTTGCATGTTATGAAAGTTTTGTATGTCAATGTGCTGAATTATCACAAATACTAGTATACTACACAATTGCTTGGGGGTGAAAGATTGCTTCCTTACTGACAATATAAGCAACACTAATTGCACATGCAATTTATTGAAGTCTTGTATGTCAATGCTGCTGAATTATCACAAATACTACACTATTGCTTGAGGTGAAAGAGTAAAATACCCAAAACACTAAATTTGCAAAAGCGCTGTTCCTACCGACAACTAGAATAGTAGTTTTCGCTCATTTGGTATTAATTGAGATACAAATTACACAAATTTATTGGTGGCAGATTGTTAATGCTATGGTTGCCACAAAGTTTCATTGTGTGTGTAAGCTCATCATACTTTGTAGGATCATAATCACATCTCCAAATTCAGCATGACAGTATTATACTACTAGTTTTAGGCCTGCAATTCTTAGAAGCTGCACATCAGAGTGTTCATCAAATTTTGATAAGCACTAGGCTATGTAATCCTTAAGACGTCACACTGAGTCGCTGCTAAACCACAGTATCAATAAGATACGATTGAAGGATAACTTATAACCACATTTGCAGCAGTGAACTTTTGGATATCATGACGTGTGATTCGAGACCCAGGGAGCATGGCCTGGCATCTTTGCGCCAACAACTCCCCCCCCCCTCTATATACGTCTACCAACACAGCATCCATCGCCTCCTAAGATCAGGTTTATGAATCCAGCCATCGGATGAATCTACCCAACCTAACCAAATCGGGCCGCGACTAGGATGGATCGCGTCATCATAGGTTCATAGCACACTGAAAATAGGCAAATCGAAATCAAACGAAGAAAGAACGCGATCCAGATTGGGACGGGGTGGATCGGGATGAGATCTACTCACCGGGCTTCTCCTGCTCGCCGGTTGCCCGCGTGTTCGTCGCCTCCGTTCTTCCTTCGCCGACGCCGATGGACGGAGATGGTAGGTGGATCAAGTGGGGATGGGAGGACAGAGGAGAGGGGTGTTCTGGGCCCAATTTTGTACACAAATGGGCCGAGCCCATTACGAACTTCCCATTTCAGCCCACATTCAAATGGGCCGAAGAAGACCTTGGGCTTCTATCATTTTGCGGAGAGCGAAGCCAGCCGCCGTCCTGTTCCAGAACACTCCCGCACGAGCGCGCTACTGCCATGGCGAGCGGCGGCGGCGCGGCGGCGCGGATGGACCCGGAGGCGGCGACGGAGCTGGTGCGGAAGGGCGCCACCCTCCTCCTCCTCGACGTGCCCCAGCGCACCCTCTTCGGAATCGACACCCAGGTCCGTGGGAGTCGGCCGCGGGCCGCCGACAATCCCGTCTCGTAGTGAGTTGCTCGGTGCGTGCGTCAAATGATGTGAAGGGTTTTCTTCACCTCTGCCTGGTTCTCGTTCTTGTGCAGATGTTCTCTGTTGGGCCCAAGTTCAAAGGGATGAAGATGGTGCCCCCGGGACCCCATTTCGTCTACTACTGCTCCCCAAACAGGTATCAGTATATCTACAAGCCCCGATTCTATAACATTTCAATCACCTGCTAGTTGGAAATAATGTCGATGTTTGTGTTAAGAATGCCAACTAATTGTAGTTTGTCAGTTGGAAGTGTCGTACAGAATTAACCCAACAGCTTACTTAGAGTTTGAATTTCTTTTTAATTGGCATGAAGAAGTGATTGTGAGGCTACTTTTACCATGGATTGATCACAATCTTAGTTAGTACTCCTTAGTTTGGAAGGGACTTTGCTATATATGATACAAAATGCTAGAATTCTATTTGAGCACGTTTCATGCTATTATTATGGACCCCAATAACATGCATATAGAGTAGTGCTAGATAAACAGCAGCTTGCTGCCACTTTCCTTTTCTCTTGGTTGCTTTCATCCAGTCCTGTAACATTCTTAAAACTGTTTGGCACTGTGTGAAATGGTGGAGTATTTGTGTGCATGCTCCATTTGATTTACTTCCATTTGCAATGTGTTCTGGATGGTCCTTATCTATAGTGCCATGTCTCCATTTGATAGAGAATGATATAGTGTACTGATCATTTGTCCAAAATCTGAACACTTTTAGGCATGGGAATGAGTTTGCACCTACTGTCGGATTCTTTCTTACTACACACCCATCTGAGGTACTTCTTTATATTGGCTCGAAGCATAGATTATGACTTGTGTTTCTTTTATTATATTTCAGCAGGAGGTATCAAATAAGATAGTGAATCACAATATAGTATGCTTTATATTTACCTGAGCCTTCCATTTTTGTACTTTAATTTTTACTCACTAAACAGAAATGGATGCATTGGCTATAGTGTTGTGTATCCAATTAATCCATTTGAAGTAATTTATAGCGCATTTCTTGTGTTTAGGTATATGATTATTCCGTCTTGCCCATTTCCAAACTATATTGATTTTTATTTTTAATCGTAAATTATAAGGCTTGTGCATAATTTAGGTGTTTGTTACTTTCTTTTGCCCTTGTTTATTTTGTTGTGTCCTAAGGATTTGTGCATAACACCCATGCATACTTTCAACTCTCAGCTTTCCATTCAAATTAATTGAGTAGGAGGGAATTCATGTCATTTCTCTTGTGGATTTGTCAATTTGCAAATTCTTAACCTATGTCCCTGTTCAAATTTTCCTTTTGACAGGGACAGGAGGGAGTGCAAATTTTCCTTCTATAGGATGAATACAAAAATAATAACGACAATAAATGTTAATAAGGAAACTGATATATAAAAAAAGCACTTTGAAGTGTGGTGAAATAATAGAAACTAGAAGGGGAAAAAGAATCTAAGTTAAAAGTAACAAAATCCATACCATGCTGAAGATTCAAGTGGATAAATGTTTTTTTTTTTTTGCCAGAAAAAGGTTTCAACTGATGGAGCTTAACTATATTTTTATATATATACTCATCTTTCGTTTGGTATTTTCTAGGTGATTGTTCGAAAGTGGGATGTGCAAGAGGAATGGTTAATCAAATTGTCAGAAGAAGAGGTGTTATATTCATTTGAATACTATTTGAATCTTTTGTCATTGCTGGACCTTCTGCTTTATGCTGCCCTGTTCAGTTGCTAGTAGCAAATGTGAGATTATGATAATGGAGTGTAAACTGAAACAATACGTCAGTGTGAGCTGTAGTGCATTGTAGTGATGCTTGCATGAAACATTATTCATGCTCTACTTCGATTATTCTTGTTTTACTTCTCACCTTTTTTTGCATACTACATTACATACAAGATAGTCTACTGAATTTAGGTAACAATTGCCCAGTATATATATGCAAGTTAAACAAAATACATTTTGCTCTATATTAGTGTGGCAGCTTCAAATTCTCATATTTTGCCTTTGCTTCATGGGCTATAGCTTCATGCACTGTAACCATTTTACCCCTACAACTTCAACCATACAATGGACTCAACTGGAATGATGTGACAACAATAAACACAGTAACACAGTACATGAAATGTGATTTATGCTCAGCTGTTTGATTTTGTATGTTGCCATTGATAAATGATATGCGAAACATGAAGTGGAAAGGAGGATTATGTGTTTGTTCCATTGAAGCTCCACAGATGCTTTTTAGTTATACTAAATTTTGTTTTCTGGTAGGATATCAGATACTCAGAAGCTGTAAGACGTTTTGAATTTGATGATCAGCTTGGACCATACAATTTGGATTCTTATGGAGATTGGAAACAACTTTCGAACTACCTGTCACTGAATGTCATTGAGCGTCTTGGTATGAGACGCGTTCCTCGCTTTTGTTTTGGTCGAATGGGAATTTGTCACATCATGACATATTTGTTAAGATCAATTAGGGGAGTAGAAATAACCATATTTGGTATTTGTCCAGAACCAATTGGAGGAGAAATCACAATTGCGTGGGAGTCATCATGGCTAGATAAAGCCCCCAAAGTGACATGGAGAGACGTTTGGTCGAACAACTAAGAGATGGAAAGTTTGCAAAGAAAGCTCCTGTGCAGTCTGAGCGGAGAGGATGCTACTACACAAGTATCCCTGCTTCAGTTAAGCATAAGGACATCCCTGGGGGTGACTTGACGGCCCTGAACTTGGACAAAGTAATGTTCTTATCATTTGTAGTCCACCCATATACTCACTGTGTTCCAAATTATAGTTCACTTTGGCTTCGTTTTAAAAAAGTTCAAGTTGTCTAACTTTGACCAAGTTTATAGTAAAATGCACCAAAACCTGTTTTGTTTCTTCAAATTTTCCATGAAATAGTGCATTTACTTGAACTCATAATGTTAATATTTTTTCTCTAAAAACTTTGTCAAGGTTATAGAAGTTTGACTTAGAACAAAAGTAAAATGAGTTACAATTCTGAACGATTTGATGCTCCTTTGGACTTCCATATACTTACAATACTACATCTATAATCTTCTGAATTATAGATATCCAGATAGCCATGGTAAATTTCTGCTATTATTGGTTGGTTTGCTCAAAGCTAGAACAAAAGTAAAATGAGTTACAATTCTGAACGATTTGATGCTCCTTTGGACTTCCATATACTTACAATACTACATCTATAATCTTCTGAATTATAGATATCCAGATAGCCATGGTAAATTTCTGCTATTATTGGTTGGTTTGCTCAAAGCAACTCCACCCTCCCTCCCCCACCCCCCCCCCCCCCCCAAAAAAAAAAAAAAAAAAAAAAAAAAAAAAAAAAAAAAAAAACAGATGTCAATTGTTAATAAAAGCTCTGATTGTTGAGTTGGCAACTTATTAAATTATTTATTGATGAGGCAATTCTATTTCTCAGACAAGTTTGCTGGAGATTGTTTTGGCCAAAAATTATGAAGGTCAAGAAGATCTATTCCTGGGGGAGCTTCAGTTTGCTTTCATAGCTTTTATGGTACTACAGAAAAAACTAAATATTTTAATTGTTAAAATGAGTTAGGGTGCTAGTAGACTTCTCTCTGATGTATTTGAGTTATGTAGATGGGTCAGTCACTGGAGGCTTTTATGCAGTGGAAAGCACTAGTCAGTCTTCTTTTAAGCTGCAGTGAAGCTGTAAGTAGTTAATTGATGGATATGATTCTTTTGTGGTATTTCTTTTATTATTACTGAAACATATTTATTCTTGTGCCGAAAGCATACATTCTTGTGTTGAGTCCATTCCACTAGCCCATCATTTATGTTGAAAGTTCTCTAGGTTCAATATTTTGTCAAGACACATGTTCATGAAGTTGAGAAACCATGCTTCCACATGAACGGTTCAATCATACATTAAATAACTTTCTTGTTAAGGCTTCAATAGCTCATTAAGAACAAAAGGTAGACATTTAGTGTTTTTTTAAAAGGACATTTAGTTTTTGTCAGAACTTCCTTCTCAACACACATCTTGATGAAGTTAAGATACTGTACTTCATGTATTTTCCAATCAAATTCCATGACTATGGTTTATTTTAGGTTTTAATAGCTCATTAGTCATTACTCATTACCAATAATGGCCACCATGCTTTGGAAGTTACTGACCTGCCAACACAGTTAAGGGACATTGATAAGTATTATAAAATTTGACCTGCCGCCCTGTTTGCTTGAACTTATCAGCACCAGTAATGGCCAAATGGCTGGTTTCTATGAGGAAACTGATGCAGTCCTTTTGAGACCTAACCACTTTGTGTGTATGTGTATGCCTGCATGGGATGAACAACACTTAATAGCTAATACTTCCCCTCTTGGTTGTTTCTCTCTCTGTGACAGATAATTCCATATACTTATTTGACCCTGTCTTTCTTTATCCTTGGCAGCCCCTTCATACAAGGACTAACATGTTTATAAAGGTATTATCTGGGCGTTCTACTTTTTTTTGTTCATGAGCTCAAGCATGTGTTTAGTAAATTATCTGATGCTAATATAGCAAACCATGGAAACTAACATATTTCTGTCTGTTATCTGCTTTGTGTTTCATTCAGTTTATAAGGACATTATACTATCAACTCAAGCATGGCTTTCAACATACCCAAGATTCCAAAAGTGGGGATATGGGCAATTCTCTGTGTTTGGATGAAGCATGGTTTTCAAGAGACATATTCCTGTACCGCTTTCCAAGGTAATTTTTGCTGATACAGTGTTTATATACACTGGGATTAAGATCATATTTTTGTTATTCCGAAATTGAATTATGTGACTAACAGGAATATTATGTTACATACATGGATATGGCAAAATATAAGTAGAGTTAGCCATATCTTGGTATGTCAAATTAGCCCCAACAAGCTACCAATAGCAGAGCTAAGTTCCTAACTTCCTATTTTAAGATCATTCCTACCAGATGTGTCTTAGCAATATTTCAAGTTCTGTTGCATTGAGTGCATTGTTAGACCTTTAACTTCACTTGGTAAAGTACACCCCCTCCCTGAAAGTAGGTCTGTCTAGTTATGTCAAATCCCAGGGAATCACTTCTGGAAATGCTGTATAGAGAAATAAATTTTCAATAGCACATTTGGTTGGTTTGTTTTCATTTGGGGTTCATGGTGCAGAGCCCGGAAATCCCCAACTTAGAATTTTGTAAACAAGAAAATTATTTTGTTCTCACCTTTCAATGTTTTAAAATGCCTTATGTATACCTATTTTTTTCTCGAATATGCAGAACTGCATATCATTGCAAAGCCACCAATAACAGAATACCTCATCCTCTACCTAAATGAAAGAAATAGGAGGAAAATATTATGTTAATTTGATATCTTGTTTGGTTCATGTCCATATTTCAGATTTTCCCACTTCAAACTGTTGAGTGAACCAAAGCTTTAAAGAAACACATCATATTTCAGATTTGCCAACTTCATACTGCTCAGGGAACATGCTGAAACTTGTTTTGTATAATGAATTTGAACTATCTTTGAGTGTGAAATAGTGTGCCTGGAACTACGCCAGCAGCTTAATTAACTTCTTGGTTACTCGCACTATTTATTTCTCTTAATTGCATTTGCAGGATTTCTTTACAGTTATATTTGAAGCCACAGTCGTGGATGGAGACCTTCTGTCATGGGTTAGCATTCCTGAACCTGATACTTCCACATGTCAACTATATTATTATATACATAATATTATTATACTGACACCACAAACCTTGCTACCAATTTCTGTATTTTGGACTTAAACTGGGTGCTGAAGTTTCTATTCTGTGATTTAACTAGCACAGGACTAGTTTTTAGGCTATTGTGATCCCTGACTAATGTGCACAACTAAACTTGGTTATATGTGCAACTGGTCACTGTAGGATATATCACATTTTCATCCCATATGCAGGCTAGAAAACTAAAATCACTTCTAGAGACTACATTTGGGTGGGATCTTGAGGACAATGCAGTGAACCTTATTGATGACGACGATGAGGTAATTCTGGACCGAGATCAAATGATCTATAGCATTTCTCTGTAACACCATGTAACACCTTAGTGAAACTGTTGTTTCCCTATTACTGCAGTTTGCTCCTGTGATTGTGGAAATGGATGGATCATAGGCAAATGAAGTCAGATTCCATGAAACTTCTACTTACACAGAGAAGCCAGCAGTTGTTCAGCCTTTCTACTTTAATCGGTATATTGTGTCATGCATAATACTGAGAAATGTTTTACACTGATCTTGCTGTTAGAATCTTACACCATCTACTTATTAGTTATGATCTAGGTACACTGGTGCGCTGACTTTTATGAAGTTTTACTGCCCGTGCTAATTATCGACTTGGTTTCCACTTAACTGCTTGTGTAAAGATGTAGATAATTAAGTAGGCTCGCTTGTTTAGTGATCCTGTGGTATCGAAGATTTTGAAGTGTTTGGCCTTTTAATACATGAAGAGCTTCAACCCAATAGCTGCATCAACAACACTGTATCTTGGATCTTGGTAGAGCTATGTACTATGAAACTATTGGGCATGCTATTGTACTCTTGTAGATTATGTTGAGTGTATTATCTATATGTAATATACCTAGTAAAGAGTGAACAGATTGTTTCTACCTTTTTTTTTCCAAGTGCCCTCGATCACGATCCATACTCATGTGAGATGCAACAGATGGCATCCAACAATGGTATGTATTCTTGGATTGTGAAAGCATACTAGACGTATTGAATTCTATTTAGTACGGTAGTAGAATAGAAAGAGAGGTGGGCACCCACACCTGCAGACCTGCTCCATTCTTTGATCTGCCGTTTGTTGCCCATAAAAAGAACGTGATTCATCTTCACATCTTGCATTAAAATGAAAGTAACCTTTAATTTCGGCACTTGAGGGCCGCCATCAACTGCTCAGTCACTTCCATTAGCAGATCACCAAGAATCGTAGCTTCAATGGCCCTGGTGAGCACACTTGCGTTAGGCACCACATAAACATGATAATAATCTAAAGAACCACAGAAAGGAAGTACTGAGGAATGGAGGTTTGTGTACATTCATCCAAGGTGCCGATTGAGGCCGGAATTGTTTCTCATCCGGTCATTGTTCTTTTTTCTTTGAGAGAGGATCCGGTCATTGTTCTTGGGCCAAATGCGACGTGAACTTGTTTTTTGCTTGCGTGGTCTGTTCCATACAAAACTACGGCAAAGAAACAGGTTTCGAGGTCTATTAATGTATTTCCCGCGTCATTTTAAAATCCTCACGTTCACTTGCATACCTCAACAACCTTAACCCTGGACAGTGCATCACCATTGTCACTACAAGAACAGAGAGGAGGGAGGCGATGTCGTTAGGACCTCCGGCACGGAGAGCCATCTGCTTGCTAGCTGCATCCATCATCGTCCTTATTAGCACGGTCAATCTCCATTGCGATGGCAGCAGGTCCGCCGCCGATGTCTCACTTGACGACGACTATGGTGACGACGGTGGGGACGACTCGTCATCCTTCTCCTTCACCTTCCAGCCGGAGACGAGTTCACCCGGGCTGGTGTTCGGCTTCTACGACGACAAGTGCCCGAACGCCGAGGAGATCGTCTCGTCCATGGTGCGGAAGCTCTACCACGCCGACCCCAACGTCGCCGCCGCGCTCGTCCGCCTCTTCTTCCACGACTGCTTCATCCACGTAGGTCATCTCATCTTATCTGCGACGACGTTCACATACGCACACGCCAAGACGCTGTCTTTCTCCCTGTCCGATCGACCGTGCATGCAGGGCTGCGACGCCTCGGTGCTGCTGGACCGCGTCGACGGCCGGAAATCAGAGCGGGACGCCGTGCCGAACCAATCGCTCCGAGGCATGGACGCCGTCGACGCCATCAAACAGCGCGTGGAGAAATCCTGCCCCGGCACCGTCTCCTGCGCGGACATCCTGGCGCTGGCCGCGCGCGACAGCCTGGTCCTCGTCGGCGGGCCGTCCTACCCGGTCCTCACGGGCCGCCGCGACAGCGCGGAGAGCTTCTACCACGACGTGAGCATCCCGCCGCCGAACGCGACGTACGCCGCGACGCTGGCCGCGTTCGCGCGGCGCGGGCGCGGGTTCACGGAGCGCGAGACCGTCGCGCTGCTGGGCGCGCACAGCATCGGCAAGGTGCGGTGCGCGTTCTTCGCCGACAGGATCCACGACTTCGCCGGGACCGGCGCGCCCGACGACTCCATCGACCCGGACATGGTCGGCGAGATGCGCGCGGTGTGCGGCGGTGATGGCGATGACGGTGCGGCGCCGATGGAGATGGGGTACTACCGGCAGGGCCGCGAGGTGGGCTTCGGCGCGCACTACTACGCCAAGCTGCTGGAGGGCCGCGGCATCCTCCGCGCCGACCAGCAGCTCACCGCCGGGAGCACCGTGCGGTGGGTGCGCGTGTACGCGTCCGGAGCGCGCGGCGAGGAGGTGTTCCGGGAGGACTTCGCGCACGCCATGGTCAAGCTGTCGGCGCTCTCGCCGCTGACGGGGTCGGATGGGCAGATACGGATTACCTGCTCCAAGCCTGTCCAGCAGGACAACTGAAATGTAGCGAAAGGGTACAGTAGTATCTATACATGCCATGTTATCGTGACAGTGTACTCGAACGGTCGAACCGTGCCAAAATAACTGTGCATCTTCCTTTTCAGGAAATAAAAAAACCCTAAACTTGGCTAAATATATAACATGCCTCGTAGTTCTTAATCATACTTTGTTTACATCTATTTTGTTATGCATCATCTAGATACATAACAAAATAGATTGGATGGTTGTTCATGTGTAATGTTATGTGAATTTGGACTATTGATGAGTTGTTTCAATATTTTGGATTGAATGCAATATTATGTTTTCCGATGAGTGGATGACGTAATATTATGTGGCTTGTGCTGCTATAATGAACCTTTTAAATTTGAAATTGTATTTTCTAGAATTTGGATTGTGGGCTGTTCTGTATTGGGACCGACTAAAATTCTTATCAGGCCGAAAAATGCTAGAAAGAGAAAGTGATGTGGGCTGGATAGAAAAACTGAGCTATCTCAAAAATCATTTGGGCCAAAATGTAATGGGCTGGTCTGGAAAAAAATCAGCCCCAAATAATTGGGCTGGCCCATTTTTAGCCTGTTTCCTACATAGGCTTAAACAGTCCAAATTCGATTTATGACATTTCTACTATTGCCACCTCAGCAAAGGTATCCTATGTGCCATCTACTTACTCAGTGAGGTACAGGAAACCTATGACATTAAATCGGTAGTCATAAATGTATGTGACAATCAAAATCAATGTCATAATGTTAAGCGTTCCATTTTTCACAAATAACAACTTATGACTTATTTTCCGTATTATGATCAATATCAAATATCAAAATATTACACATTTCTTGTAGTGGAAGCCAATGCCACCAATATGGATGTTTTTCGTGATGAGTTAGCCATGGCTCTTGCTTTTGTTTAGAACTAGCATGTAATGGAAGGCTAATGTACTTTAAACCTTTGGTTCAATTTTTGTGCATGGATAATTTGCATTTTTATTGAGATATTGTCATGGAAAATGTTATTTATCTTCCTCATATGTTAGCGTTGGATGTTTCATACATTTGTATTTGAGATACTGAATTTGTTTTGTTTTTATTACATTGTTAAGCCAAAAAACAAATATAAAATTAATTTAAACCAATATCAATAGCTAAGATATGTTGCATATGCCAAACATATAACTTGCATCTCCCAAGGGCATAAATGGCCATTTCCACTAAAACATGCAATTCCTAGATCTAGAGTTGCTCTGCAAGCTAAATATGCTCCTCACCTCCATGGTGGATCACAAATCCACGGGAGCTGCAAAGGATCTGCATTGCTAGAGTCGTCTGAAACAGACTCTAAATTTATACAATGGTAGTCATAATTCATAAGGCTGATGGGTGGGAACTGCCTCCCCCACCCACTCCACCCCTACACCTAATTAGGCCTAATTTGGAAACTTCATTTCCTCCGGGATCCTAGTTTTTCCTAGATAGGTAATCTATGGGCATATTATTTTAGTTATCATCTTACATTCTTACTAGCTCTTAGTGGGGGATTTGCTTCTTTTGGTTTTGCTCCCCTTGCTTCCAAAGTGATCATTTGGTTGAAACCATAATGTTAAGCGTTAAGTAGAAACATTAGCATGTAGGTTATTGTGAGTCACCTTATGACCATGAGCCCTCTCATCCGCGCCTTGCAATTTTGGAAAGATATATAACGGAAGATTGTTGAATGTACTATATAACGGAAGATTGTTGAATGTACTAAGTTTCAACTAGGCCTCACGATGTTTTTCTCGCGGTGGCCTACTTGCCAGTGACAACGTCACAGCTCGCACTTTTGCATCTTTTCGCGGTAATTCCACCTTGCATGTGCCTACGGGGCCTAGTTACTTGTAATTTTGTGCAGTGCCTGTAGAAAAAGCGGTGCAAATGGAATCTGGTAACATGCATGTTGCACCCTCATTAACCTCGGGATGGGGGTAATTTATTTGGAGGTCTAAGCTTTAAAGTAGTAGCTTTGGTAGCAGAACAGGGTGTGGGAGTGATTATGTGCTGAGATGCTTTTAGGGTTTATGCATTACAGGATGTTCTCTATCAGATAGTATATATGCATAAGCTCTTCACTAATAGACAAGTGTTATCATGAACATTTTCAGGTGTTTATATATGTGCTGCCTTGAGTTTTCATACAACTAAAAAAAATTGTCTTGGGATTTAATTAGGTGTGGATCACACAGCAAAAACTTGAGCTACACTTAATTATGGCTTGGTAACATGTACCAAGGTATCTGATTTTCAACAAAAGGATGGTGGAAGGGATTACACCATATGCATGCTTGCCTATAGTACATTTAGGAGCTCTTGAGATAGTACATTTCACACAGTAAAAATATGCCTAGATTATTTCAGCATCTCTTGATGTAACTTATACTAGGAGCACACTCTACTTGGATCTAGAAAACAAAATGGCCGGCATTGCATTGGGATCTAGAACCTCTTGTTTTTACGAGTAAACCTGTTGGTGCAGTGCCATTGTCCCTGGAGGTCAGGAATCAGGATGCAGAGCAAGCTGTAACTTAGTGGCGTCCGGTTAGAAGAACTTTTACAGCTTGCTCGGCATGTACTTTCTCCGGGATCCACATGCACTGCATGATTCACTGCTTCTTGAAGTTTTAACAGTTTAAGCTCCACATGGAGCATGTCTTGACATTTCACCTTGTTACCCACAACCGATCATGATCCTGCTGCACAGCTTAGATCACTTCTTGAAGTTTGAAAACTGCGATAAACCATATTATTATACTAACAGCAAAAACGGTCAGCATTTGGGAAACGTATTGCAGTAACAAAAATTGTAGGGAAAATATTCAAAATTGCCGGTAATGTATTATAGACATAGATTTAATGTACCTTACTGCTTTGTAGTATTTATCATAGAATGGCCTGTGTATTTGGCTCTTTAGATCAATCATAATGTCTCAAATTGCACACGAGTGCGCTGAACTGTGATGTCACTACTCACTATCCCTGAAATGAATACCAACTGTCAGTCAAACGGCGCCAAACTTCCCACTATATTGTGGACCGGTTCTTTCCATTTCAGTCCCTCAAAACCAGGAACTAGCAGTGCATGACCTAACCAATTTAGTGACATCCAACAGCAAAAGGAAAAGAAACAAGTCAACTTTAAGCCAAAACCTATATGTGCAACCAAAAGTTGATTGGGTACCAGCCTCTCATTTGACCAGAACTTTTAGATTATTGTAGGGAAGTTAGTGATTTAGAAGACATTGTGGCTGGCACAAGAGAACTGCTTTTGGAGTTTTCTCTATTTCACCTTTTCACCAGTAATATGAGGAATATAGGATTAGTGTCTCATGGAGAGGACAGGACTTTGTAAGATTCCAAAATTGGCCTTATAATAATCCTGCTATTAAGTCAGAATAGTTTTATTTTTTATGTGTGTGATTCTGTTTAGGCATTGTTTGATTGTACCCTAATCCAGCCCACTCCTCATATATTGGAATGGATTTCAATTTTCAGCTACATTTCTTTTTAATGTCAATCATATTTCTCTACTATGTTAATTAGCGACTACACATGCTCACACAAGATTGGAGTGCTATGCTTCTTTCTGATCTCATGAATCCAGGAAAATAAACCCTTCAAAATAGTAACCTTTTTATATATGTCACTATAAAATAGACAGTGAAGGATGAACCCCACAGCAAGTCATCCTAATCCATTGCGATGATGCCTCCCAATTCCTTCTGCTTGACACCGTACCTCAAAAGAAACCCCCACAAGGCCCCAACTCCGTTCAAATCAAAACACTTTGAGAGATACTTTCCCCTGCTGAGCCACAATTGACTACTGTAGTTACCTGCAGGCCTAACATGGCTCCAATTTAAATAGGTAGCAACCAGCCCAGAGCTCGAGGCAAAGTCTACCATTGAGCCATCTGGCTAAGCTGAGACTGACAATATTTTAATACTAGATTAGACAGAGGTTTAGTCTGTAGTGTGAACACTGTAAATGTAGTGCTAACGTGGTAAAAGTTGTTGAAAGTACTAACCACCCCTCAGAAGTCACACCGATGACTGTACCCATGCCACTTTCATTCTGAAGATTACCATTTGTCTCTTACCTTTTTGACAGCTCGTCTTTTGGTTGCACAAAACAACCTTGCGCAATCACAAATTATTTGCAAGTACACCGTAAAGTGTTGTGGGTAGACCTATCCACTTTGCTAGTGCAAAATGGCATCAAATTAAATGTGTTCTGTTTTAGTCTGTCGAAGCAATAATTGAAATGGAAAAAACATAAAAAGTAAACTTAAAAGAAGAGGGGTCATGAGAAATTTTCCCGTACAAAGGGGTGTTTCTAGTGATCCAAAGCAGATGAGGCTGAGTTTTGTTTCTTCATTAGAAATATTTTGAAGTAACAAAATTGCCATCTCCTTACTTAGGAATGATTTAGTTATCATATTATTTTAAGTTTGACTAAATTTATACAAAATAAGTGTCATTAGATTCGTCACAAAATAAAAATCCATTGTATACCTATATTTTGTTGTAAATATTGATACTCTTTTTTTCTAAAAATACTATTACACTTTAATTTTTTACTAAGAATAGATTGAAATTATTTTATTCTTTTTTAAAGATGGAGGTAATTGCATGACCTTAGCTCGCAGTGTGTAGAAATATATGCATCCAGCAGGGGCTGAAGTATGAATACAATGCAAAGGTAATAAAAGGACTGACCACATTTTAAATAGGGCACCTCAGCCAGGGGCGGACCCACAGGGTATGCAAGGTGGGCCACCGCATACCCTGTGGGGATTGTGGGCTTTGAATAAAAGAGATATTCGCAGCAAAGTTGAAGGAGAGCTGGTGTAGTCCAGTGGTAAGCATGCTAGATTTTGAGCGAGAGGTGGGTGGTTCAATCCCTCACATTGTCATTTTTGTTCTTTTTTTTCCATTTTATGGCTGCTGGATCAATGGTTTTTTTAGTTTTACCAAATTTGCATAAGAAATTTTTATGTGTTGCATACCCTACGCTTAAATCCTAGGTCCGCCAGCTTACTCAGTGTAGTACTAATCTTTTAACTTTGTCTTGGTTAGCATCTCATTAATTAACCCCCTTGTTGGTTGCAGTGGGGACTGTTACTATAGAGAGATGCTCCACGTTGACAAGAGATACAGATACCTCATGTCCGATCCTCATCATCCAAAATTCCATGTGTTCCAACTCAACACTTGTCATACGTTTCACCAGTCTTGTTAGGAGTTTTGTTATATGTTACACCAGTCTTGGTACGAGTTTTATTCATATTTAACAATATAATTAAACATTTGTAGTAATATGTCGATGTTTTAAAAGAGAGTGTCTAGTTGAGTTTTTTAGATAAAAATATTTAACTTGATTTCTAACTCGGATGAATCATAAAATTAAATGTCTATGAAACAATAGAGTTAAACCATTCATTATATTGATAGTGGTTCATCCACATTTCATTGCATTCTATCTAACATGGCATTCTGGGAAATAACGCTATAAAACTTGAGAATGGCCTTATAATTTAGTTCTCTGCCCCCCCCCCCCCCCCCCCCCATCCCCAAATCACCGGAGCCCCCACCCTTCTTCGCCAAAGCTGAGAGAGAGGTCCAACCTTCACCCACATAGTCCTAATCTATGAACTGAGAAGATTAGAACAAAAGTAAAGCTCAGGAGTATAGTGATCAATACCACACAAGAAGACATAAAGATATACCCCTATGGTTTGATGACTTGCCAATCACCTACATCGTCCGCGTTGAGGTGAGTCCAAGGATCACCACTTCTCTACCAAGACCAAAGCCTACAAGGTTGCCTTATCCACTTAAGGGCTTGATCTCTAAGACAGGCTTGATCACAAGGCACCAGATTCCACTAAAGCCGATCTTTGCCAACTCAGGTGAGGATGAGCACACAACATCCTCTCAAGAATCACCTCCAGAGCACATCACAATCATCAATTTGAGTGGTTGGACGGAATCCTACTCCTCCAAGCCATCTAGGTGGTGGAAACCACCAAGAGTAACAAGAAAACCAGCAATCAACTTGATCTCTAGTGCCACTCAATGCAAGATCTCAAAGCAAATGCACTAAAATCGCTCCAAATCTCATGAAGAATCTAGCAAGAAAATGTGAGTGGACGGGTTTCTTAATAACAAGTTTTAATGTGTATGTATAAAAAAAAGAAGTAAAAGAGTTCTAGAATGCCCACCCGCACACTGTATTTATAGCCCATTTCAAGAACTAGTCATTACCAATTTGGTGGACTATAAACGACGACATCGGAGACCTCTGTTGGGTCACCGGAGTTTACAACCAGAGCGCTCCTTCAATGGTAACTAACACAATATTGGAAACTAGTCGTTACAATGCTTGAAGCTCTAGTGGTTGCTCTCCAGGGATCATCAAACGTTTCCGATGAGTCATTTGAGGAGTGTATGCTGAAATTAATTAAGAGCCGGTGAAACCACTATTTTTTGGTTCATCTGTGATGTAACTTTCTGTGTGCATTGTAGTAGCAAACAGACGAAGTTATTTGAGGAGTCTATGCTAAAAAGAGCCTTAATCTTGTTTAGGGTAGGCTGAAGTTGTAGCTCGTGGCAGCGGCATATGCATAGCATAGCACAGTGTAGGCAACAGCTAGTTCTGCGCGAGCGCGTGACGTACGCGTGATCCAAGGATAACCCATGCCGGCATCTTGACACCTCTATGTGCTATCATTATTCCACTACTCTACTGATTACTGGGTTAGGGAGGGACAGACTTGCAGGGCCGTACTCTGTTTTTTTAATGTCAATGTAAGAGTGCACGTAGGAATCAAACAGTTCTGTATTCAGAATGGGAAATGTATATATGTTCTTTTATATCTTGTATAAGTGGTTTCAATATTGGCCATCATTCGGAATTAGCAAATTAATCAAAAATGCTGATTGAACAACTTCAGATCGATGGTTCATTATCAAAAGTTTGCCATTCCAGATGGCAGTTAATTTGTACCCATTTCTTTTCTTTTCTTTTCTTTTTGAAACCAATAGAATCAGGTTTAAGCTAGTGGATATCTACAGCTTTACAATGATATTGCACGTGTCACAAGGTTTATATCTATATAAATTATAAGGGGGTGTCTAGTTTTCTGTACACAGTTTTTTTTTTTATCAAATTTGTTAAAATGCGACTCAGTACACAGTTTTTGTAACACAAATTCTAAAGCAGAATTGATGTATGGAAATCTAACAGATTTTGTATAAAAAGGAAATCTGTCAGTACTAACTTGTACTCTGTTGAGATATAATAACTTGCCGGCGGTTCGCCTAAAGTTGTCGTAGTCGTAGTAATTGATGAGATTTGCCGGATTTCGATGGAGGAGTCTTCTACTATTTCCCCCACCTTTCCTATGCGTCAAATGTCTAAAATTCAGATTTTGTTCAGAGGACGTTTGCTACATCTTTCTTCAAGATATGTGTGCTCTGCTGGCTTCGATTGGGTTCGTTAGTGTCGTCGAAATTTCAGGCACCTGAATAATAGCAAGTGCCTATATCCATTACCCTCACATTTGATGGGATTAGTCAACTCTACATGTACCACTTTTAGCCCTCACACATCCATCCACCACGTCCACGAGTGCCTGCCTCCTGATGCTTGGCCAGCACACTTGTCGTGAACTTGTGATAGCATTGCGTTGCAATTTGCTTAATTATTTGCATGTTCGTACAAAAATTACTCATATATAAAGCACACTGGCTAGCCTCAAGGGCACAACAGCACCAATCTAAACTAATCCCTCCCTCCCCTTAATAACTAATTAATTTGTCATCAGTGTGTGCCCACACTGATTTCTTTCCCGCGCGCTCTCCGATGCACCACCACCACCAAACACCAAGAGAAATGAGAATGGTAGACACTAGACAGAGAGCGAGAGAAAGAACAAGTGCAGCGCGGGTTTCGAGGACCCCAATGCTCTGCGTCGTTGCGTTGATGCAAGCACCCATTCATCGTCATCGTCCACCTCTCCTGCAACAAGGAGCCGGACACAAGCAACACCTTTGAGGGTTTTGAGGAAGAGAGAGAGAGTGACACACAGTGTCCGAGCTGAGCCCTGAGCCTCCTCCTCCTCCTCTCCGATCCCCCGCCGTCGCTCTGCATTGAATTGAATCCATTCTCTTCTTCCGTCCGTCTCCATTGAGATCATCGCCAGGGCCACGGCAGCAACCAAGCTTGGTGTTTGGTGCCATTGTGCACCGCCCCCAAACACCGCGCAGTTTTTCATGCGGCTGCTCTTGCCCTTGCCATCGCCAAGCCCCATGCGCCGCCGCCGCCACCTCCTCCTCCCTCTCCCCCTTCTCTTACTCCACCTCCTCCTCTTCGCCGTCACCACCTCTGCTTCGCCGTCGTCAGAGGTGGCCTTCCTGACGTCCTGGCTCAACACCACGTCCACTCGCCCGCCGGACTGGTCGCCGGCCGCGTCGTCGCCGTGCACCTGGTCCCACATCTCCTGCTCCGCCACCGGCGGCAGCGTCACCTCCATCTCCTTCCAGTCCGTGCACCTCCCCGGCGCCACGCTCCCCTCGGGCCTCTGCTTCGCGCTCCCAAACCTCGCCTCCTTCGTCGTCTCCGACGCCAACCTCACGGGCGCCGTCCCGGCCGACCTGTGGCGCTGCGGCCGGCTCGCCGTGCTCGACGTCAGCGGGAACGCGCTCACCGGCCCCGTCCCGCCGTCGCTCGGGAACGCCTCGGCGCTCGAGACGCTCGCGCTCAACTCAACCAGCTCTCCGGACCCATCCCGCCGGAGCTGGTGGCCTCGCGCCAACGCTCAAGAACCTGCTCCTCTTCGACAATCGGCTCTCCGGCGAGCTCCCGCCGGAGCTCGGCGACCTGCGGCTCCTCGAGACCCTGCGCGCGGGCGGGAACCATGAGCTCGCGGGGTTGATACCGGAATCTTTCTCAAGACTCTCCAACCTTGTCGTGCTTGGACTTGCGGACACCAAGATCTCCGGCCCGCTGCCGGCGTCGCTGGGGGCGGCTGCAGAGCCTCGAGACGCTGTCCATCTACACCACGGCGCTGTCTGGCGCCATCCCGCCGGAGCTGGGGAACTGCTCAACCTCACCAACATCTATCTCTACGAGAACTCGCTGTCGGGCCCGCTGCCGCCGTCGCTGGGCGCGCTGCCGCGGCCGGAGAAGCTGCTGCTGTGGCAGAACGCGCTGACGGGGCCCATCCCGGACTCCTTCGGCAACCTCACGTCGCTGGTCTCGCTCGACCTCTCCATCAACTCCATCTCCGGGACCATCCCGGCCTCCCTCGGCCGCCTCACGGCGCTGCAGGACCTCATGCTCAGCGACAACAACATCACGGGCACCATCCCGCCGGAGCTCGCGAACGCGACCTCGCTGGTGCAGCTGCAGGTGGACACCAACGAGATCTCGGGGCTCATCCCGCCGGAGCTCGGCCGCCGACTCACGGCGCTGCAGGTGTTCTTCGCGTGGCAGAACCAGCTGGAGGGCGCCATCCCGGCCACGCTCGCGTCGCTGGCCAGCCTCCAGGCGCTCGACCTCTCGCACAACCACCTCACCGGCGTCGTGCCGCCGGGCCTCTTCCTGCTCCGCAACCTCACCAAGCTGCTGCTCCTCCAACGACCCTCCGGCCCGCTGCCGCCGGAGATCGGCAGGGCCGCAAGCCCGTGCGCCTGCGCCTCGGCGGCAACCGCATCGCCGGCTCCATCCCGGCGTCCGTGGCCGGCATGAAGAGCATCACCTTCCTCGACCTCGGGAGCAACCGCCTCGCCGGGCCCATCCCTCCTGAGCTGGGCAACTGCTCGCAGCTCCAGATGCTCGACCTCAGCAACAACTCGCTCACCGGGCCGCTGCCGGAGTCGCTCGCCGCTGTGCACGGCCTGCAGGAGCTCGACGTCTCGCACAACAGGCTCACCGGTGCCGTGCCCGACGCGCTCGGCAGGCTGGAGACGCTGAGCCGCCTCGTGCTCAGCGGCAACTCGCTGTCGGGGCCCATACCGCCGGCGCTCGGGCAGTGCCGCAGCCTCGAGCTCCTGGACCTGAGCGACAACGACCTCACCGGGAACATCCCCGTCGAGCTCTGCGGCATCGACGGGCTCGACATCGCGCTGAACCTGAGCCGGAACGGCCTCACCGGGCCGATCCCATCCAAGATCTCGGCGCTGAGCAAGCTCTCGGTGCTGGACGTTTCGTACAACACGCTCGACGGCAGCCTCGCGCCGCTCGCCGGGCTTGACAACCTCGTCACGCTCAACGTGTCCAACAACAACTTCTCCGGGTACCTCCCAGACACGAAGCTCTTCCGGCAGCTCTCGACGTCCTGCCTCGCCGGCAACGCGGGGCTCTGGCACCAGAGGCGGCGACGTATGCTTCGTGAGCATCGACGCCAACGGTCACCCAGTGGCGAACACGGCCGAAGACGCGCAGCGCGTGCACCGCCTCAAGCTCGCCATCGTGCTGCTGGTGACCGCGACGGTGGCGATGGTCCTCGGCATGATCGGCATACTGCGAGCGCGGCGGATGGGGTTTGGAGGAAGAGTGGCAGTGGCAACAGCGGCAGCGACTCCGAGGAGCGGCGGCGAGCTGTCGTGGCCATGGCAGTTCACGCCCGTTCCAGAAGCCGCTTCTCCGTGGACCAGGTGGGTGAGGAGCCTTGTCGACGCCAACATCATCGGCAAGGGCCGCTCCGGCGTGGTGTACCGCGTGAGCATCGACACCGGCGAGGTGATCGCCGTGAAGAAGCTGTGGCCGGCCAGCACCCACGCCACGGCGACGTCGTGCAAGGACAAGGACGACGGCGGCACGAGCGGGCGCGTCCGGGACTCGTTCTCGGCGGAGGTGCGCACGCTGGGGTCCATCCGGCACAAGAACATCGTGCGTTTTCTCGGGTGCTGCTGGAACAAGACCACCCGGCTGCTCATGTACGACTACATGGCCAACGGCAGCCTCGGCGCGGTGCTCCACGAGCGCCGCGGCGCGGCGCGCAGCTGGAGTGGGACGTGCGATACCGCATCGTGCTCGGCGCCGCGCAGGGATTGCGTACCTCCACCACGACTGCTCGCCGCCCATCGTGCACCGCGACATCAAGGCCAACATCATCTCATCGGCCTCGACTTCGAGGCCTACATCGCCGACTTCGGCCTCGCCAAGCTTGTCGAAGATGGCGACTTTGGCCGCTCACCCAACACCGTCGCCGGCTCCTACGGCTACATTGCCCCTGGTACGTTTAGTTTGATGATGTCTGAACGAATGAATTTCTGATGAAAATCAAATCAAATTGTTGATGAACAAACAAACGATGATCCTGCAGAGTATGGGTACATGATGAAGATCACGGAGAAGAGCGACGTGTACAGCTACGGCGTGGTGGTGCTGGAGGTGCTGACGGGGAAGCAGCCGATCGACCCGACGATCCCGGAGGGGCTGCACGTGGTGGACTGGGTGCGGCGGAGCAGGACCGTGCCGGCGTGCTGGACCCGGCGCTGCGGGGACGGTCGAGCCCGGAGGTGGAGGAGATGATGCAGGTGATGGGGGTGGCGCTGCTGTGCGTCAGCGCGGCGGCGCCCGACGACCGGCCGACCATGAAGGACGTGGCCGCCATGCTCAAGGAGATCCGGCTCGAGCGCGAGGACGTGGCCAACGTCGACGTCCTCCTCAAGGGAGGCTCGTCGCCGCCTCCACATCATGTTCATGCCAACGCCGCGGCGGCGATAGCTGCGAACAAGGTGGCCACGTCATCGACGTCGAGCACGCCGCCGTGCCGGCAGGGTCCCATAATAGCAATAGCTGCAGCAGTAGCAGCTTCTCTGCCATCTACTCCTCGTCCAACAAGGCCAGGTCGCCCTTTGGCTGATGTTGCTCAACTAAGCAAGCTTGTGACGTTACCTTTCTGTTGTGATTGGAGAAAGCTAAGTTTGCCGCGAGCTGTGTAAATGTGAGGATAGTTTTTTTTTTTAGGGGAGTTTGTTCTTGTTTCCAGGACCTAGGACTAGAGTGGCTTGATGCCTTTTGATGAGTGCTCAGTGTATGCTTGTTCGAATAAAGGAGAGAATTTGGTTTGCATTCCTATGCAGATCTGCAAGATTTGCTGACGAGAGGCAGTGCCTGACAAGGATCAATGGGCTGAGTTCTGTCTTCCAGCTCCAGCCATAAAAAGAATGTCATTCTATATTTGAAACAGATAAAATTTTATTAGTTTTAACTTAACTTATAAAAAATAGTTATAAAAAATAGTATCAACATTTATGTTATAAAAATATTTTTTCTACCATACCGGAGAATTGTATACCATCATATTATACTCCTAAGAAAGAAAAGGCTAAAAGCCCTTACACTCCCTATCAAAATATATTTCATACTCAGCATTATACTTAATAATACTTTCTTTTCTATAAATGTCTAGTGGACTGAGACGCTTGGCTCAAAAGTTGTCTAGGACATAGTTTCAAAAAAAAAAAAAAGGTAGAGAGATAAATAAATTTTAAACCATCTGTTGAACGACAGATACTGTAATGGTTAATTCACATCTGCAAACACTTCTGTGCTAATAATAAATCAAAGGAGGACTAGTATAGAAACACAAAATAGCTTCCAGGTCAGTGCCACACTTCCAGGGCCATAAAAAAAAAATCTATTTTATCCGAGAATGGAGTAGTGATACAACATAGGTAAAATTTTAATGATACAGAAGGACAAAAGTTTAGGCCTAATCTGAAGCCCTTGTGCAAAAAAAAATGACATCCATAGTGCAAATTAATCGCTCATGGATCCTTTTTTTTCTAAACATATAAAATGGAAAAGGATGTTGGATTTGGATCATCATTCCTTTGAACAATAACTCAAACCATTCAAGTATGCCTCAGGTACTGAGACCCTAAATACATTGTAGTGATGATTTAGACTTCTCTCCCCATGCAACCTGTAGACTCCACCAAGTGCTCCGGTAACAGGATTGGGGAAAGCGTAGAACACACGCTTGAATCTATGATGTACAAGTGCCATTGCACACCTTCAAATTAAAGTAGCACGTAAGTAAGATCAGCATTAAGAGAAAATATGTGCAAGCTGGACAAAGACTGAACATACATTGTGCATGGTTCCCAAACAAGGTAGATATCAAATCCTGTGCAGAGATATGGTCTGCTGGTTTCAGACAAGTCAACGCAGAATGGTTCAGATGCCGATTGCTCATTATCCTGATGTTTAAATTTTAACTTGTCAGAAAAAGGTCGGGCTAAATTGAATGCATTATTGCCAGGTTCATGCAACAGTAAATAAGCAACTGCAATGAGAAATTTAAGAAGCAACAAGCTCACTTTTGTATCTGTCTTTAGCCTTTTTGCTGGTTCATTATCACAACAGTTCTCTGGATTGCCATTTGAATCTGGCTTGGTTATTGAAGTCGACGAAGGGAACATCATTCTATCCCTCTCAGCAGCATTTTCAATGGCAACCATGGGAGCATGTCTCAGAGGATGCCATGCAAAACAGCCATCACATGGCAATTGCTTTGGCTCACAAGTCCTTTTTTTCATCCATCCCCAAGGATTTATACACGAGATTTCCATGTTCAAGCTGCTGCTTTTAGGAAGAAAGGATCCTGGCAGTAACATATTGCTGTCATTGTCAGTTGATTCATTCAAAGAGCAGGTAACATCTGCTTTCGCTTCAGAAATCCCTTCTACAGGCATATCATGTTTGTGTGTCTGGTCCGTGGCCTTTGCAATTATTTGCATGCTTGATGGATCAACAATGATTGCAGCATTGCCCGCCTGGTACAATTAGAGAACCAAAATGGTGAAATTAATCAAACACCAAAAAAAAAAAAATGGTAAAGATACAATTGTGTAAATAACAAAGCTTGGTAGATGAAGTATGCTTGATGAACAATTCATCATATTACACTAAGGCAGATTTTAACTGCAAAATTTATGGCCCTACTATGTATACCCTGAAAAATTTAAGGACTACCAGGGAGTGGTTACCTTTGATAACTGAATAGCAGTCTTCATGCAATTAAATATTGATGGTAATTCTTCCTCTTGAAATCCGCGGACAATATCAAGGCTGTAAGTCAACAAAGGAGTCTAAGTGAGCAGAAAAATGCATGAATAGTACTCAGTAAAAATGCAGTATCCACGCCTCCACGGAAAACTCTATTTTTATCATAAAATATAGTACAACTTAATCCACAGGCAACAAAACTATGTCCTGCCAATTTGATGCAAAAGTATGTTACTGTAATCACATCACATGCTGTAGCAAATTTTAACAATACTCAAGGAAAAGATATGATTAGTCATTTGTAAATCATGGCCTAAATTTGAAGAGAAACCAGAAGCCCACCCATGGTATTATGCATTCACCAAACATTCTAGGCCCTACAACTATGCGCTACCAGCCAAAGTAAAAAGCAATGAGCATTAATATTTTATGAATGCAGATGCCTAAAGAATAACTATGCAGCGCATCAGAATGGAACCATGCCGCTAGATGGAAAGTGTTTATAAACATCATATGGGGCAGATTTCCTGCAACCCTGGTTGGGAATCGAAAATCTTCAGAGAAGTGCTGTGATGGTAACTGAAACATTATAGCTAGCAATTTGTTCCTTTTGGGCTTCAGCAGTTCAGCTACAGCATTATTTTCTTTATCTACTTATAAGTATATTTAGAAGACGACAAGATTAATGATGTAAAAATACTACAGCAAATGCATAATGTGACAAGACACCAAGGTGTTTGCAGAATGGTGAAGCAGGGAAGGTAGATGCAATGTGATGGTCATGCACTAAGAGCTTTAATTCCGGGGTCATTCTAGGCACCTGGATGATATGAAAGCACAGGAATGATGCCATCTTCAAAATGGATCACCCTCGATTCAACTCCTGTGGTGCCTTGCCAGAGCTAAGGACATGTTGTATTGTTGTCACTAGAGGCCAGTAGAGGCTACATAGATAGGCTGTGGACTGTGGTCATGATGTATTAAGAACAGGCACAATGTAATATGAGAAACTGGTTATAACAAGATCGTTTCGTCTTAATAATGCAGTGACATGCAGTTCTCCTGCGTGTTTGAGAAAAAAAAGAAGCATAATATAACATGTAGTGGGTCATACTCATGTGCAGGATGGTAAGATGTTGGCCAAAGTTTGCATTGTTCCTCCCATTCCTCTTTTGATGTAGCACAACACTTGGCAACCTGTTAAAGACTTTTACCAACAGTAAATGTCAATATATGACAAGGGCACAAGGAAGCTAGATACACCAGTCATTCAAAGGATTCAAATTTTGATGCATCTAGAGTGGTAAGATATAAAAAAGTTAAAAAACTTTTATCAACATGCCAGAATCACATGCTACACTTTCAATAAAAATTGACAAAAATCAAAGCTTCCCAAAAGATGGCAGCATTACTTACTTTTGCAGTGAAAGGACTCAGCTGATAAGTCTCCACTATCCTTTGTAGATCTTCAGAAAACTGTATGCTACAAGGTTCAGACCCAGTAGAAACACATAGGATTATTGATAACTCAGATTTTCCTGCAAACATAATATGACATAGAATTAGAGAGTTAATAAAGTTCTGCAACATAATTATAAGTTAAATAGCCAGCCTAGCTTACAAAAAATACGATGAGCTGCTCATTCTTGTTTCCATGCTACAGTGGTGGTTCTGCATTTCCTAACTTTAGATTAATGTTTCTGGCATGATTACTTGTTACATGAAAGATCTAAGTTGAAATATTGCTATTATTAGTTTCTCAGTTCTGCATTTCCATCTAGAGTCATGATTCTTATCCTTATTCTTTGTAAGTGTTACGTGTCTCTGATGTGCAAAGCAGAGGATGCCTTTGAATAAAAGGATAAAATAATTACTTTTGCATGTGCAAACATTTAAAGTATAAATAAATAAAAAGCATCCAGCAGTTTCCCCTGCATCTTGGTGAAAAGCCTACTAATAATCATGCAAAAGTAAATTTTAATCAGTTACAAGGTTATTTTCCACTGCAAAATCAGTTGTTTTTTATGTATCGAAATGCTGGGGAGTATTTCTCCAGCTATGGCATGAGTCTTATTAACATGTATATTATATTTGCATTATATTTAGATAGTCATGGCATGTCTTCCATGAGTAGTGCTCTCAGAAGGCAAAAAGAAAAACAAGATGAAGTGCATATACCACCACATTCAGTACGTCGACGTACACGCTTTACATGCCTCAGATTCTCCAAAGGGCATACCTGGCTTAACTGCCTGAAAGCAGCGAAAGAAAGAAAACATCACTTGGAATGTTATCACACAAACTGGACAATTTTGGTCAAACAGTGAACCAGAAAAATATGTCACAGCTTACAAAAAGAGAGAGATTAGCATGTTTGAATCATATAAAAAAGTCGAATACAGAAAAAACCAACATGTCAACTGCATACAACCACCCCATTCAGATAACAAACATTGGCCATGAGATCATGAAACTTAGCATTGATTTCATAATGGCAGAGATAACTAAATATAGACATTAGGATTAAATGTCATCCCAAGTGGATGAAACAGGATTACTGAACAAAAATGAATGGAGTACAGGAAACACAGCAGCTAGTTCCTATCCCATAAGAGTTACTATAAATTCAAAAATGAGATATTGGTTCATTTCCAGGACACCATTCCTCAACTGAAAGCACATCCACCATCTATTATTTGAGCCAAAATATCATATAAGCGATAGTGCCCCCAAGTTTTGATAATTTGAGTAAAAAGATCCCTAAGCAGTAAAGAGTATTGCTAAAATGTTTTAAATTCAGACCAAAAGAACATGGAAAAAAGGTCCCTTACCTAATAAGAGTATTGGCTAGCTTGGGATCAATCTTGGCAGCCACCACATCAACTGGCAAGATAAAGAAACAGTTTTTAACAAAATGAAACTACAATAGCAGGGAAAAAAACTAACTTTGAGAGCAATTAAAGGGAATACCTGTAGAGTCTTGGAGAGAAGGATTCAGGTTGCCTGGGACCTCAATGAGCTCCCAAGCCATGATGACCGATTCTCAATGGAAGAAGCTGAAGTCAAGAAAAAAGAAATCAAGGG
>JAENPR010001743.1:0-115581 GCA_018135685.1 Themeda triandra | reverse complement strand
ATTGGTATGATATATTTTTTTGGCTGGTGACTGGTGGAAAAAAAAACGAGAATAGTTTAGAGATTTTTGAGAGATGCTAGATCACGTCTGCTATTTTCATGTCATCAAGATGATTACGTTAGTCCTTTTACATAGTCTATTAACTAACTTGAACGACATGTGGCCGGCCATGTCTAATGTTTTATATTAATATAGAAATAGTGGATATTTTAGATATATTATATTATAATCTTATCTTATCTTACTATTACTAATTAGAGGCTCCCCAATAGAGGCTCGATATTAATTCTCGCCAGATACGCTAGAAAAATAAATGTTAGAAATTATCACATTAATCAGAAACATCGGGCTATCAAATCAATAACTCTAGCCATTTGTAACCATTGGATCTACTTTTGATTTTCTAAAACAATTACCCACCTATGCCATTATAAAAAATAAATTTTCATGAGGAAAAAAATTAAAGTAAAAGATTAAAATGACGCAGAGTAAGAGTCTATCTAACCAGAGTTTGTTGCCGTATATGCAGACAAAAAGTCTTCCTCTTGCCCTGCGGTCGTTTCTTTCTACCTTTAGTTGCTTTTCTTTCTTCGACCATCAAAGTTGCTCTACCAAGGTAACTGAGCCCTCTCATCTAATCGCTCTACCACGTTTGCTCACACATAGACGGCCGCCGGATGTTCTGATCTACCGTCTGGGTACGACCACCGTCCTGGGCACCGGATCTGCTGTGACCTGTGAGTTGCTCACAAAGACGGACACCAGATCGAAGTATTCATCTACCACCAGATTTCCATGACCTGGCGTTTTCAATTCAGGTTTGTACTATAAGGAGTTTTGTATTCAAATTTGTATGAAAAGAACGATTACTTGCCAGATTTCCTTGATTAAACTAAATAATGAGTCGGACCCATCTAGGTGATGCCAACCGCCGAACTCAGCCGTCGCCATAGACACTAATCGTGTGAGATCTCTTCTACCCGCTGCGAAGACAGTGCCGTCAGTTTCCTTTGTATGGACGTCTCACTTCTGCTCCATTACAGATTGGTTCTTGCATTGTTTTTTGTATGTTGGCGTGATTCATGTTTGAGGGCCAGGTAGTTGCAAATAAGCGGCACCTATTATCACAATTCTGCCTTTTCTATATATATTCAAGGATTCTTTTTTTGAAAAGAGCGACAAAAGCTTTGTCGCTTGATATACTAGGAGGATTCCCCGCGCGTTGTCGCGGGTGTACGGTAGAATTTTATTTAGTTGGATAGAGGGAAAAACTAATAAATCATAAAAAATATTTTCTATCTGAATACGTGACTCCCACATCTTATACACTTAGCAGCTCTTATTGGGTACGAAATAGTGCTTACTATGACACATGCTAACTGGTTGAGACGATACAGACCTATTGTATATACATATATGTTGTTGTACTCATATGCCACCGAGAGACACCATCAGTGATGAAGAAAGCAAGCAGCTCATACTCTCCAACTTGCCTTCTCAAGACATTGATGCCTCGTTTTGCAGCTCGCGTCGGCAATCTCTTCTTCTCTGGCCACCTTCGCACCAACCTCAAGAAGAGTGGACGACAGGTCTTGGCATGCTCTAGGTGCTACCTGATTCACATGACTTGCTCCTCGATACCCTCGGCCTGCTGCCTGAAGCAGGACCTCGCCATGCATGCTCGATCTCTCACCCATATCGAAGGCACTTTAGTTGGAGATGGCATTCGCAAGCCTGGGAGACAGGACATGAAACAGAGAAGGTATATAGCGATAGGAATTGGAAACGATGGGTCAGAAAGTGGCAATCGCATTAACCACTAATGTGACTGACTGACTGCTTGATTTATGTTCCCAGCAACGTGGCTAGTGGGGCTCCCTGTAATTCAGTTTCAGTTAATTTGAATTTTGCATCAACAATGAAGGCTTGTGGTGGTGGTGGGACCCCTAGATGACGTGGCTTAAGGAAATGCAAGAGAATTGGGTTAGTGGGGTTTGTTTATATAAGAGGTATAGATTAGACGAATAAAGCCAAAAAAAGGCTGTACATGAAGTAACAAAAAGAAAAAACAGAAAACGCAGCTAAAAAACAGCTGAAATAAAAACAGCTAGGACAAAGGAAAATAAAACTGCTTTACTGGGCCGCTAAAGCCTCTACAAGCCCAGAAAAAACTCTCTGCTATGCTGGGCCACCGGCCCGACTCTTGCGCTGCTATGTAAGTTTGTTGGAAAGAAAGAAAAAAATGTCTAAAAACGCGAAGAGAGCCGCCATGGGCCGCCGTGGGCCGCTGCCCCTTATATCTCTCGAAACTTCCTTATATGCTGGTGTCGATCCACCGTCCCATTGAGAAAATCCCCACAATCTTCACCGAATCAGCTTCCGTGAGCTTCGCTCCCAACCTCGAGCTCGTCGCCACCCGCCATGAGTGACGTTCCTCCCTCCGCCGCGCGCTGGAGAGATGTGGCGGAGGCCCGGGGTGTCCGTGCGGCGGCCCTAGCTCTCCACGAGGCTCACCCGCCTCGTCGTCGTCGAAAAATCGGACGCCGCCGTCTTCGTCAGGTAGTCAGGCCATGGCGCACTCCGGCGAGTCGAACGGAGACTCCTCCAGTTCAACTCCCAGCATGGGCTCCGAGACGGAGGTAGCTGGACTGCTCCCGTCGTCTTGTTTTCCCCCAGTTCTTGGCGATTTTTTTTTCCTACTTGTACTCTCGATTTTCACTCCCTTTCTCCCCATCATTGACCGGATTCCTCCAACTTGCAGTCCTCGAGCACGGACCATGTGCGCAATGGTGTGCCTGTTCAAGACTGGGACAGGCTGGACTTCGTGAGTCTCCAAGAATGCGAGCACGGACTGATGAGTTTGATGCGGAAATCGTTTGCTGGCCGGCATAGCGGTCGGCACTTCCTCGGCTGCCCCTTGGAGGTTTGTACATGCTCTTTCGAATCTGTCATCCCGGGTCACCGAAGTCTGAAATTTGCTCTGCATTTGACCGCGCCAACTCGTCGCTTGCGTTGTAGGAAGAGGCTGAGCGCTGTGGCTTCACCGTGTGGCTGGATGATCCGTGGCCCCCAGGGGCACAAGCCGCGATGTCAACACTGTGGCATGAGATGAGACTTGCCAACCGTCGTACTGAAGTTGCGAATGCGGTCTCCATCGAGATGGAGAGGCAGAAGACGTCCGCCTCCAGAAAGGTGGCCGAGTTGGAGGAGGCTGCCGCACGCACGGAGAGAGTCGCCAAGCTCGTGGTGAAGTGGTATTGTTGAATATCATCTTTGCATAGGTGTGCCACTTGTGTCGGTTGAAGGCTTTCCTGTTGGAAGATTCTTCGATTACGTTCTTTCCAGACATTCCACCAAAAGTAGATAAAAATCCCATCCAATTTCTTTCTATTTCTTTTGTCAATTGTCCTTCTACAGCGCCACCAGTAAGCGTGGATAGAGCCATCTTCAGTTATGGAGTTTAAGCTAGTTAGATTGAACCATTGTTTAATTTGATTCCACACTATCTTGGTGAACGGACAGTCTTTACATAGATGTGTTGGGGTCTCCATCTCTTGATCGCACAGTCTGCATTCGGCGTCCTCTGTCCATCCACGTTTGAGCAAATTGTTTGCCGTGAGAATTTTTTTATGCACCAAGGTCCACGCAAAAAATTTACACTTGTGTTCTGCCTGAGCTTTCCAAACTGGCGTTAGCCTCAATCTACTGTAAGTCCCAGTGAATTGGATCTGATATGCACTCTTTGTGCTATAGTTGCCATCAGCCGTCCATTTCCATATGATGTTGTCTTCAATGTTTTCATCCAGTTGTACCCCCTGCACCGCCTCCCAGAGACTGACATATTGTCTCACCTCTTCTCCCGATGGTGGAAAAATGTGGTCAATCCATTTGTTATCCTTTAGAGCCTGCTGAACAGTGATGTTTTTTCTTCGTGTCTTCTTATATAGTAATGGTGCAATCGTTTTTGGCATCAACCCCCCAATCCAATTAGAAGACCAAAATGACGCCGTTTTTCCATTCCCAATGAGGATCTGTGTTGATGCATAGAAAAGGTCACGGTCCACTTTGTCACAAGGGATGTCCAGCCTGTTCCAGGGGCGTTCCTTCTCCTTCCATTTGTACCATAGCCATCGGAGTCTTAGAGCCCTAGTGAAACGCTCTAAGTCTAAAATCCCCAAGCCACCCAAGGGTTTCGGCAAACAAGTTGTAGGCCAATTAATGAGAGAGTGACCTCTGCTAGAGTGATTTGGGTCTTCACCTCTCCACAAGAAGCTGCGTCGGATTCGGTCAATTTTCTTTATTAGCCATTTCTGGGCGTGGAACACAGTGAGGTGATAGATAGGTACACTTGACAGCACTGCTTTCACCAAAGTTTCACGTCCCGCAGATGTTAATAACTTACCCTTCCACCCTGGCAGCCTTGCCCCCACCTTCTCTATCAACGGTTGTACTTCCAATCGTCTCAATTTCCTTGTATGGAGCGGTAATCCAAGATATTTGCCAGGGAAATTTTTGATCGAACCTGGAAAATTCTGTACAATGTCGTCTATGTCCTCTGTTTGCATCCTGATTGCGAAAATTTCAGTCTTCGTCATGTTCACTTTCAGTCCTGAACATTCTCCAAAAAGTTGTAGGATCTTTTGTAGTCTATTGAGTTACGTACTTGTTGGTGCGGCAAACAGAGCTGCATCATCAGCGTACAAAGAACATCTGAGCTTCGCTTGGTTTGGCAGCAACGGTTGCAGCAGTCCCTGCTGGGCCGCCTGCTCAATAATCCTCTGGAGTGGGTCAATGGCAAGAATGAACAGGAGTGGGGATAGGGGGTCTCCCTGCCTTAGTCCCTTCGCGTGTTTGATGCTTCTACCTGGCTTCCCATTAATGAGGATTTTGGACGACGATGTAGCAAGTAATGATGAGATCCAGTCGCACCACTTTGTGCTGAAACCGAGAGCCGTTAACACTTCCAACAAGTAATGCCATCCTATTGAATCAAAAGCTTTTGATATGTCTAGCTTGATGAATAGGGTCGGTTTCTTCTTCTTGTGTAGGTACTGAATAACTCGCTGAACATATAGAAAGTTATCGCGAATACATCTCTTTTTTATGAAAGCATTCTGGGCTTGAGATACAAGTTCATTCATTCGCGGGGCAAGCCGAGTTGCAAGGAGCTTTGTAATAATCTTTATCAGGCTATTTATTAAACTGATAGGCCTGTAATCTTCCATCCGCATTGGGTTTTCTTTCTTTGGTAGGAGGACAATGTGTGCATCATTGAATCTTGACATCTTGCCAGTTTTGTGATTTTAGAAACCCAAAATTGCATCATGAAGGTCGTACTTGATTATGTCCCAACATTTCTTGTAGAACATCCCAATGAAGCCATCTGGCCCAGGGGCCTTCTCCTTTGGCATCGCCTGAATTGTTTCCTTTTGCTCTTGAATTGTGAACGGGGCATCTTGATCTTCCAGGTTCCGAACCTGGTATCCCGAGCGCTCCAATTTATATTCAAGGATTCTCCAATTAATCTTTTAATTAACATGATACAGGAACAAATGACCTCGAAAAATGACCACGAATCAGGCGCCAAGATGATTTCATCACAAGAATATATAAGCTGTTACAACACCTGGATTCGCATGAAAAGATGGATTCTTCAAAGGTCAGCCAAAATATGAAACGTTTGAATATACTTATACACATTGCTGAGAACAATCTGCACTGTTTTTTAAAATAATATAAAAATAGGTATTATAATAAAACATTGCTAAATATTAACCTCTAGCCAACCGATCTTAAAAGCCAATGTATTCATCATGATCTCACCAAATCTCTAAAACATACTGCCACCAACCAAAAACTACGCCTAACATATATCTATAACTAAGAGAAAACCCCGCGGGTTGCTGCGGGAATCGCCGGTGAGATTATACTACTTCTATTTGCTAATATCATTGAACAAATATCATAATACATATTAGCGGAGGATTTTTTAGACAACTAAATATCTTAGTAAATATTGTGGTTTGCTAATGTGAATAGCTTAAATGAAACATAATTGCATGTGTTAGTGGATGGTGACATGGACACTTTGCATGGTGAGATATGATGTGCTAGTGGGAAGTTGAGTGGATGATGATGTGGACACTTTGCATGGCAAGAGAAATGGCTAGTGGGGTTTATCTATATAAGAGATATAGATTAACTATTATTATCCTCTAGATTTCGTCAAAAAATTAGAAAACAAATATATCAAGTGGTAAATCCAATCCCACTAATAATTAAATACAAACTACAAGCAAGCACTAGCAAGCATTGAATGGCACATTTGATGCACAATCACATGCGACCTTCAAAAGCAGAAACTGCAATGATATAATGGAAAGATAAATAAGGTCACCTACCAATACTCATGCTTTCTTCCAAATGCAACTTTTCTGTTAGAAACTATATTTTTAGTAATATATCAGTCCGGTCATTGTCACGTCCATTGATCATATATGTATAGAAAAAGCTACCTAGCTTAAGGATGGCAACAGGCTGGGTTCGCATCAGGTGGAGTCTCCATGCACCCAAAACCAAAACTTGAAGTAGAAATCCGAATATTTCCCGATCACCGACTCGGCTAGACAAGAGGCAACAAAACCAACCCACGGATATGTATACACATATTCATATGTATAAACAAGAGGCAACAAATAATAAATATTTTCATGAGTCAACTTTGAATAAATTTAATAATCGGCTAAAGAAGTTATTATTAGCATATTATAAAACATAAGTTTTAATTCCAAATTATTCATTTTGTATATCTATTGGATATACATGGGTGGAAAACCAAACCCGAAGCCGAATACGAAAGGTTTTGGAGCCCCAAACCGAAGAAACGTGGGTGCGAAATCATCCCCAAACCCGAACCTGCAGGACCCGCAACCGTGGATATCCACCCCAAACCTGATCCGCTGCCATCCTTAACCTAGCTTGGAGCACATCATGCCAACCTAGGAAGTCATCCACACTAACGAGATCGATGATTCTAAAAGGAGGGGCACAATATCTTACCAGAATGGTAACATAATAATTCTGCCACATCCTTTTCAAGTTTACAACAAATACGTGTCAAATAATTTCAAAGATGCAACAACAATGTGTTAGGGACTTCAGAGCAATGACTTCATTATGTCAGTAATACTATTCATGAAGCAAAAGATCATAAACCAACAAATGAACAAGCCAACATCAGTGGAATGGACCCCCAAATTATCCTACAAAATTCATCGAACAAATCAATGAAAGACTATAATGTATGAAAACTGTTGAAGGTATGCATGTTAGTAATTTTTATTATCTGTAGGTGAACTAACCTTTTAATATCATTGTCCACACAACTCAAATACTAAACGGGGAAGTCCAAAATGCCCATATACTACACAAAATCATCTATACTGGGACATAACACGAATAAAGGAAATGGAAGCACCCAACCATAGAATTAAACTAATGTGACATCATTAACTGTGCCATGACGATCTCTCTCATTCATGCCGAAGCAAATTCTTTACATGTGCAACTCTGGATTTAAATCAAAGTAAATTGTATGAAGCAATTTAGTTACTTAATGTATATTAAATAAGAATCATATGAAGTATTTGAAACTTAGCCCGTGCAGAAGCACGGGTTGATGGACTAGTTAACTAAATATGAATCGCAACCTTTTTCCATACAAATGAAAGCGTTTTTCTCCCCCAACAATAATATCGTAGGCTACTTCATTTTATTAATGGTGGCAAAAGTGGGTAATTTCCTATGGAAAAATAGATCCAATGGTTATGCATGGTTAAATCTTACAATTTGATGGTTGGATCTTTCGATTAACGTGGGAATTTCTAAGCATTTATCTTTTTTCCTAGCGTACCGTGAGGATTAACATGGAGCCTTTGTTGGAGCCTCTAATTAGTAATAGTAAGATTCCAAGAACACCTCTTTGTTATTAGTTTTCTTTCGTACCATCTTGTAAATGTTTATTTGGTTGTTATATGAATATGAGTATTCTTTCTGTGTATCTTGAACTATCGTGTCTCTGCTCAAATTCTGGCTCCGGCGGTGCTTCTCTGTATAAATATTCCAAGAACACAGCTGCAGGGTTGCCGACAGCTTCTGTTTTTTCCTCGGAGATTTCCACCCAAGATTTCTGAGGTTGACTAGTCGACCGTTGACTTGAGGCCGGTTGGTCCTTTGCCATGGGAATAAATCTGGTCCATGCCTCACGCGTGGTGTCTATATATATCATTTAATTTTGTGGCGGTATCCAAGATGTGATATAAATGTCGAGCTCTGTGCTTTGCCGTCTACTCAAAGTCTTCAAAGTCTTCCTGTGTGCATGTCACTCTTGAGAAATTTCCACGATGTCATTCCCCAATAATTTACCTCTCTATATTTATTTTGTATGGTCGTACAACTGGCTCGGCTGGATAAATTCACAAACTCTTGTGGGTACTGGTCATAACTCTGCAACCGTTTTTTTTTTTTGTCAAATAAACAGGAGTACTACATATGGTTACATTAGGAATCTAGGGACCCTACAACTATATGGTTCAACATCACCAGGTTTTGATTCCCTCTGCACATGCAAAACTGATGAATCTTAATGGACATTCTAACCCCAATATGTATATTGATATTATTTTGCTTTTTTACAATTTAGCATGCAGAACAGTCAACTCTACAAGTTGCTTCCTGGAAAGTACTTGGGGCTCCCTCTTCACACAAGAAAACTCAGACGCCTCGAAGTGCAGCGCGTAGAGAAATCATTCATTTGTTGACGCGGCTGGGCCAACCATCTCTACATAGGCATCCTAGCCATCTCTGAAGAAATTTTTTGTAGTACAAATAATAATAACCTAAATCATATCATAGTCGAAGTATATTTTTTGGGTAACAATACGATGTAGATACTTATGTTCTATACGATTATTAGTCCATAGTAGACTTGCTCGGTTCCCGGCCGGACTGTATGGAATTCTAGCACACAACGGGACATGCTGCCCACACCTGACGCATTCCTAGTCACTTCCATTAATTGGCGTGTCTGTATATATCACTCCACTCTGGTAGTCTCCGCGATTTTGTCTGTACTGTACATCAACCTCACTGCTACTTTGCCCTCTATATTCAAAGTCCTCCTGCGTGCCTATCAATATCTTGATAAATTCCACGATGTCCCTCTCGTAAATGATGTACCTCTCAATATGTAATCACATCTGGCTGGCCGGCTGGGCAGGATTGATTCCCCAACTCTTGTGTATGAGTTGCTGTGGTGTGAACTTTCAGAAACCCTACAGCTAGTTGAACTGTTCAACCACGCCAGGTTTTCATTTCCTCTCTGCACTTGCAGTCAATAATAGATTTTAGACTGATGAATAACAGGGGACGTACAATCTGACTCATATATGTATGCAATATTTTTACTTTTTCTCTGTGCATGCAGGATAAGCAATTCCACAGGTTGCTTTCATCAGTCTTAATGGCAGCAGAGATGGTCGGTTCTGCACTGGCCCAGGAGGCTGTTAATGAAGTCCTATCAAGAATCAAGCAAGGTTATGCGGAGAAGTCAGACGCAAAGGAGCACATAGAGAGGATGGAGATGGCGCACATCAAGCTAGAAGCTGCCCTTGAGACAGCCAACAAGTGGAACATCACCAGTGCACCACTGGTGCGTTAGCAAACCAAGCTCAAGCGTGCCACACAGGAGTGTGACCACACTTTGCGCCGGTGCAGGCAGCGATTGCAAGAAGACGAAGAAGCGAAACAAGGGCTACGGAGCTCCTCCATTCCTAAGAGGTTCGCACATATTGCCATGTCATTTGTTTCGTCAATGTTTAGCGGCGGTAACAAAGATGAGCTGAGAGGATCCACCGCTGTCCGACGATTCGAACGGTTTGCGGATGGTGCAAGCGAGTTCTTGAGGTACGTGGAGCTTGGTGGCACACCGTCCAGATACATGTTCTCTGTGCCTCTTATACGCCATCTTCTCTCTGGCAAAGGAGCAAAGTATTGCTTTATTGGTGGTGGACAACATCTCTCACTTATTCTACAACCCTTTAGTCCACCCAACCATGGAATGGAGGGGAGCCTAATATTCATACTTGAAGATGGCAATGCGCCAGAGAATAATTTCATCCTTTGCCTCCAACTACGGCTCTCTGAGAGTACTGACATAGTTGGGGTTGCAGTCAGATGCCTGCAGCTGTTCATCCCGTACATGAGCTCAACAACTGAGATTGTGAAGACAAAGCTAACCCAGGTACCAATGCAAGACTTGTGCTGGCTGTTCGATGCTTATTCAGTTTTTGGTCGTGACGAACAAAAGAACAATCTTCACACGATGGCCTGTAAATGGTTTCGACCAAACCCATTTTGTTGTCGACAACAAGACCGTCCCCACGTTCAGAGCCCCTCTTCAGAATCATTACCAAGTGATACATACTTGGAACCAATTATCCAAGTGTATCTGCTAGGACACGTCGCACTATCAACTGGGAACAACAGGAAGAAGACAATTGTCGACGGTGTAAGCCAAACAAGCCTTCCATATCTTAAACTTGGAGCCAACTTCTGGCCTCATGCCGCATCTGAAGATTTGTCACCTAATGTTGGAGGGTCAGCGTCAGAGATAATCAATGACGAAGCCAAACAACATGGCTTGTATGCAAACATTTCCCTTGAACAGCTGGGTGAGATCATGATTTCAAAAGCAGTAGATTGCCTTCGCAGGAATACTACATCACGGGAGAAGGAGGGATGAGGGCGGACCGAGGCGATACGGCGACGCCGGCGAGCGGGCGCCGTACACCGTCGGGGAGGCGCCGGCCAGATTCTCCGGTGAGGGAGTGTGGAGTTCCTGAGAGGCGGGCACGTGGCCCTGGCAAGGAGGACCCGCGGGGCAGCGGCTCGGTGCGTCAAGGGAGACGTGGCGCGTCCGCAGCCACAGGGGTCCTCGAGGTCGCTGCCATGGCGGCCCCGGTTGCAGGCGAGCGAGGGGTCGGAACCGGACCCGGGTGTCAGCGAGGATATCCAGGAGTTCTGGGGAGAGCTCTGGTTCGTCCCAGGGTCGCGGCCGCCTTCGCCGCCGCCACTGAGATCTAGGGTTTGCGAGAATCGCCAAAACCTGGTGTGGGTAAGGAAGGACCTCTGGGGTGAGCGAAATTTCGATTTCTCTGATTGCTATCCTGTGGGGAAGGGAGATACTCTGGGCAAACCACCGTCGAAGTTGAATTTTGCAGAGTTGATCGGGAAAGGGAAGGCAAGCTTCGCGGAGGTGGTGAAGAGGGCGATGGCTGGTCGTGGGCGAGCGAGAGGCGATGAGGAGTGGACTTGGCCGGGAGGGTGGTTCCCTCAGCAACCACCACAGCAGTTCGTGGTCCACCGCCACCGCAGTTCTATGGCCCGCCGCAGTTTGCGCCGCCGTTCCCACAGCAAGGGTACGGCCGCCAGTTTGAGGGGAATAGAAATCGTGGCGGGTTCCAGAACAGGGGGAGAGGCAGAGCTGCGCCGGGAAGAGCTCCGTTGCAGAATCAACCACGTCCGGCTCAGCCCAATCAAGCTCCAGTGGGTGGTGATCAGGCTCCTGGGGAAAAGCTACCAGAAATGCCAGTTCAAGGAGGGACAGCTACAGATGGGGGAGGTGCTGAGAAGGAGAAGAACAAGAGCACAAATCTGCAGGGTGTATGCTTCAATTGTGGTCTGATGGGACATTTGAGCTCAGCTTGCTCAAACCCTAAGGTGTGCTTCATATGTAGGAGTCCTGCTCATGTGATGGAGGAGTGTCCAAGTTGGAAGAAACCATTGCCAGCAGCTCAGTACTTTGGAAGTGCCAACAAAGGGCTAGGTTATCACTATATTGATGTGGAGGATAGAGAGGGCAGGTTCATGCATTGGGTAGGGCTTGACAATTTTGGTGTGCTGCAAATCGATTCAGGAGTGATTGATGAAGAAGGGATCATCCAGGCATTAAAGGATCTGTTTGACAAGAAGTGGCAGTGGAGCTTGAAGAAGGTGGAAGAGATGAGGTTCATTGTGAGATTTCCACCAGATAGGAAGGTGGAGAAAATTGTGATAGGTGGATCTACTTGCTTCAACTTGAGGCCAGGTGTGGCTTGTACTCTGAGTGTGTGGAATAGAGAGATGGAGCCAGTGGGAAAATTGACAGAAGTCTGGGTTCAGATCTTAGGGATACCCCCAAAGTGGGCAGATTGGCAAACCATAGCTGAAGTGGCTTCAAGTCTGGGGAGAATGGTGCAAGTGGACTGGCAGTTGCTGTTCAATAGTTTCTTCAGTAAAGTGAGGGTTAAGATACTATGCAAAAATCCTTGCAAGATTCCTACAGAAAGGCTCTTTGTGTTCAAGGAGGGGGTGAATCTGATTTTCTTTGATCCTGAGGGATATGAAGGAGTGGAGCCTTCAGAAGGTGATGAGGACAATGATGACAGAGATAAAGATAACAATGCAGAAGAAGAAGAACCCAAGGCTGATGAAAATGGAGGGAATAATGGGAAGCTGAATGAGAAAGATGGAGGACAGGGAGCAGATGGAGAGCTACCTCAAGAATCTGGAACAGGTTCTTCAGTGGGTCAGGGAAAGCAGAATAGAATTCTTTTTGGTGAATTTATGAACCAAATGGGAGCTGAGGAATGTGCCAGATTGTTGAAAGACATGGAGTTGGAGGTAGAAGATGATATGGAAGAGGAGGGCTACTATAACCTCAACCAGACAGAGGGTGGAGATGATGAACACTGTCAGCTTCCTGATGAGTGGGTTTTTCACATGTCTGCTGCTGATAGAGGGGAGGACTTTGGCCAAAACTCAGAAGGTGTTGTTGGAGAGAAAGAAGAAGGGGAAGCAGTTCCAATAGACAACCAGATAGATAAAAGTGGACAGAGCCCAAAGACATATGCTGAAGTAGCCAGTGCATCACAAGAGTGTGTGGAAGAGAATGCTGCTCAACAACAGAAGAAGAAGAAAGGTGTCAATAGCAAAGACAAGTGGGGTCCAGTCATGCCTACCAGGAGAAGCACAAGGAACCAGGGGGAGGAAAGATCATGATGGAAAAAGCACAAGAAGTAAAGAGGAAGTGGAACTTAGATGACAATCAAGGTAAAAATAAAGGTCTCTCTAAAAACCTTCTTCTTAATATTGCAAAGCATGTTGATATTGTGCATAAGGATGGAAATCCTGATACTCTGGATACCATGTTGGAACTGGATAGGAGTAGGAATACTACCTGTCTAGATAAATGCTCTTTCCTAATTGTAGTGATTTAGATATTAGCTCAGTTAATGATGACAAGGAGTCTAGGGTAGATGATCAGTCCCCAAGTAAAGTTAGTCATGATGGAAATCATGGCTCATTTTTGGACAGTCAGGAAGAGGGCTGGTCCACTGTAGGTCCTAGGAAGAAAAACAAGAAGAAAATTAAATGAAAGGTATCTTTTGGAATATTAGAGGACTAGGCCTGATTGATAGGATACCATCTCTAAGGAAAAAGATCATAGATCATCATTTAGACTTTGTAGGAGTGATGGAGACTAAGAAAAATTTTCTGTCTAGGGGTTTATTAAAATCTTTGTCTGGGAACACACCTTTTGAGTGGTTCCATTTAGAGGCAAAAGGCTCTGCAGGAGGAATACTGCTGGGTACTAATAGTGATTTGTTTAGTATGACTATTGTTGGGAGTTTTAAGTTCTCTATTAATGCAATGATCTCTTGTAAGAAAACTGGGTTTTCCTGGAAGTTGGTTGTGGTGTATGGACCTTCTAGAGATGATCAAAAGCAGGAGTTCCTGGATGAATTAGACACAATTTTGGGGGTTTGGCAGGGTCCTATTCTAATAGGTGGTGATTTTAATTTAGTTAGATTCACTAAGGATAAGAACAATGGCAACATTAATCATAAGTGGGCTGATTTGTTTAATGAGTGGGTTGATAAATGGGCCTTAATGGAATTGGACCCAGGGAATAAAAAATATACCTGGACTAATAATCAGGATTATCCCATCATGTCTAGAATTGATAGGGTTTTTATTTCTACAGATTGGGAGAGCTCTTTTCCTTTAGCTAATGTAGTTGCTCTTGATAGGTTACCTAGTGATCATAACCCTTTGCTCATTAACACTTGGGATAATGTTGCTTTGGGAAAGAAAAGGTTTAGATTTGAAAAGTGGTGGCTCCATAAGGAGTCCTTTAGAGAAATGGTTGAAAAAGCTTGGAACTCACCTTGTAAGTTTAATAAAAGCATAGATAGGTGGCAACATAAGGTGAGGGTTCTCAGGAGAATGACCAGAGGATGGGCAGCTAATGAGATTGCTGCAATGAACAAAACAAAAAATGAGTTGTCAGGGAGGTTTCAGGTGCTGGAAAGCATTGCTGAAGATAGACCTTTGGATTCAATAGAGCTACAGGACTATAGAGACATAGAACAGGAATTAGAAAGGATTTGGACGTTAGAGGAGATAAAGGCAAAACAGAGATCTAGGGATAGGGAGTTGACAGAAGGGGATAGGAATACTGCTTACTTCCAGGCCATTGCTAATCAAAGGAGTAGGGCAAAGAGAATTGAGTGCCTAGAGAGTACCAATGGGTTAGTGGGGGATCAAAAAGGCATGATGAAGGTGGCAGTAGATTACTATAAGCAACTCTTTGCAAAAGAGCCAGATGTGAATGCTAGGTTAGGTGAGGGTTTCTGGGATGAGGATGATTTAGTCTCTCATGAAGAAAACTCTGTTTTAGTAGCACCTTTCACTGAGGAAGAGGTGAAGGAAGCTTTGTTTAGTTGCTATCCAGATGGGTCTCCTGGCCCTGATGGCCTTCCTTTTTTGTTCTACCAAAAATTCTGGGATTTAGTGAAGGGAGATATTATGGCTCTGTTTAGAGACTTTCATAAAGGAGAATTGGATTTGGATAGGTTGAATTTTGCTCTAGTTACTTTATTACCCAAAGTGAGGGATGCTACTAATATTAAACAGTTTAGGCCGATTAGTTTGCTTAACTCGTAGTTTCAAGTTATTCTCCAAATTGTTGACAATTAGGTTAACTCCAGTGGTCCAGAGAATTGTGACTAAGAGCCAATCTGCCTTTATAAAAGGGAGGTTTATTCTTGAAAGTGTAGTGGTGGCACATGAGATTGTGCATAGTATTGCTAAGTCAGGGGAGAAAGGAATAGTTTTGAAATTAGACTATGAAAAAGCGTATGATAGGGTCAGCTGGTCCTTTTTATTTGAAATGCTACTAGGGAGGAATTTTGATCCCAAATTGGTAGGGTGGATCAAGCAGATAGTTATGGATGGGTCTATAGGAATAACTATCAATGGAGAGGATAGTGATTACTTTAAGGCTGGTAAGGGTCTCAGGCAGGGAGACCCTCTCTCTCCTTTTTTGTTTAATCTGGTAGGGGATGGTTTAGCTAAGATGTTGGCCAAGGCACAGGAAAAAAATCTGGTGTGTGGGTTATTAGAGGGCTTTAGACCTGGGGGGGTAGTATCACTGCAGTATGCAGATGATACTATTCAGTTTGCTAAAGCTGAGGAATCAGTTCTGCTAAATCTCAAGGGCATACTAATGTGGTATGAACAAGTTTCTGGGATGAGGATAAATTTCAACAAGAGTGAGATGATTCCAATGAATGTAGAACCTTTTGAAGCTCATAGGTTGGCTCATATTCTAGCCTGTCCAATAGGTTCTTTTCCTATGAAGTATCTAGGGGTTCCTTTGCACTTTGAGAAACTAACTAGAGAAGATTTGCAACCTTTAGTTGATAAGATGTTGAAGAGGATAGGAGGTTGGAGAGGAAAGTTACTCTCTTTGGCTGCTAGAGCTATGCTTATTAATTCTTGTTTAGCTAGTATTCCTATTTATTTATTGTCCTTTATCAAATTCCCTAAGTGGGCAATTAGGATTTTAAATTCTCATTTGAGTAACTGCCTTTGGAATGACTCAGTAGAGAATCATAAGTATCATTTGGCTAACTGGGAGCTAGTGTCGATGAAGAAAGAGTTTGGTGGTATGGGTATGACTAACCTTAGAGATCTAAACATTAGTCTCTTAGCCTCTTGGGTCAAAAGGTATAAAGATGATGAAGGGAAGCTTTGGAGAGGAGTGATTGACTATAAATACAATACTGACAAACCAAATATTTTCCATTCAAGTACAGTAGGGGCTTCTAACTTCTTTAAGGGCTTCATGTGGGCTGCTCAAGCTGCTAAGTTGGGTTTTAGGTGGAAAGTTGGAAATGGTAGGAAAATTAGACTTTGGGAGGACAACTGGCTGGGTTCTTCCAGTCTGGCAATTCAGTTTTATCCTCTGTACAGGATAGTGAATGAGAAGGGTAAAACTCTAGCTGATTTGTGGGATGGGAATCAGTTAAAATGCTCTTTAGAAGGACAGTGTCTCAGAGTATGTATCAAGATTGGCTAGAAGTTGTGGAACTGGTTTCAACAGTTCAGTTTTCTGATGAGGAGGATGATTTGATTTGGCAATATACATCAAATGGAGTTTATTCTTCTCAGTCTTTGTACAAGATAATCAATTTTAGAGGAGTTCATAGTGTCCATGTCCCTGCAGTGTGGTCTTTGAAAATACCTCCTAGAGTGCACTACTTTCTTTGGCTAGTCATGAACAACAGGGTGCTAACTAGAGATAACTTAGCAAAGAGACAAACAGTAGAAGATAACAGCTGCTTGTATTGTACAGAGCATGAATCCTTACAACACCTGTTTTTTGATTGTGTGATAGCTAGCAAAGTTTGGTCTATTGTTTTCAGCATGTTTGACTGTGTAGTAGGTAGTGATTTTGTGAATATTGGTACTTTTTGGCTAAGTAATAAGAAGCATTGTGTTTTGAACATGATAACTTCAGCTGTTTTCTGGAGTATTTGGAAACTGAGGAATGAAATGTGCTTCCAGCAGGTTGGCTGGGTGGGCATGGAAATGCTCTTGTGCAGGGTAGCTGGATTACTTCAGAGTTGGACAATTCTGTGTCCTGTCGACAAGAGGTTGCTTCTGGGAGAGTGTATTGCCAAGCTAAGGAAAGCTGCAAGAGAAGTCTTATGGCTGCCTTTTGGGGAGCCGGTGAAGACCTGAAGATGACACCAGGCTATCTTGAACCTGCTGGAGAAGACAAAGCTGATGAGGCGGTGCTGAAGGCTAATGGACTGAAGTGGTGGCATGATCTGGAGATGGAGCTCAACTGAAGACAATACCGAGAGGGAAACACAAAAAAGAAACTGGAGTTCATGGCGAATTGAGGGTGTTGGAGCTGGTTGTGTAAGTCCAGCGGTTTAACTGAATGTTGATGAACTTGCTTTGCGAGGTTGTAATAAGGTAGTGGTTGTTGAACCGTAGCAGTGTTGAGCCTGAGGCTGCTTTTTCTGGGAGTAGTTGAGGTTAGTGTCGCGGAGTCTGAGACTGTGGATAGCGCCACCTGGAAATGGTGTGGTTGCGGAAAAACTGGAGCTATAATCTTGTTAACCTGGTCGGTTGATTTTAATCAAAGGGCCGGGGTAGCTGTTGCTGCCCTAGAACTCAAAAAAAGAATCTGGCAGCTACCTCACATGAGATGTTCTGGAAGTCCAGGCATGGTAGCGCATATCTTCGGGTCGAGAAAACCTCACTTAGAGCAACAACTAGGAAGGACAAATTTGGAAAACACCGTAAGCAACGCAAGAAGTTCACAGTTCAGGGATGGACAATTGCTAATAGTGAGTTCATTAGCTCGTGGATTGCGCACACGCCTACCCAATTGCAGGGCTCGGTCATCAACTATTGGATTCAGAAAGAAAAGCAAACCACACTACCGTTATTATTGAAAACTAATGCCTGCATCCATGAGTGTCCACTCATGATGTTGTCTTTGCAAGATCACAGTTATTTGGCAAGGAAGCTCAAGTTGTCCAGCACGTTAAATCCTTGAAGGATTTCCACTTGCTTGTACTACTACCTCCATGTACATAAAAAGGTTCAACTATTGGTATGTGTTGCAAATATAAGATTATCTAGGCTTGACCTATAAATGTAATATTGCATTACAAATTATAACACATTTTGGTATTTCTAAATATATTATTTTATTATATATCTAGACAACGAACCACGCCTAGACCAGATGGTCAAGGTGTTTTACTAGCACCATTGTCACCCAAGTTCAATCCCCCATGGGGCAGGTTCGCCGGGCGGAGGTAAAAAAAAATCCCCTTGCCGCCGCGTTCCAAAACAGAAGTCTAAGGAGCAGCCTACTAACAATGCAACGATGCCACTATGTATGTGCGGGTTATGGGGTTTGGACATTTTCTCGCCCTACATGAGAGGTCTTCTATCTTAAGCTGAATGCTCCAAGGGTGTCTTCGCCCACAAACCAGGTTTTTTATATGTATCTAGAAATAGTGTGTAGCATGACATTCCTTGGTCCTTTTCACCCGATGCGTGGCTGGTTTCTTGTGGTGCCCATCCGCACATGTAAGTAACGTGAACGTACGTGGCTGAGGGCCGGTACAGAGGGTTTCATGAGAGCATATGCTGATCGTCTAATTGAAACTGTACTTCAAAAATGATTTTACAAGACACTGCCTAAACATTAGCCGAGGCGGTTACGAAATCCAGCCACCTTGTAAAACGCCCAATGATTAATGGAGGCGGAAGTTTTATCTATAGAGGCACTACAAATAACTGCCTCGGAAAATCGTTCTACGATGGTGGTCGTTTTATTAGATTTTTTGTTAACTATGTTATTATAGTATACCTATGTGATTTCGTAAATCTTTGTAGTTCTCACTTTACTTTTTTTTTTGTCAAAGTTGAGATGCTTTGACTCTTTAAGATAGTTGGAACGATCTATAATTTGGGACGAGAGAGTATTGATTTTTTTAAGTTTTTCGGCTTTCTTAACACAAATGTTTATTTAATTGTTGTCCATATTCTTTCTGTAGATGCATTTTGTTATTTATGACTGTTGTCAGGTTAGAGCAACTCCAACAATTTGGCATTTTTAGTTTGGCAAATCTTATTATTTGCCAAGTCACAAACCAATATACAAAGTTAAAAAAGAGACCATCTCCAAGTGTTTGGCAAATTGGACTTGGCAAATCAAAAAGAGGCCCACAATCTAATTTTTTTCACCGGCCATCTCCGTTTCGGTGCGAATCCCATCCTCCGCCGATCGTCCGGCGGCCGCCGCGAGACTTGGCATCTGATCAATCCTCTGTCCTATCTTGCTGGCCACGAACAGTACTTGTAGTGCCGGAAGTAATCGGTACTTGGACAACCTGTTTTTGTCGGCCACCAACAGCACAGCGGCAGCAGGCCATGACGCCGTCCAAATCTGATTGTTGCTCGCTTTGAACATGTCTCGTGGATCAACAGCAGTACCGTGCTTTCCACTGTCAAACTGGAGCGCAGGAGGAAAAGTTCTGTCGCGGCAAAAACGGCGGATGCCAAGTGCAGCGAACACGCGCATATATGCGTGTCTTCACCCTCAATTTGCCAACTCCTCGAAAATGCCAAACTCAATTGCCAAACTGTTGGAGAGTATATTTTGAGTTTTTTTTCCAAAAAACTAGAATGCCAAACTCAAATGCTAAACTGTTGGAGTTGCTCTTAGAAACCCCCAGTGCCCAAACTGTGGCCCTCACCCTGCTTGACGTGTGGTAACGTAACAATGACACTGTTACACAGCTGCGGGCTTGCCATCAGCTTGGGGTTGTGCTTTTTTGTTCCCACCTTTCCCACCAAAATTTCTACGTTTAGTCACCCTCGACTTTGACTCCAGTTGGTCGCGATGAATAATTCTTGCCCATGCCTGACGCGCGTTCCAATGAGGTATCCGTATATATCAATTAATTCCAGCGGTCTCGGAGATGTGATACATATGTCAACCTTCACTGCTTTGTCCTCTACTCCATGGTCTTCAAAGTCTTCCAGTTTGCGTGTAACTCATAACAAAATTTCCACGATGTCACTCTCAAATAATGGACCTGCAAATATATGGACATACAACTGGCCGGCTGGGCTGGGCTAAATTCGTGTTGGCCATAACGTACTGATGAAACCATATTTCCTCAAATAAACTGGAGTACACAGCAACCTTGACGGTTTCAGACTGCATATAATCCTGGTTTGTGGTCCAGTATTGAGTTGAATATCGAACATTCTTCTTGATTTTAGCCGCAAGCCAGCTAATACCACAAATCAAAACCATAAGGTTTTTCATATTTTCATATTTGACTTCCCAGCAATGGTACAAATTTTCAAAATATTAGAACATTCTTTCTAATTATCTATCTATTTTTCAGTAAATTTTATTTGAATATGCAGGCTTGAGCTAAGCGGTGTTTTACCATAGACAATTGGCATAAATACGCTGGTTCTACGCGATGAATAATTCTGGCCCATGCCTGACGCATTCCTATAAGGTGTGTGTATATATCAATTAATTCTGGTGGTGTCCAAGATGTGATACATATGTCTTTTTTTTTTTTTTTGTGAATAGATGTGATACATATGTCGACCTCAATGCTTTGCCCTTTACTCGAAGGCTTCAAAGTCTTCCTGTGTGCACATCACTCTTGAGAAATTTCCAAGATGTCGCTCTCAAACATTGGACCTCTGCAAATGAATGGACATACAACTGGCCGGCTGGGCTCGGCTAGATTCACAAACTCTCGTTGGTGTTGGTCACAACCCTGCAACCTTTTTTCTAAAATAAACTGGAGGAGTACATTAGCCACCCTACAACTACTTCAACCTCACCAGGTTCTGATTTCCTCTTTACAAGCAAAACTGATGAACAGGGACATTCAGATTCATATATATTGAGAAATTTGCTTTCTTTTCGATTGAGCTTGCAGGAACAGGACAATCAATTCTACAGGTTGCTTTTATTTGATCAATCCAAATGGCAGCACAGATGGTCAGTTCTGCAGTAGCCCAAGAGACAGTTAGCCAAGTTTTTTCAGAATTGAAGGAGAGGTATGGGCACAAGTCAAACGCACAGGAGCACATGGAAAGGATGGAGATGGCTCACATCAAGCTGGAGGCCACCCTTGAGACCTCCAACAAGTGGAACGTCACCAGCGTGCCATTGCTGCGCTGGCGAAGCAAGCTCAAGCGCGCCGCGCAGGAGTGTGACAACACCCTACGCAGGTGCAAGCAGCGCTTGGAAGAAGAAGAGGAGAGGCAACACTCGGTAATGAGCTCCGCCTTTCCCAAGCGAATCGCTCACACTGCCAGGTCATTCGTCTCGTCTTTCTTCAGTAATGGCGATGATGATGAGCTGACAGGATCTACCATTCGCCGTTTCGAGCGGTTTGCAAACGGTGCAAGCGAGTTCTTAAGATATGTGGAGCTTGGTGGCACACCGCACCGTATCGTGTTCTTCGACCCTATGATAAGGCACCTTCTCTCTGGCAAGGGAACAAAATATTGCTCTGTTCATGCGGGTCAGCATTTCTCATTCCTTCTGCATCCGTTTAGTCCACCCGGGCATGGGATGGAGGGTATGTTGATATTCTTACTTGATGATGGCAATAGACCAGAGAATAATTTCTTTCTTTCTATTAGTTTTCGGCTTTCAGAGAGTATCAACGTTGTGGGGGTTGCAGTCAGATGCCTGCAGCTATTTACACACCATTTGAGCTTGACAGTGGATATGGTGAAGACAAAGCTCACCCAGCTACCAATGCAGGACTTTTGTTGGATGCCAGACGCAGCTTATTCTGTTTTTGGCCGTAAAGAATACTGGGACAATCTTCACACCATCCGTTCGAAATTTTTTCAACCCAGCCCGGTTTGTCATCAGCAACAAGATCGTCACTATGAGCAGAGCTATGTTGCTGGCAGGAAAAACTTTTCATCAGAATCTTTAGCATGTGATCTATACTTACAACCAGTTACCCAAGTGCATTTGCTGGGCCACGTCCCACTGTTAGCTAGGGACAATAGACAGAGTGCAGTGGTCAACGGTGAAACATGCCCGGCGAGAGAATCTCAATTCCTAAAACTTGGGGGGCACTTAAGGCCTCATGCCTCTTCCGAAGATATGTTGTCTGCCGTTGGTGGTTCAGCGACAGAGATTATCAACAGCGAGATAGAGCCACGTGGTTTGTATGCAAACATTTCCTTTGAGCAGCTAGGTGAGATCATGCTACTGATGGCGCAAGATTGTCTTGGCCAGAATATGGTAGCAACCTCGTATCAGATGCTATGGAAGTCCAAGCATGGAAGCATGTACGGATGTACCTTCAGGCTGAGAAGACCTCATGGCCGCCATATCATCAGGTCTGAAACTGAAAGGCAGAGGAGGAAAAAATCAGAAACAGATTCGGTCCAATAATGTGCACCGCCCATGGATAAGGGAGACCAATGAGTTCATGAGCTCTTGGATTCTGCACGCGTCTGCCCACGTGCAGGCCTCATTAGTGAAGTGGGTTGAAAACGAAAAGCCATTCTTGCTACCATTGTCCTTGAGAACTACTTACTGTGTCCATGATTGTCCAATCAAATCGTTGTTTTTGCCAGATTGGCACGTGTCTTCAGCAAGGAAAATCAAGTCTTCTGGCACGTTCAGCTCCTTAAGGACTTAATGGTACCTGGTTTGTGCCATCTGGGCAATGTGTTCAACATTTCTACTAGTGGATGTTTATCGTGATGGACAATTCAAGTCGATTAAAATATCCTGTAATCTGTCTCAAGAATTTGGTTACTATTACTAATAGTTATTCCATATGTTTTTCCATGCATGTTTAAAGTTTTTGGCTTCGTGCCTGTACCCACGTAGGCGAGGACCAGGCTCTCTCATGCCTTTGATCTATGTATACAAAATCTGTTGTAATTTTCCTTTTTGAGTTTATTTTCTTCTTAACCTTATTTGTTTCTTACTTTCCTCTTTTGTTTTGCCCGGTTTAGCTCTGTATTTCTGCACTCTGTTGCCTTTTAATAAATGCCTGTAGGGGCTACTCAGCCCCTCCAGTTTTGACAGAAAAAAAAAAGAATTTCTGGTACTACTTGCTGTGACCCTTCAAATAGTTCAACTTCACCGGGCTCTAACATCTTCTACAAGTAAAGTTTACAAGATGGAACATACTAAATATTATTAAACAGACGAACAGGGACAACCGGAGACACATATATGCATGACTATGTTTCTTTTCTTTCCCAAGCATACAGTACAGATCTAAATATAACAATCAAAAGTTGCTTTGATGGATCTAAATTGCAGCAGAGATGGTAAGTTCTGCAGTTTCCCAGGAGGCTGTTGAATATTAACCAAGTCCTATCTTGATTTAAGGAGCTGTAAGCACAAAGTCAGATGCACACGAGCACAGGCAGATGCCAAGCAGAAGATCAAAGCAAAGGATTGCTACTGCACAAGATCAAAGCAATTTAAAAGCGAGGGTATAGAAGTTGAAAGCTTAGTCTTCATGGTTCTGTTAGTCTTTCTAGCTCTCTTACCCTTAGTGTAAAGCAAAGGCATTGAAGTTGGAAGCAAGGGCATAAGATGGGACATGCTGCCAACGCCCAGATCCCTGACGCATTCCTAGGTGCCTTCTTATGGCGTGTCCATATATCCACTTTACTCTAGAAGTCTGTGTGACTTGATCCATACATCGACCTCACTAATTTGTCTTCCACTTAAAGTCATCTTCACTCACTCAGGTAGTCTCTGCGACGTGATATGATCCAGACATCAACCTCACTGCTGCTTTGTCCTCTGCATCACTTAGCTGGTACATGCACTCTGTGTAGACCTCAGCGTTTAATTTTGCCTTCTATCACTCTATGCAAAAGTCCTCCTGCGTCCCTACCACTCTTGACAAATTTCGGCCATGTCACTCTCACAAATTAAGTACCGCTCTATATGTATGACCATAATTCACAACTGCCTGGCTGAGCAGGATAGATTCCCAAACTTTTGTGTGCCGTGCCGACTTGCTGTGGTGTCGATTATCAAGTGCCACAGAGCTAATGCAACTAGTTCAAGTGTTCAACCACGCACCAGGTTTTGATTTTCTCTCCGCACTTGTACTTTACAAGATCGATCATAGATTTTAAACTGATGAACAACAGAGACATTCTAGCTCATATATATATGTATGGAATATTTTTCTTTCTTTCTCTGCATACAGGAGGTTTGTTTGGTCAATCTTAATGGCAGAGATGGTCAGTTCTGCAGTGGCCCAGGAGGCTGTTAACCAAGTTTTTTCAAGAATCAAGGAGGGTTATCAGGACAAGTCAGATGCAAAGGAGAACATAGAGAGGATGGAGATGGCACACATCAAGCTGGAGACCGCCCTTGAGACCTCCAACAAGTGGAACATCACCAGTGTGCCACTCCTGCGTTGGCGGAGCAAGCTCAAGCGTGCCTCACAAGAGTGCGACCACACTCTGCGCAGGTGTAAGCAGCGTTTGCAAGAAGAGGAAGAAGTACAGCAAGCTGTAAGGAGCTCCTCCTTTCCAAAGAGGATCGCTCATACTGCCATGTCATTGGTTTCGTCAATCTTCAGTGGTGGTGACGATGATGAGCTGTGAGGATCCACTGTCGCCCGGCGATTTGAACGGTTTGCAGAAGGCGCAAGTGAGTTCTTGAGATACATGGAGTTTGGTGGAGCACCACGCAGATACATGTTTCCAGACCCTCTTATACGCCATCTTATCTCTGGCAGAGGAACAAAGTATTGCTTTGTTAGCAATGGTCAACATCTATCATTTCTTCTACAACCTAGTAGTCCACTACAAGAGCATGGGATGGAGGTTAGCCTAATATTCTTACTTGAAGATACCAATACACCAGAGAATAATTTCCTTCTCGCCCTCAACTTATGGCTTTCGGAAAGTATAGATATAGTTAGGATTGCAGTCGGATGCCTGGACCTGTTCATACCTTACTTAGGCTCAACGGTCAAGACTGTGAAGACAAAGCTCACTCAGGTAACAACACAAGACTTGTGCTGGGTGCCCCATTCTTTTCCTGATTTTGGCCTTTGTGTTGAACACCAGAACAATCTTCGCACCATCTGGTCCAAATGGTTTCGACCAAACCCTCTTTGTTGCCAGCAACAAGATCATCATGACTTCCAGACCTACAATTACAAAAGCTCATTGTCAGAATCATTGCCATGTCCCGTTATCCAAGTCTATTTGCTAGGCCTTGTCGCACTCTCTGATGGGAACAACATACAGAGAGCAGTGGCTGATGGGGAAAGCAAAACAAGCCGCATGCGTGAATTTCCTTATCTGACACTTGGAGTGCATTTCTATCCCCATGCTCCTTATGAAGATTTGTCACCTGGTGTCGAATTTTCAACAACAGAAATGGTCAATGGGGCAGTCGTGAAACATGGCTTGTATGCAAAAATTTGCTTTGAACAGTTGGGCGACTTTATGATGCCAAAGGCAGTAGACTGCCTTTATGGGAGTGTGGCAGGTACCTCATATCAGATGCTTTGGAAGTCCAAGCATGGTGGCGCACACCTTCAAGCAGAGAAAATCTCATGGGGACTACCCACTGGAAGAGGCATGGGTGGAAAACGTCCTAAACAGCGACAGGGTAAGAAGGTACAGGGATGGGCAAGTGCGAACACTGATTTCTTGACCTCCTGGGTTGTGCACGCTTCTGCAAACTTGCAGGGCACAGTTGTGGACTGGGTTCAGAAAGAAAAGCGATTGCCGCTACCATTATTGTTTAAAAAGAACCCATGTGTCGATGATTGTCCAATCATGTTGTTTTCTTCGCAATATAACAGATCTTTAGCAATGAGGATCAAATCATGCAGCATGTTAGAGGATTTGATGTCACTAAGGATGCCTGAAGGAAGCATATCACGATGGAAAATTCAGATGGATGTATATGTTGCCTGTTAGACAACCTCACGTGTTCAATTGGTGTGTTTGTATGTCTAAGCCTTGTTATGTAGTTACTTAATTTGTAGTGACAAAAAAGAATAAAAATACCAAATTGATAAATAAAGAACGTTCAAAGGATTGTTGTGTAATTTGCTACTTGCTTTTGATGGCTCTTCTCCTTTTAAACTCTACATCTCTGAAAATCCTCTGGACACTATTTACCCACTATATATGGCATCAAAACCTGGTTTTTCATTGATTTTTTGGTGCTTATGGTGCTAGGAAGCCACGATTTGGTGGTCTTCCAACGTATGGCGTGATGCAGCTATATATCTTTTGTTTTTGTTGCTGGTTGAGGTAGTTGACTGGGAATGGATCCAACCAAAAGGTGGATGTAGTGTGACCCTTTTATAATTTTGTATCCACATGACCATAACATCATATCATACTATTACTAATTGGAGGCTCCAACGGAGGCACCACGTTAATTCTCACCGTATGCGCTAGAAAAAAAGATAAATTCTTAAAATTCTCACAAAAATCAGAAAGATCTAGCCATCTATTGTATGGATTCCAATCGCCGCTAATATTAATAGCCGTTAGATCTATATTATGTTCTTCTAAAAATTACCCACCTTGCCATTGCGGGAATAACCATAAATAGGCTAAAGTAACCCCCTAAACTTATGACCTAATTACCCACTTTTGCCATTAAAAAATATAATGCTAACATTAATTAATGATAATGAAAACTCACCACGCAATTTAAAAAAACTCACCACGCAATTCTAAAAAAACACACCTATATATAATCTAATAATCCCATCCTCTCTCTGGTGGCTTTAGCAAAGCCGCGCCGCTACTCATAGTCGCCGTAATCCCAGCGGGCAGCGGCGCTGGGATCCCTTAGCTGCGTCTCTGATTGCCTGCGACCCCTGTCCTGCAGTAAGTGATTTCATTAGTTCATCAGTATTCAGTTGTAGGGTTTGGCGGCCTGTACTTGCAAATGCAGTATTACAATTTCAGTGTTTGTTTGATCTGACAAAGCTTTTGACCTTTTTTTTGCGACAGACAAAAGTTTTGACCTTGCAATCCAATCGATACAATCCATCAGGTTGCAAGCGACTGAAGCAAATAGTTGACCCTATTAATTTAATTTTTTAATTCATCAAGGCGCATAGAGACAGAACAACCGAGGCTGCAGGTAATTTGTTCTAAATTTAGGTGATTTCAAATTTACCACAATAGTTTACTATTCTTTTAATTAGCTTCTTTGATGTTCAGTCATTTTTCATGAACTAAATATATGTTGCATGTTAATTATCCCATTATTAATAGTCCTATATATATAATTTAGTCGTCGTGTTAGAACATTAGCTAGATTATTACTTGGCCCTTATTGTCTTGCTTGCTCATGGGCCCTCGAATTTATTGAGAAGGCCCTGAGTGCTTCAACCAGAAAAAAGTAGATTGACCATTGCTTCGTCTTTCTTTGCAGAGTTTTCATCCCAAGTCAAGTTGTCCCGTAGGTCCAATTCTTGTCCAATTCTTTGCAGCCCCAGCAAGTGATCGATAGGTTGTGTGGGTTCTTTTGTGAAGTAGTCGTTGTGCCTTAATTAGTTGTCTGATCTTCGATTTGAGCATGGGCACCCATGTTTAGTATATCTGCAGGAGCAGCACCCATCATGCATGAATGCCGGATTAAGCGTGCATGTTTTGACATAGGCGCCCCTCATAGATGGAAAACAAGTGTCCTTTGGCACATGTAAATACGACATAGATAAGGATTTGGACATATGAAATAATGCATGATGGATGAAGCAAAGAAAAAAAATTAAGCTGATGAAGAGAGGTAGGCAATTCACTTATATTCCAATGCTCTCCATCACGTCAAGGCTGTAGCAAGAGATCTCAGCGACGAGCGAGTCTCAGACATGGAATAAGAGACCTCTAGCTTAGATACCATGTTAAGTTGTACACACCGGCCAATTCAACCCAAAAGCTTAAGCTCATATGGAGAGTTGGGTAATTCACTTATATCCAAGAAACATACATAAGTATCTTTTGATGATAAAACCAATATTAATACGACCAGTAGCTAACTAGCTATACAATGTGATTATATATTATGCTCAGTGTCTGGCCGGATTAGTTACATCTGCACTCAAGCATTGTCTCGAGCTAATAGTCTAAGGCAAGTATTCACCATATGAAATGATACACAAAATATGTCAACACCATATTTCTTAAATAATATAATGATATTTTAGGAAATGTGGTATGCTAAGAAAGTGTTTATGTTATAACAAAGTAGTAGATAAACTTTTTCAAACAAAGATAACATTCACAAGCGATTGCTCTCTTCTAAAGCTAATTCTTTGAATTTGTAGAGTTAGATGTAGCTTCTACAATAAAAATCCAGCAATCTCTAAATTTGCCTTCATGTGTCGATCTTGAAATTGTGTATTGTAACCAAAATAAGTAATAAACATTAGACAGAGTGATTTTTGCTGTGTATAGCTTACTGTCTTAGAGTCATGGTATTTCTACCAAATAAATTTTAACTTAATAATGAACATGTGCTATAAATATATACGATGATTAATATGCTTCATCCATTGTATGTTGCTGTGACTTTATTTAGCAGAAATATATATACTGTGTCTTTTTTATCATTCTCTAATGTATCTTGCGTCTCTATTACATTAGAACATGCATACATAAAACCATATTTGTTGATGTAAATGTTAATGTATTTGCATAAACTCTATGTCAAGGTTCCATATATGTCTATTCATATGTTCTAAAAGGTACGGTGTTGGTCATACACAATGCAAAAAGTAGAGAAAAATACCCATCTTTATGAATAAATCAATAATTGCTCCCTCAATAAAAACCCATGCTTATTAATAGGACCAGAGGAATTTAGATGATAAGATGTGCCATGTTGCGGCCTAACTGAGAAAAGGTGCAAAAGAAGGAAGAAAAAGAATGCTAAGCACAATATATATTTTCTATATTTTGTTGTCACCTATATTTTTTGCTTTACAAACAAATTTCATATAGTAACATTCCAATTGATGACAAAATTATATTCAAATTGCATTACCATAGATCTATGTATAATGCGTAGTATAAATATATGGATACACTATTTTATTAGTATAGAAAAAATAGAACCACTAATTTTCAAAAACAAATAGCATATAGCCATCTAAAATATTTACATTGACTAAAAATTATATAAGTTGTTATCCCATGCAAAGGACTACCATCATACCAGGTGGCTGATTAAATATAATGATAACCACAAACTATTTAAAATTATCTTATTTGGCAAATAGTTGTTATATGTTGTTAATTTATATAATTATACATTTTAAGTTTTTAACTATATCATTTTTTCATATCTATATTTATAATACAACTATTAACCCAAGATATAGTTCCTTGATAATAAATTTTTAAAGTGTTGACAAGTGCGGCAGATTAGTGCAAACGAAATGTGGCTACATATTCATAGCCTTTTAAAATTCCCTTAGAGTAAATCTTCATTATGAGACTTAAACATGAATATCCTTCTGAGTTTACCATGATTTCCCCAATCTTAAATATCATGCCACCATATCGATCTTAAGTGATGTGCTATATGTTTTTGAATGACTATTTATTGTAGCATAATACTTACGAGTATAGTCTATGATCTTAATCATTTTAAAAGTAGAAATGGCAATTTAAGAAAAGGATACAATATGCACAAGAGTTATAACTTAATTCTAGGATTCATGAACATATTCCCCACAATAGGCACCACAGTTTATAATGAGTTTTCGACTAAGTGTGGTCAAAGATACACCAAGATACCATGTAAAGGAAAATAACAAGGATACGCGTGCAGAACATATAAATCTGTCATTGATATGTTCAATACTACTGGATATAGACTATAGAGTATATATTATGCATATTGTTGTACAAAATGAACAAAGAGCAAACATACCATTTAGTATAAGTAAGATTTAAAAGTCAAGGGAATGAACAATAACTAATGCATCAATATTCTAATTAATAACTCCTGATTATGATTGTGTAGCTCGTGCGAGAGCACGGGTTGATGGACTAGTATACCCTAACTTCATTCTTTCTATCTTCGGTAATGCTCCTATTAATATGTCATACTAATTGGACGGACATCCAGCCTCGCATCTTAATTAAAAACTTCGGATGGCAACGATGTGACCCTATCTAGTTCAATCCCACGTGTTCACCAGGCGGAGGTAAAAAAAGATCCCCTTGCCTCTCCTGTGTTACAAAGCACAAGTCTAAGGACCAGCCTACTAACAAGACAATGATGCCACTATATATGGGCGGATTATGGGGTTTGGAGATTCTCTCCCTCCACGAGAGGTCTTCTACCTTAAGCACAATGCACAGAGAGGGTGTCTTCCCCCGCAAACCATGTTTTTTATATGTATTTAGAAAATAGTGTGTACCATGACATTCCTTGGTCCTTTTCACGCTCATGTGCCACACTCGTTTTCGATGCATGGCTGGTTTCTCGTGGGGCCCATCCACACATGTAAGTAACCTGGACGTACATGCCAGAGCGTATTGAGGGTTTCACCAGAGGATATGTTGATCGCCTAATTGAAACATTACTACAATGATGATTTTATGAGACACTGCCCAAACATTAACTGAGGTGGTCACGAAATCCAACCGCCTCGCAAAATGTCCAGCGATTAACGGAGACGGACATTTTATTTACAGAGGCACTACAAATAACAGTCTTGGAAAATCAATCTATGAAGACAGTCGTTTTATTAGATTTTTTGTAAACTATTTTTTTATAGTTTACCTAAATGATTTCATAATCTTTGTAATTCTCTCTATATTTTTTAGTCAAAATTGAGATGCTTTGACTTTTTAAAATAGTTGGGACGACCTATAATTTGGGACAAGGGAGTATTGTTTTTTTTTAAGTTTTTCAGCTTTCTTAGCACAAAGTTTATTTAATTATTGTTTATATTCTTTCCGTAGATGCATTTTGTTATGCATGACTGTTGCCAGCTTAAAGACCTTGACCCTGCTTGTCATGTGGTAACCTACCCATGACATTGGTACGCATCTTCGGGTTCTGCTTTTTTGCTCCGACCTTTCTGGCCAAAATTTCTGTGTTTAGTCACCGTCGACTTTGACTGCGGTTGGTCCTACACGATGAATAATTCTTGCCCATGCCTTACCTATTCCAATGAGGTACTCCCTCCGTGCCAAAAAGAATGACGTTTTTGACTTTCAGACATCATATTTGATCATTCATTTTATTCAAAAAATTTATGCAAATTATAAAATAGATAAATTATTATTGAAGTATATATAATGATAAAATAAATCATAACAAAATAAATGATATTTATATAAAAATTTTGAATAAGACAAACGGTCAAACACGATGCCTAAAGTCAAAAACGTCATTGTTTTTAGGACGGAGAATGTATCTGTATATATCAATTAATTCCAGTGGTCTCCCAGATGTGATACATATGTCAACCTACAGTGCTTTGTGCCTTTGTCTTCTACTCCAAAGTCTTCAAAGCCTTTGTAACGAGTGCAACGCTAGTGGCAGAATAAACAGGCCAACAAAGGGCCATAAACAGGCCAACAAAGGGCCTAAGAAGGGAGCAACGTCAGCACTGCCGCTATGGGCTGTAGAAATCCTAGAAGGCGCGCACGCCAGAGGAGGCCAGGGCACAGCCGCTGCCGTCCGCAGGACCACCAGGACCACCACGTCATTGCGATGGATTAGGAAAACTAGTTCATCAACCTGTGCTCCCGCATGGGATAGATTTTTCCATCTGGGCTAACTTTGTCACAGTTGAGCAATAGAAAATGATAAAAAATTATGTTTATTATATGTTAAATAAATTTGATTCCACAGTAGGATTTTCTCCTTCCTTTGTTTAAACCTTGTGTATAGCAATGTTATTTGTTTATTTTTTAATAATAGTTGTTTATAATTTAGATTCAAATTTTGATTTATTTTGAGTTAGAGTTCTTAATGTTAGTCATACTTATCATATATGATTTTTTTCTACTCCATCATAATAATATATTATATGGCTGTCATTTATATTTTTTTTGAATTTAGCTTTTCCTATTGCATCACGAAAGCTGTGGAGCCAAAAAAAAAAAGTTGTTAATAATTTTCAAGCTAAGTGAAAAAAATCCATCTATTTTGGACAAGTTGTTAAATAGGCAGTTGACAAAAATAGATGGATTTTTTCACTTAACTTGAAAATTATTAACAACTTTCTTTTTTGGCTCCACAGCTTTCGTGATGCAATAGGAAAAGCTAAATTCAAAAAAAATTATAAATCAGAGCCATATAATATATTATTATGATTGAATAGAAAAAAATCATATATGATAAGTATGACTCTACCATTAAGAACTCTCACTCAAAATAAATCAAAATTTGAATCTAAATTATAAGTGACTATTATTAAAAAACAAATAATATTGCTATACGCAAGGTTTAAACAAAGGAAGGAGAAAATCCTACTGTGGAATCTAATTTATTTAACATATAATAAGCATAACTTTTTATCATTTTCTATTGCTCAAGTGTGACAAAGTTAGTGCATATGGAAAAATCTATCCGTGCGTATTATCACGGGTTGATGAACTAGTATATTTAGCGCATATTTCCCTCTCTTGTTTGGCTCAAAAAAATAAAGTGGTATATTGTTGTGAAAACACTCGGAATTGATTTATGGCCAAATTTCTAGATTCAACCCACGTGTATTGAAAACATCTCGGTCCAACTTCTAAATTCAACCCACGTGTATTGATTTATGGTCATCGGGACGAATTGATTTTTCTATTTTTGGCATCTGTAAAACGGGATGAAAAAATGTGGCTATTTTTACTATTCCCATTTCGACCGGGACCTCCCATTGTTACCCATGTGCAAGATTCCTTGATTCCTTGCTCCTGGCCCTAATCGTTGTTCTTGTGGCTCCTAGTCCCCTAGTCCTGATCAAGATATGCTGCGATGCCGCTGCTCCTCTCGATTGAAGAATGCCATATCGGTGCCTTCCTCTTCGGTGTTGTAGAAGCCCAGGCGCCGCCAGGCCACATATTACAGAAGATATGCACGGCCTAGGGCTCGGTAGTTATGGGATGTCACCCAAGTTCAATCCCCCATGGGGCAGGTTCACCGGGCGGAGGTAAAAAAAATCTCCATGCCGCTGCGTTCCAAAACACAAGTCTAAGGAGCAGCCTACTAACAAGACAACGATGTCACTATGTATGGGCCGGTTATGGGGTTTGGAGATTTTCTCGTCATCCATGAGAGGTCTTCTACCTTAAGCTGAATGCTGTGAGGGTGTCTTCGCCCACAAATATATGTACCTAGAAATAGTGTGTACCATGGCATTCCTTATCCCTTTTCACCTGATGCGTGGCTGGTTTCTTGTGGTGCCCATCCACACAGATAACTAATGTGAACGTACATGGCTGAGCGTACAGAGGGTTTCATGAGAGCATATGGTGATCGTCTAATTCAAACTGTACTTTAAAAATGATTTTACGAGACACTGCCTAAACATTAGCCGAGACGGTCACAAAATCCAACCACCTCGTAAAATGCCCAATGATTAATGGAGGCAGACGTTTTATCTACAGAGGCACTACAAATAACTGCCTCGAAAAATCGTTCTATGATGGTGGTCATTTTTATTATATTTTTTTTGTTAACTATGTTTTTATAGTATAGCTATGTGATTTCATAAATCTTTGTAGTTCTCCCTTTATTTTTTCTGTCAAAGTTGAGATGTTTTGACTCTTTCAAGATAGTTGGAACGACCTATAATTTGGGATGAGAGAGTATTGATTTTTTCAAGTTTTCAGCTTTCTTAACACAAATGTTTATTTAATTGTTATCCATATTCTTTTTTTTCTCGATTACGCACGGGGAAGTGTGTATCTTTGTACTAGAAGAATGAAATAAAAGCAAGGTCTTTAGAGCATGCCAAAAAGCCGAAGCCGGCCGAACCAAAAGGAAAACAGTATAGCTCTACATCGTTGAAACAAAGCTTTCAGAACTTGAACAAAACTATAACAGCGGTTAGCTTTCAGAGAGCTCTTTCAACCCTTTCGCACCAGCTTGTATCCACCTGTCTGCTTCCATCTTGATGATTTGGAGCGGTCCCGGCGAGCTTCTGAGGCACTGCGCATTCCTTTCCTTCCAAAGCTGCCACTGTTGTCCATATTCTTTCTGTAGATGTATTTTGTTATTTATGACTGTGGCCCTGGCCCTGCTTTTTTTTTTTTTTTTTGAGTTCAGGACAAAAACTGCCCTGGCCTTTTGATCAAAATCAACCGACCAAATCCATTTACAGCTCCAGTTTAACGCACCCACACCTCTCCAGGTGGTGCACAATAACCAGACTTAGGCTCAACCAAGAAGGGAAATAAACTTCATATATCCTATTATAGATAAAAGACAAAATGGCTTAGTTTTTGAACCTGCCAGCAGACATCACCCCCACCAACCTTTGGAGTTTTTCATCAAGGCACCTTCAGCTTAGCTCTACCTCCAGGTCACACCACCACCTTGGCCCATTTTTCTTCAGCATCAACACTCTTTCTTCATCATCTTGGATCATCCTCTGAGTTTGTCCCATCTTCTTCACCAAACCACCAGACTCCCGAAAGGCAGCCATGAGACTTCTTTTGCAGCTTTCCTGAGGTGGGAAATACATCCTTCTAGCTCCATCTTCTTGCCCAACGGACAAGGTGTCATCCAACTTTGAAGAAGACCAACAATCCTGCATAAGAGCATTTTCATGCCCATCCATCCCAGGTTCTGGAAATAAATTTCATTTCATAGCTTCCATGTAAGCCAACAAACAGCAGAAGAAACCATATTTGGCACACAGAACTTTTTATTGCTAAGCCAGTAAGTACCAATATTAGTAAAATTTGTACCTACTTCACACTTGAAAAAGTTTGAGATAATAACCCTGCGTCTCTTACTAACTACACAATCAAAACAAAGGTGCTGCAAGGTTTCTTTCTCTGCACAGAAAAGACCAGTATCATCTTCTACTTTTTGTCTTTTTGCTAGATTATCCCTAGTTAAAACCCTATTATTCATTAGCAGCCAGAGAAAATACTGGACTCTAGGAGGAATTTTCAGAGCCCAAAATGCAGGGGCCCTGACCCTGCTTGACGTGTGGTAACCTAACAATGACACTGGTACGCAGTTGCAGGCTTGCCGTCAGCTTCGGGTTGTGCTTTTCTGTTCCCACCTTTCCCACCAAAATTTCTACGTTTAGTCACCCTCGACTTCGACTCCAGTTGGTCCTATGCGATGAATAATTCTGGCCCATGCCTGACGCGTTCCTATGAGATATCCGTATATATCAATTAATTCCAGCGGTCTCGGAGATGTGATACATATGTCAACCTTCACTGTTTTGTCCTCTACTCCATGGTCTTCAAAGTCTTCCAGTTTGCGTATAACTCATGACAAAATTCCCACGATGTCACTCTCAAATAATGGACCATGCAAATATATGGACATACAACTGGCCGGCTGGGCTGGGCTAGATTCGTGTTGGCCATAACGTACTGATGAATCCATTTTTCCTCAAATAAACTGGAGTACACAGCAACCTTGACGGTTTCAGACTGCATATAATCCTGGTTTGTGGTCCAGTATTGAGTTGAATATCGAACATTCTTCTTGATTTTAGCCACAAGCCAGCTAATACCACAAATCAAATCCATAAGGTTTTTCACATTTTCATATTTGACTTCCAAGCAATGGTACAAATTTTCAAAATATTAGAACATTCTTTCTCGTTATCAATCTATTTTTCAAAACAAAATTATTTGATTACGCAGACTTGAGCTAAACGGTGTTTTACCATAGGCAATTGGCATAAAAACGCTGGACCTACGCGATGAATAATTCTGGCCCATGCCTGACACGTTCCTATGAGGTGTGTATATTTTTTTTCACGACCGGGCCTTCACCCGTTTTTCTTGAGGTGTGTATATCTATCAATTAATTCTGGTGGTATCCGATATGTGATACATATGTCAACCTCAATGCTTTGCCATCTACTTGAAGGCTCCAGTCTTCCTGTGTGCACATTACTCTTGAGAAATTTCCAAGATGTGGCTCTCAAACATTGGACCTCTGCAAATGTATGGACATACAACTGGCCGGCTGGGCTCGGCTAGATTCACAAAGTCTCGTTGGTGTTGATCACAACCCTGCAACCTTTTTTCTCAAATAAACTGTGGAGGAGTACATTAGCCACCCTACAACTAGTTCAGCCTAAGCATGTTCTGATTTCCTCTTTACATGCAAACTCGATGAACAGGGACATTCAGACTCATATATATATTGAGAAATTTGCTTTCCTTTCGATTGAGCTTGCAGGAGCAGGACAATCAACTCTACAGGTTGATTTATTTGATCAATCCAAATGGCAGCACAGATGGTCAGTTCTGCAGTAGCCCAAGAGGCAGTTAGCCAAGTTTTTTCAAAATTGAAGGAGAGGTACGGGCACAAGCCAAACACAAAGGAGCACATGGAAAGGATGGAGATGGCTCACATCAAGCTGGAGGCCACCCTTGAGACCTCCAACAAGTGGAACGTCACCAGCGTGCCATTGCTGCGCTGGCAAAGCAAGATCAAGCGTGCCGCGCAGGAGTGTGACAACACCCTACGCAGGTGCAAGCAGCGCTTGGAAGAAGAAGAGGAGAGGCAACACTCGGTAATGAGCTCCGCCTTTCCCAAGCGAATCGCTCACACTGCCAGGTCATTCGTCTCGTCTTTCTTCAGTCATGGCGATGATGATGAGCTGACAGGATCTACCATTCGCTGTTTCGAGCGGTTTGCAAACGGTGCAAGCGAGTTCTTAAGATATGTGGAGCTTGGTGGCACACCGCACCAATACGTGTTCTTCGACCCTATGATAAGGCACCTTCTCTCTGGCAAGGGAACAAAATGTTGCTCTGTCCATGCGGGTCAGCTTTTCTCATTCCTTCTGCATCCGTTTAGTCCACCCGGGCATGGGATGGAGGGTATGTTGATATTCTTACTTGATGATGGCAATAGACCAGAGAATAATTTCTTTCTTTCTCTTAGTTTTCGGCTTTCAGAGAGTATCAACATTGTGGGGGTTGCAGTCAGATGCCTGCAGCTATTTACACATCACTTGAGCTTGACAGTGGATATGGTGAAGACAAAGCTCACCCAGCTACCAATGCAGGACTTTTGTTGGATGCCAGACGCAGCTTATTCTGTTTTTGGCCGTAAAGAATACTGGGACAATCTTCACACCATCCGTTCGAAATTTTTTCAACCCAGCCCGGTTTGTCATCAGCAACAAGATCGTCACTATAAGCAGAGCTATGTTGCTAGCAGGAAAAACTTTTCATCAGAATCTTTAGCATGTGATCTATACTTACAACCAGTTACCCAAGTGCATTTGCTGGGCCACGTCCCACTGTTAGCTAGGGACAACAGACAGAGTGCAGTGGTCAACGGTGAAACATGCCCGGCGAGGGAATCTCAATTCCTAAAACTTGGGGGCACTTATGGCCCCATGCCTCTTCCGAAGATATGTTGTCTGCAGTTGGTGGTTCAGCGACAGAGATTATCAACAGCGAGATAGAGCAACGTGGTTTGTATGCAAACATTTCCTTTGAATCTGGTAGAGATCATGCTACCGATGGCAAAAGATTGTCTTGGCCAGAATCTGGTAGCAACCTCGTATCAGATGCTGTGGAAGTCCAAGCATGGAAGCATGTACCTTCAAGCTGAGAAGACCTCATGGCCGCCCATATCATCAGGTCTGAAACTGAAAGGCAGAGGAGGAAAAAATCAGAAACAGATTCGGTCCAATAAGCTGCAGCGCCCATGGATAAGGGAGACCAATGAGTTCATGAGCTCTTGGATTCTGCACGCGTCTGCCCACGTGCAGGCCTCATTAGTGAAGTGGGTTGAAAACGAAAAGCCATTCTTGCTACCATTGTCCTTGAGAACTACTTACTGTGTCCATGATTGTCCAATCAAATCGTTGTTTTTGCCAGATTGGCACATGTCTTCAGCAAGGAAAATCAAGTCTTCTGGCACGTTCAGCGCCTTAAGGACTCAATGGTACCTGGTTTGTGCCATCTGGGCAATGTGTTCAACATTTCTACTAGTGGATGTTTGTCGTGATGGACAATTCAACTCGATTAAAATATCATGTAATCTCTCCCAAGAATTTGGTTACTAATAGTTATTCCATTTGGTTTTCTATGAATGTTTAAAGTTTTTCGCTTGATATCTGTACCCACATATATAGGTGAGGACCAGGCTCTCTCATACCTTTGATCTATGGATACAAAATCTGTTGTAATATTCCTTTTTGAGTTTATTTTCTTTTTAACCTTTTTTGTTTCTTAATTTTCTTCTCTTTTATTTTTTGCTGTTTAGCTCTATATTTCTGCACTCTGTTACCTTTTAATAAATGCCTGTATGGGCTACTCAGCCCCTCCAGTTTTGTCAAAAATAGAACTTCCAGTACGACTTGCTGTGCCCTTCAAATAGTACAACTTCACCGGGCTCTAACCTCTTCTACAATTACAGTTTACAAGATGGACTGTAGTTTGTAGATTCTAAATATAATTAAACATACGAACAAGAACAATTGAAGACACATATATGCATTGACTATGTCTATGTTTCTTTTTCATTCCCGAGCATACAGTACAGATCTAAGGCTAATCTCAATGCATGTTTCATGGGTGTGTCATGCACATTAAATAGTGTGCCACATCAGCAAATTGTTGACTTGGCAGGGTCATTAAATGAGTGAGTTTCATCAGATGAGAGAGAAGTTTCATCCCCATGAAACTCATTTGGCTCGGTTACCTAGTTTGCAGTCTTGGTAACTGTGTCATGAAACTATGCATTGAGACTAGCCTAAAGGATAACAATCACAAGTTGCTTCTGCAGTTTCCTAGGAGGCTATTAAGTATTAACCAAGTCCGGTCTAAATTTAAGGAGGTGTAAGCACAAAGTTAGAAGCAAAGGAGCACATGCAGATGCCAAGCAGAAGTTTGGGAGTCAGGATATTTAATTTATCATCTGAGCTGGTTCGTGGTAACATCAAGTGTTTCTTTGTAAATTAGGATGCAAAGGATTGCTACTGCACAACATCAAAGCAATTTTATGGTGTGTCTATATATCTACTTCAATTCTCCGACTTGATCCATACATCGACCTCACTGCTTTGCCTTCAACTCAAAGTAATCTTCACTCACACTGGTGGTCTCTGCGATGTGACCTGTACATCAACCTCACACTGTATGTTGACCTCAATGCTTTGCCTTCTACCTAAAGTAATCTTCACTCACTCTGAGTGCTCTCTGTGATGTGATCCCGACATCAACCTCACTGCTGCTTTGCCCTGCATCACTTAGCTGGTATATGCCATCTATGTCGACCTCAGTGTTTAATTTTGCCATCTCTCACTCTATGCAAAAGTCCACCTGTGTCCCTATCACCCTTGACAAATTTCGGCGATATACCTCTCACAAATAAAGAACCGCTCAATATGTACGATCATAATTCACAGCTGTCTGGCTGGGCAGGGTAGATTGCCCATCTTTTGTGTGTTGCCGTGTTATCGATTATCGAGTGCCATAGTGCTAGTACAACTAGTTCAAGTGTTCAACCACGCACCAGGTTTTGATTTCCTCTCCGCACTTGCAATTTACATGATCGATCATAGATTTTAAACTGATGAACATGCATGGACGGTCTGGCTCATATATGTTTGGAATACTTTTTGTTTCTTTCTATGCATACAGGACAACCGATTATACAAATAGTTTATTTGATCAATCTTAATGGCAACAGAGATGGTCAGTTCAGCAGTGGCCCAGGAGGCTGTTAGCCAAGTCATATCAAGAATCAAGGAAGGTTATAAGGACAAGTCAGATGCAAAGGAGCACATAGAGAGGATGGAGATGGCACACATCAAGCTGGAGGCCGCCCTTGAGACCTCCAACAAGTGGAACATCACCAGCGCGCCACTGTTGCGTTGGCGGAGCAAGCTCAAGCGCGCCTCACAGGAGTGCGACCACACTCTGCGCAGGTGTAAGCAGCGCTTGCAAGAAGAGGAAGAAGTGCAGCAAGCAGTAAGGAGTTCCTCCTTTCCGAAGAAGATCGCTCATACTGCCATGTCATTCGTTTCATCAATTTTCAGTGGTAGTGACGGTGATGAGCTGAAAGGATCCACTGCCACCCGGCGGTTTGAAAGGTTTGCCGAAGGGGCGAATGAATTCTTGAGGTACGTAGAGCTTGGTGGCACACCGTGCAGATACATGTTTTTCGACCCTTTGATACACCATCTTCTCACTGGCAAAGGAACAAAGTATTGCTTTGTTACCAGGGATCAACATCTCTCATTTCTTCTACAACCCTTTAGTACACCAGAAAATGGGATGGAGGGCAATCTAATATTCTTACTTGAAGATGCCAATGCTCCAGAGAATAATTTCCTTCTTACCCTCCAATTACGGCTCTCTGAGAGTACAGACATAGTTGGTGTTGCGGTCAGATGCCTGAACCTGTTCACACCTCACTTAAGCTCAACAACCGAGACTGTGAAGGCAAAGATCACCGAGATACCAACACAAGACTTGTCCTGGGTATCTGATCCTTATTCTGGTTTTGGCTGCTATGATGAACAACAGAACAATCTACACACTGTCTTTTCAAAATGGTTTCGACCGAACCCATTTTGTTGCCAGCAACAAGGTCTTCACTATGCCAAGCGCTACAATGCTACAAGCTCAGCATCAGAATCATTGCCATGTGATATATACATGGAACCAGTTATCCAAGCGTATTTGTTGGGCCATGCCACACAGAGGGCAGATGCCAATGGTGAAAGAAAAACAAGCCCCAACAAAGGATTTCCTTATATGAAACTTGGAGTGCATTTTTGGCCCCACGCCTCATCTGAAGATTCGTCGCCTGCAGTTGATGGTTCAGCAACAGAAATGATCAACGGGACGGCCGTGCAAAGTGGCTTGCATGCAAAATTTTCCTTTGAACAGCTAGGTGACATTATTTTTTTAGAACGGGCGGCAAAAGCTTTGCCGCAGATTTTATTAGACGATAGAAAGGAAAAAACAAAGTTTTACAACTCTATGAACAACCCCCACAACTCACCCAAACCGAGAAAAAACTATACAAATCCAGCCGAAAAGAAAAAGGTCAACCACTATCCTGTGCTCTCGGCGACATGGCCAACTTATACTGCATGATATCGTCCTTACAAAGGGACGCCACCTGGGTCGGGTTGAGGGTTTTTTGCTGAAACTGTCTCCTGTTCCTTTCTTTCCAGATGTTCCACCAGAAATATATAAAAATCCCATCTAAATTTCGCCTTTCTACTCTAGCGAATTTTCTTCGACATCTCCACCAATAACCATGTAGAGTCCCTGAGACATTCACCGACTGTAGCTCGTCTAGTTGCAGCCACTGGGTAAGAGTTTTCCAAACTTCTTTTGTGAATGGGCAGTCTTTGCACAGATGAGCTGGTGTTTCGAGTTCGAGGCCACAAAGACGGCAAACGGTGTCTTCCGTCCATCCACGCTTGAGGAGATTGTTCGCTGTTAGGATTCTCTTATGAAGAAGGGTCCATGCGAAGAATTTGCATTTTGCCTCGGCTCTTGCCTTCCAAATAGGCATTAGTTTTAGATTAGAGAATCTTCCATTGAACTGAGCAAGGTAAGCAGATTTCGATGAGTACTCTCCATCGGGCGTCCACCTCCAACGTATCTCATCCTCAATACCATCGTTTATGGCAACGGCTGCGGTGGCCTCCCATAAGGCAACGAATTCGCTGGTCTGAACCGCATTTTCTGGAGGGTAGATATGGTCGATCCACTTCCCATTGCGCAAGGCAAACTCCACTGTGATTTTCTTACGCCTTGACTTCTGAAAAAGATTTGGCGCTACAGCTTTTGGTGACGTACCATCCAGCCAGTTTGAGTGCCAAAATGATGCTTTTTTGCCATTTCCCAGGGTGACGATGGTGGACGCATTGAACAAGTCCCTATCGACCGAGTCACATGGAACCTCCAAGCTACTCCACGCTCGCTCCGGTTGCTTCCATTGGAACCACAGCCAACGTAATCGCAACGCCCTTGCGAACCGTTCAAGATCAATAATTCCAAGTCCCCCTTTATCCTTAGGTGAGGACGTCAGTGGCCAGTTGAGAAGCGAATGGCCACCGCAAACCTTGTCCGGTGTGTCGCCTCGCCAAAGGAAGCTTCTGCGTATTTGGTCTATTTTTTTGATAAGCCATTTTTGCGTATGGAAAACAGTTAGATGGTAGATTGGGATCGCACTCAACACTGTTTTCACTAGCAGTTCTCTTCCTGAGGCTGTTAAGAATTTGCCTTTCCACCCGGGCAGACGCTTTCCAATCTTATCAATTAACGGTTGAACTTCAAGTTTTCTTAGTCTTCTTATATGTAGCGGCAATCCCAAATACTTGCCCGGGAACGAGCTGATTTTTCCTTGGAAATTCTGTAGAAGTGACTGTACCTCTGTCTGTCTACTCGATTGGGAAGATCTCAGTCTTTTGCATGTTTACCTTGAGGCCTGAACACTCACCGAAAAATTCCAGAATTTTCTGTAGGTTTGACAACTCAATCGATGAGGGCTTTGCGAAAAGCGCGGCATCATCAGCATATAACAAGCAACGAAGGCCTGCTGTTCGCGGAAGGACTGGTTGAAAAAGGCCTGTAGACGCTGCACGTTCAATTAACCTCTGCAGTGGGTCAATGGCCAGGATAAACAGGAGCGGAGACAGCGGGTCTCCCTGTCTTAGGCCTCTAGCATGCGGAATTGCCGGACTCGGTACCCCGTTTATTAGGATCTTTGATGATGAAGATCGAAACAGATCAGAAATCCAATCTCGCCACTTTCTACTAAATCCCAGGGCCGTCAACACCTCAAGCAGGTACTGCCACCCCACTGAATCAAAGGCCTTGGAAATATCCAATTTGATGAAGAGTGCCGGTTGCTTAGACTTGTGCAATGATTGAATCACCCTTTGGACGTAGAGGAAGTTATCATGAATGCACCTCCGTTTAATGAACGCGTTTTGAGCTTGTGAGACTAATTGATTCAAATGAGACGCCAACCGGTTAGCTAGGATCTTTGTTATTATTTTGGTGAGGCTGTTGATAAGGCTAATTGGCCGGTAGTCGGAGATGTCCTCTGGGTTATCTTTTTTCGGGATTAGAACGATGTTGGCCTCGTTGAATAGATGCATTTTAGATGTCTTGTGTGTGTAGAAACCCATTACTGCCTCCAGGAGATCACCTTTTACTACTTGCCAACATTTTTTGTAAAAAAGTCCAATGAACCCATCAGACCCGGCGCTTTCTCGCTGGTAGTTGTTTCACTATTTCGCTCAGCTCAGGTTCTGTAAAAGGCACGTCCAAGTCGTCAAGGTTGTGTGCAGTATATCCCAGTGCACTCCAATTGAGGCGACGCGTTCTTGGCACACTTGTTCCCATTGCGGACCTGAAGAAATCAACGGCTATCCTCATCTTTTCTTGCCGGGCTACTGCAATTCCCGTGTCTGACTTGAGGGTGGAGATATATGTCTTTTTCCTTCTTGCATTCGCATGTATGTGGAAGAGTCTGGTGTTTGAATCACCTTTTCGGATCCATGTTAGCCGTGAGTGCTGTCTCGCTCTGGCCTTCTGTATTGCCGCGATGCCTAAGGATTTAGCTTTTAGGTACTTCTTGAATTGCAGTTCATCCACTGTCAAAGTTCTCCGTTCTTGCGCTTTCTCAATCTCCAGTAGAATTGTGTCAACTAAAGCGCTTCTCAGCTTCCACTCGCTGAAGTGAGTCCTTCTCCAGATCTTAAGTGCTCGTGCCACTCGTAGCATTTTGACATGCATGCGAAGCATAGCATTTTGGGTGTTTACTGGCTGTGCCCAAGTGTCAGCTACTGTTTCCATGAAGCCTGGGACGTCCACCCAATGTGATTCAAAACGAAATCCCTTATAGAAGTCGTATGCTGTGTCTCCGTGCAAAAAGAGGGGGCAATGATCCGAACCCCGGGAGGCTAGAGCTTGCAGATCAGTACGTGGGAAGATGTCAAGCCATTCTACCGAGGCCAACATATGGTCTATCTTGGTCATCGTTGGCTGTTGCTGGTCGTTGCACCAAGTGTATCGGCGACCCTGCAATTGAAGAGGGGCTAACTGCAGATTGTCAATGGTAGCTTTGAACCTGTTTAACATCCTAATATCAACTCTCTGGTTGTTCTTATCCTGTACCCGGTAGATCAGGTTGAAGTCTCCGAGTACAAGCCAACGTGCGTCCATTTGCAGTTTCAGGTTTGCAATTTCCTGCAGGAATGCTATCTTGTCCGGGTCCAACTGAGGGCCATAAACCCCTGTGATGCACCACGACGTGTTTTCTTGAAGCATGGTGATTCTAGCCGAGATGGTGTGTACAGTTGACTGAAGGGGTTCCAGTTTGAAAAAACGTTCACTAGCTGCGATTAAGATCCCACCTGCCGTCCCTACCGCAGGCAGGACCGCAAAGTTGTTCATCATCCCCGGTCCCACAGTTTCATGTAGCAACGACCTGTTCCAGGTCTCAATCTTTGTTTCCTGCAGGCACACAATTGTCGCCCCAGAGGAGGCGATCAGATTTCAAACGCTTGCTCTCTTGACACCATCATTCAGACCTCTTACATTCCAGCAAATAATTGAGCAGTCTTTTTGTGCCATCTAAAACACATGAAACGACCGAAAAGCGAAGGGGGTGTAGGACAAAATCCGTAAAGCCCCGGACCAGCGAGCACCATGCTTCCCGTTCCAACACGCTACGAGAGGGAGGTCGAAGGCATCCTCGCCAACGAGCCCAAAAGGCTTCTCCCTTGCACACCTGGCCATGAGGCCCAAATCTGAATTAGTTCTTGGAAATAAAAGATACATGGGCCTTGAATGCCCCAGACAGCCACGCAGGGCCCCTAATACTGAATTGAAGTTGCTGGACGATTGCTCTCTCTTCCCGCCTTGATCACTGTTGGCGAACGGTGGAATCATTGGAACAAATCCCGACCGTGCCGAAAACCCCCCGGGGGCTTAGTTTGCCGCCGCAATCTGTGCGGCCCCAGGAGGCTTGGTGCCGCTCTTCTTCTTCTCCAGCTTGGTGCCGTGCTCCACCAGAACCTGCAGGGCGGACATCGTGGTCTTGCTGACTGGGTTGTCCAGGTGCTGCGCAAAAGAGTCAACAGTAGGCATGGTTACACTTTCTGGTGCAGCTTCATGTGCAAGATCCCCTAGCTTTTTACAAAGTAATTCTTGCGCAAGTTGCATTGAATCTTTGCCCATTCGTGATTGTGCTTTATCAGCTAGACGTGTGCTTTTGCGTAATGGTTCTGTATGTGATCCCTCCGCATCATCAAAGATGACGTGCAACGGCTCAGGGGTGGGTAAAATTGGTGGTTCAAGCGGCAGCTCAAACTCCTGTAGGAAAACCTCTACTGGTTCAGGAGCAGGCTCAGCTGCACCCTGGCTGCTCTCATTTTCAGTCACTATGGGTTCTGGTATAACATCATTGCTTATGGAGGGGTTAACTGGTGCACTAGCAAGCTCTGGGCACAAAGTTTGGCCATGAGTGTGAGGCCGCTCGGCCGAGGAGAGACTGGTACAGCCAACATTGGTGAAGTTCATGTTGAAAACTCGAGGAGGACTAGATTGAGGAACTTGCTCTTGCAGGGCTAGAACGGTTGTTTCAGTGACCTGGAACAAGTTTAGGGGATCTAATGGCGACGCAGCCTCACTGCCTAAGCCAAGAGCAATACTGCACGGTGCTTGTTGTGGACTAGACTGATCTAACGGATCACCGGTGGACAAGCTATGAACCGGGATATCAATATTGTTATCAGGAACAAACTGGTGTGTGTCTGCTACAAAGCTAGTTGTAGAATCAACCGGGGTATCAATACTGCTAACGGCAACAAACTGATTTAACTCCACTGCCAGGCTAGTAGTAGAATAAAGTTGCAAATGTTCAGCAGGAGGGGGTGTGTTGCTTACAGTCATGTTGTTGCCAACCATCTCCTGCATCTCAGCCTCGGAGAACTGCATCTTCCCCTTCTCGGTTGCCTCAGGCACCATCATATCCTTGCTGTTCTTGCTTCCAGGCGCCATAGTCCCCTTGTACCCTTTATCATCAGAAAAAACAGAAGGATCAGGGGTGATGGGGTGATGTGAGCTGCAACTAGAAGGTACGGCATTTGTAGAGTAGGGTGTCTCACACTGAGGAGACAAAGGCGCAGCATCTCCAAAAACGGACGTGATCGGATTGGCAAATGAAACACGCTTGTTTTTCTTACTTGTTGCTGGTGCAGAAGGTGCCGGTGCCACCTTGTTGGAGTTGAGGCCGAGCTTTGGGGCCCAGACAAGGCCCCTGGAGCGGTAGGAGCCCCCATCCCGGCCATAGTTGCCACGGCCGCGGATGGTGGAGCTGTAGCAGTCATCGATCCCATTGCGGCAGCGCACCGCGCGACCCCAAGCTGAAGCACTCCGGTGCCTCCTGTGGTAGCCTCCGCGGTCGTCGTCTCTGTCATCCCTCCTGTGGCGACGCAGGTCTCCACCTCCACGCTCGTGGGCCCTGCCGCGCGCCTCACCCAGCGCGTCGGGCTGGCCATAGCGCCAGTCCAGGGTCCTGCGCCTCTTGCGGTTTGGTGGCCCTCCCTGGCCCCCATCCCCGTTGATGAAGCTCAGGTCTTCGACCACAGCCAGATGTGGGAGGATCTCGTACACCAGGCCATGCTTGCGTCCCGCCGGTTCCTCGTGGTGGATCTGCACCAGGTTGCGCGGGATGTTTGTTGCCGGCAGCTCAGCGTCAGGGTCGGTGATGGTGAGCCAGACCCGCCGTGGGATCCTGCAGGGGTCAGCGCACCAGGCCCAGAGGTCATAGGTCCTGGTGCGTTCCCTACGGCGGGAATGCTCCTCGACGTAGTGGATGGCGCAGGACCGCCCGATGATCATGGCGGCCACCTCCTCTCCCCACGCATGTGGAGGGATCCCCTCCAGGAGGAGGTTCACCCTGAACTCCAGCTGGGTCTCAGTTGCTCCCCTGGATTCATTCCAGGAAGCGAAGTGGAAGGTCCTCCCCCCGTCCTCCAGATGCTGCAGGCGCGTGGCGCGCTGACGGAGCTGCTCGTCGGAGAAGATCACCGGGTACTGCTCCGGGTAGTGCTTGACCACCTGGAAATCCAGCCAGCCCATGTCGAGCTTGCTCCGGAGTGCCTCTCCGACGTGGTGTGGCTGGGAGTCATGGCTGTTGCCGTCAAGCCAGCAGACAGCAGCTCTCCCCAACAGGGCATCCCTCCTCCTCCGGATGTCGCCCGTGGCTGAGACAAAGACAGTCTCCTCAGCCGGGCGGGCTCTCGGGTCACCAGGGAACGCCGCCATGGTGGTCGTCGGCGACCCACGAAGCACCTCAAGATAGGAGCGTTCTGTATCCTTGGGGGCAGTGGAGTGGTTCAGTTGTGGGAAATGCTGGTGGCGAGACTTGGTGTGTTTTCCTTCTTGAACGTTGGGCTTTAAGGAGGAGCTGAAGCCCGGGCGGCCAGGGCAGCTATGTGCATGGTGGCCACTTTTGAAGCAACGCCAGCAGGTAGTGGGAGAGTGGCAGTGTCGAACTTGATGATCTAATGCGAGGCAGTTGAAGCATTTACCATAGGTAAGCTGTTTGAATTTTGCTGTTCCAAGAACACTCCCTGTCTTCTGGTTCATGGCGGCTGATGAGGAAGAAGGTTTCCTTTCCCGGCGCCACCAGTAGGGCTCTTTAACCTCAGTCCACCGTTCTGGACCTTCTTCATGGCGCCATGACTTCGATCTGGCTCTTGCACTGTCTTCCTGGACACTGTCATTCTTCAGAGTTGATGTGGACAAGACCTTGCTGGGCTTCCATGTCGTTCGTTGTGTTGAGTTCTCTGTTCTTCCTTTCATCATGTAGGATGGAGATGAAGGCATCGATGTGTGCTCTGGGGGACTCGTCAGATTTGGCTGACCTGGGTGATTGCTACTCTTCTGGGCTGTGGAAGTGGAGGCCTCCCCATGGACATTGAATCCTACAACTCCTGCTTTGACTTGCCCGCCATGGGCGCTGCTCTTCTTCTGTGTTGATGGAGACAAGACGCTGCGGCTGTGTGTCCTAGGCTCACGCGGAGGCGAGCGCACTGAATGCTCTGCTTTCCCCTTCTGCTTCTCTGATGCCCGGATTCTGGTCTGGGACGAAGATTTGAGGATTGAAGACGGCTTCCTTGAATCCCGGAGCGCGTGCTGTTTTCCACCACTCTGATCGACGGGGATGGGCGTGTCGCCCTTGGCGGACGACCGTTGGACCTCTGAAACGCCTTCCTTGACTGGATCCGAGCTTGCTGTTGCTTTGCCGTCGCCATTGATGGCAGTCAGATCTGACACCTGCCCGGAGCCCAGCTGCAGGAGGTTGAAGATGTCTCTTGCAAGCCCAGCTAGGATCTGCTCCTCCGCTCTTATCTTGCCGCCGGGGCTGGCAGGGGGAGCCCTACCATCGGCGACCTGACACACCGTGTCCAGGGCCGGCGGACCGACCGAGGTGGCCTCCCGCCGGATCTCCGCGCTGGGGCACGGACAGCCCTCGAAAGACCCATCAGTCGAAAGAGCGGAGCGCGGAGGTTCCGGATCTGCAGGGCGGCGGCTGGGCGTTGGGTGGGTGGGCTGGATCTTGGGGAGCGGCGGCTCGTCCGCCGGGGGGAGGGGGAGCGACGGGCTCACCCATATCTCCTCGAGAGATGGAGCATTCCTAGGTGACATTATACCAAAGGCAGTAGATTGTCTTCACAGGGATGTGGCAGCTACCTCATATCAGATTATGTGGAGGTCCAAGCATGGCAGGGCATACCTTCAGGTTGGAAAGACCACATGGAGAGCAACCACTCAAGAAGACCGAGGTAGAAAACACCATAAACGATTGGCGGGCAAGAAGATGCGGGGATGGGCCAGTGCGAACAATGAGTTCATGTGCTCGTGGATTAGACATGCTCCTGTCCAGTTGCAGGGCTCAGTGGTGGATTGGATTAAGAAAGAAAGACAATTGCCGCAATCAATATTATTGAAAACTAATTCCTGCTTCCATGACTGTCCAATCATGTTGTTTTCTTTGACAGATCACAGGCCTTTGGTAAGGACAATCAATTTGTCCAGCAAGTTCAATGGCTGAAGGACTTTTAATTCCTTGTACTTCAGCACCTTGATGAACAAACTTTAGTTGAACCATTGGTGTGTTATGTAAATATAAGACTACATAGGGGTTTTCTGAAGGATATACTAACTATTTATAGGGATAGTGACATGACAAGATTGAGATGTGCTGTTGTATTACTTATAGTATATTGATTGATTGTCTCCTTGTCAACGTTGGTGAAGTCTTTTTGTTTGTGTCATTCTTGCTCATGCGAAACAAAGGTGAAGTGGTGGTGGTGCAATATGCCTCTTGTTTTGTATATTTGCAAGGTTGTAGAGAATGTGAAGCACAGGTTCATGTTGATGTACCATGCGCTGTAAAGGATGGACGAGAATGCTAGAATGAGAGGCGAAGTTCATGGTGATTATACGTTATCCACACAACCACACCAACCACAAGGACAACAAACAGGTTTATAGATAGTGATAAAGACTACATTGACCCTCGTCAAGGTGGTAACAAGACCATGTCAAAGTAGGGTCTTTGGAAGTCTTGTTGATCGTCAAGTGAGGACAATGTTGAGTTCTATTGAGTTCGTAGAGAACATGTACCAGCTGCACGAACTTGAGTTGGATTCGCAGTTTAGGAATCAAAAGGCTTTGATTGTAATCTAGTTTTGTCATCATAATTTTGAAGCGTGAATTGGTATGTGGTGTCATCACCGTTGTGTATGAAGTCTTTTTCTGTCTAGTTTAGACCATACTGCTCGGTCAAAAAAAAAAGTTTACACTATATTGCTGTTTCCACAGAAAAATCACTAAGGATCTCTCTATGCGAATAAAAATATGTGTGCGGGCGTGCCAGTGTACTAAAGTACACAAAATGAATAAGAGGAACACATTTTATTCATATTTAATATAAATACAAATATAGGTCCTCTAGTACAGTGTGCGTTCCATATAGCCTACTGGCGGCGATCTGACATAGGCGATGTGGTCCTCATGGTTCCTAGGGCCTCGTAAGGCTCCTAGTTAATTACCCCTATGAGTCAGGCTCACAGAGTACCTCCGATTAAGCTGTGGTGGTCGTCGTCTTCAATCTTCTCTTCACTTCTCCATGCAGGGTGTTGGTGTAGATGTGGATGGCAGTCGGCGTGAGGGCCTCGTCGGTCCATAGCCGGAAAACGTGGTTGGTACATAAGCCACGCCCGCCTGTGTCGTCCGCCTTGTCGGTGTCGAACGACACATGGTGTCATCATAGTCGTCACTTGCATGGTTGGTGTAGTTGGATCGCTTCGGACTTCCTTGGCAGCATCGTCGTGGTACGCCGTGGAGCTTGGTCGTAGAAGTAATCGAAGTAGAAGGCCTTGTCAGCCCATCGCCGGCATCTTCAGTTGCACGCGTTGTCGGTGTCGAGTCACGCATAGTAGATGTAGCAGATGGAGTCGCCTAGTAGCGTCGTCGAGATCGAGCGTGACGCGGTAGTGGTAGTAGACGTGGTAGTAGTGGATGGAGCAGCAGGCAGTCGTACGTGGCTCGATTGTCCGGCCACTTCACCTGACACACATAAGATAAATATATATAAATTAATTTAGGGCTCGAATGACCACCGAGCTCCCTGTGATTTGCTTGCTTGCTCATACAATTAGTACGTGCATGTGCATACGTTAATTCAAGCGTACAAATATACATGTATATATATGCAGCTTGTTAGGCCAACTCCATGCTAATTTCACATGAAGCATGCAGCAGCCCCGTACGTATCTAGCCCGGGTCGAGGATGTATGTGGGCTCGCCTTCTTGGCACGTCTACTCGACGGCGTCTAGGCTCACCTCCTCTATATGGCATTGACGGCGACGCTGGTGTAGGTGAGGAGCTGTCGACCGGTGGCGCGTCGTTGCGTGCTCACCACTCAGTATAGTGGGTTTGCCGGTGTAGGTGTGGAGCCGTAGTTGACAGCATCCAGCCTTGCCGCTATGGTGCGGCATCGGACGGTGGCGTATGTGGAACCAGCGTCGGGCTCGGTGTCGGCGTAGATGGAGCCGATGTTGATGGCGTCCTAACTCGCCTCCATGGGAGGTTGTTGTTGATGGTGTAGACGCAGAGCCGTTGTCTATGACATCCCGACTCTGACTCGCCTCCCTGGTACGGCGGTGGCATTGATGTATGTGTGGACGCCGATGATGGGACTCACCCCTTACGGTGCCACGGGGTGTGTTGATGATGGCGTGTCGGCGTAGACAAACGTGGCTGCGGCACGGGCTGCAAGGCTCGTCTATCTGGCACCGCCGTGCTGTCGTCCTGGCAGGTAGCATCACATCTCTGGTGGATGGCAGCGTCCCCTTGCCACTCGATTGACATCGCGGCGTAGATCGGGCTGGACGCGATGCGGTGGCGGCTACCTGCACCTCGGACTTCCTAGCGACGCTGGCCGGCGGCGCATATCCATGGATATGTCTGCCCTCGTCGTGATCCAATTGGTGCAGCAGCAGCTGTGCATCCCTTTCTATGGTGGCGAGAGTGACGGCTGTCTTTATGCATCCTCGTAGATGGGAGCAGCCCGCAGCGCCCCTCGCCTGGTCGTACGTAGATGCATGGCCTTGTCCATCCTTGCATGTATGGCATATACACACATATGCATGGATGTTCACACCATGTTTGCATCTTGCCTTGCTTGTATCTTGGTGTGGCTTGTACGTGGGCACAACACGAGTCATGCACCGTGCACTTGACGCGAGGATTCTCGCAGTCTGGCGCCACTGTAATCATCTGGCCGTCGTATTTGGATCTGCTTTCCCTGGATCATGACATAGGGCCGACGTGCACATGTATATGTAAGATTGGAAGAATAATACTAGATTAATTCTTACCCATGGACAACGATGTGCACGCGATCTCTTTTGGTTCTAGGAACGGACGTGCCGCCTCGCCTAGATGAAGACGTTGGCCGCCGGCTTGATGGACGTCGGCCTCGTGGGTTACGAGCGCCTGCTTCTCCCTGGGGAAGAGCAGCCTAGCGGCTTGGATGTGAGTCATGATTAGCCGGAGGCCATTTTCTCTTTGTTGATTCGCTCCGTGCCTACAGATGAATGGCGCCCTGGTGTCGGCTGCCTTTCGGCCGGGCGTCGTTCTTGGTGGATTGTGAAGAGGAGCAGCCTGGCGGCGCTACTTGATGCCCTCCTCGTTCGTGGAGGCTTAGGCTGGTTATATAGGCAGTCGCTAGGGCGCCACAGCCCCGTGGCTCCACCGATGTGCGCCGCCAGAATTCTGTTAGCGAGCGTCGAGATTCCAGGAGCCGCCTCCTTGACCATGCGCGCGTTAGAGATTACCTGGGCAGCCATCGCTTGATGATAATCTACGGGGGCATATGCATCCCTCCACCCGAACCCATCTGGCTTATGGGCCGTAGTCCTCGGCGTGTTACGTTGCATATATACGTATATACTTGTATACATATTTGATCGAAGCACATATACGGACGCATACAGGTGCGAGCTTGACCTTGTTCGTATTTGATTAATCATAATTGCTAGCCACTGCTAGCTTGCTTCCTCTATCTCACGTGAACATATGAGCATGCATGTCACTGTACTGACCCATAGAAGCTAGCTTCTCTTCTTTTCTACTCAATATACATGAGTAGCACACGTGAAAGTACATGCGCACATGTATATATACTTTTCTTCTCTTAAAGCATCTACGAGATGCTTCTTGTTGTTTCGGCCCTTTGGGTTGCACCCCCTGAAGGACCAAAACAGGAGATAATGGAAACGTAGAACTACAAAACGAAACGAACAACACGAACCTTATATTCCTTGAGCTCCGGCTGAAACGCACGGAGTCCAGAAGTCCTTTACAATGTCCCCTGAGGGGTCTATTTATAGGAAGTCGTGCTGCATTTTGTACAAGAATGCCCCTGGCAACCCTAGCTTCAACGTACAGAAGCGGCCGACACGGGGCAGACAAGTAAATGGCCCGAGGGCCCACATTTGTCGGTTAACCACCGACCAGGACACATCCGGGCTCTCCTTCCTGCCCAGCCCCCGAATGCGTCTAGTCTCAAGCCGAATGCGCGCCCTCCCGCGCTTTCGGGGTTTCCGCCTGGCGCAGACGCCGGCTGCGCGTCTTCTCGCGCTATCGGGGCTTCCACCTGGCGTGGACACCGGATGCGCGCCTTCCGGCGCTATCGGGGTTTCCGCCTGGCGCAGGCGCCGGATGCGCGCCTTCCAGCGCTATCGGGGTTTCCGACCTGCGCTGACGCCGGATGCGCGCCTTCCGGCGCTATCGGGGTTTCCGCCTGGCGCAGGCGCCGGATGCGCGCCTTCCAGCGCTATCGGGGTTTCCGACCTGCGCTGACGCCGGATGCGCGCCTTCCGGCGCTATCGGGGTTTCCGACTGTCTCGGACGCCGGATGCGCACCGTCCCGCGCTATCGCCCGTACCTGCGCACATTAAGCACATGAGGCGTACACGATTAGGGGGGACGGGGTGGCCAATTCCACTCTTGCCCCCAACAGTAGCCCTCCGGTCTTGCCCGAAAGGGCGGTCTCTTCCGGGCAAGGCCGACAATATCTCGCTATGCCGAATGTGGACGCGCCGAATGTGCAAGCGCCGCCCCCAGGATGAGGAGACGTTAATTTAATTTTTTTTTTTGCCTCGATTCGCGTGAAACGACGCCTCGATTCGCGCGAACCGACGCGTCGGCTCCCCCACGGCCGCCCGCTGCCTATAAAAGGCAAAGACGCGTGGGGGGGCGAGCACTTAGCTCCTGCGCGCCTGCCACCGACGCATTCGAGGAACGCTTCCGGTCTCCGCATCCGGACTCTTCCTCCTCATTCGGTAAGTTGTTTGCACATTCGTTTCGTTTTGAGTTATTTGAGCTTTCGGGGCTGGGCAAGGAGAATTAGGTGAGGTACGACTGTTACTACCGGCCGTATTGAACGCGGTTTCGTTTTTCTTCATAGTTCGGAAGCCTGGGCGCCCTATCGGAGCGATCGCCTATGTCCGAAAGCTCCTCGTCCGGGGATTCATCCGGAACAGCCCACGACACCGAATCCGGGCTCTCCGCATTTTGCGCTGAACTGGCGGCCCAACTTAGCCAATCCGGATCGGAAAGAATGCCACGCGAATCTGGGGCCAGCCTGGGAGAGCCTGAGATGGTCGAACCTATTCGCGCCATAGCACCCACGATGGTGGCACCCGTGGTTGACTTGCCCGCTGAAGGAACTATTAGCGGCCAAGGGAGCGCCGGAGCGGCGGGAGAAGAGTATGCCGAATCTGCGGAATATGACGGGGCAGAGGGGAGCACAGCGTCCGCCGGACCGGATGGGAGTGAAGCTGGCGGATCTGGCCCGGCCCGAAGAAGTCGGCGGGTCAGAATAGAGGGGCACACCGGCATCATATGCCGATCTAAAGTTGACGAGGAGCGACTTGACTCGTATCAACGCAGCGGCCTTCTAAGCGGCTTCGAGCGCGAAAGGAGCCGAGCCCCGGGGACGAAGTTACCCCGAAACCGAGACCGAATGAGGCGTTGTGTTCCGCGACTTCTTCATCGCCGGGCCGAGGTTTCCCGTGGTTCCGTTTTTGGAGCCGTTCTGCGAAATACCGCCTTTCGATCCATCATCTCACCCCGAATGCAATCGCCCGGCTTAGCATATATGCAATGGCTACGAAGATGATGGGCCACGAGCCGAGTCTTTGCGCATTTCGTGAAGCTCCATAGCACGCACTTCCACTCGAAAGTAGGGAAAGTTGATGGACGGCCCAATATTCGGGCCGAATATGGGTCTTACAATTTCGTGCCGGCTCCGGGGCAAGAGCAGACCGCTTGGTGCCCACCTTCAAGGAGAAGTGGGAGGATTGGACGAAGTTTTGGTTTTACATTCGGGTTGCTTCGGACGAAGAGATAGAAGCCGCCCGAGAGTGAGGCGTCGCCGGGCAAACCCCCTGGTGTCCTTGATGGCCGTGATGATTGGCGAGAAACATCCGCCTCATGACACTTTCGGTCCGGCAGATCACACTGTCGCGGAAACGTATTCTCTTACCGCCAGCCGGCAAACCAGCCGTGACTTGGCAGAAGAAATGATTGCTATCGACGAATGGCCCCTGTGTGAACTTGTGAAATTCGAGCCTATTCGGGACATCAACGGCTATCGGGGTCCCGATTATCTCCTAGAGCGCCCGGATCACTTTGAGTCCGATGCTGCGTACTTGGCTCGCTTATTTGGAGAAGAAAGCCACCCGATTGTGCGGGCCATATGGAGACAGGGAGCATAAGAAGAAGATGCTCCGACTTGGAGATTCTCCAAGGAAAAACCGCATTCGGATTGCATGGGAATCCGCTATCCGGAAAGGCCGCCCCCCGGCTCCGAAAGCGCCCAAAGCACGGAAAGCGGCGGTGACGTCAACGAGCCGGAGGGTGGCACACGGCGCGGTGCAGAATCGGGAGCGCCCCGATCGGCCCCCGCACAGCACCCTGGTCCTTCTGCGCCGATTCGGGCTGCCAGCACCGTTGCCGCCGAGAAGCGAAAGCGCGCAAGGCAAAGCCGGGAACGCCCGGAACCGGAGGCTCGCGATGTTCAGGTATGCCGCGAAATGGCTGGACGATTGTGGACCAAACCTCTGAAAAGCAGCTCTAAATTCTCATTGGACTTCCTGGGGGTCCCGGAGCCTTTGCATGCCGAAATGGTAGAGCCAGATACGCGTTGCGCATTAGGGCGTAGCCGTTGATATTTCGGGCACCATGAACTAATGTGTCATTTTCGTCCTTATGCTTTGCAGGACGGTATCGGCGGTTCTAACTCGATGGCCGGGACACGCAAGAAGATTGCTGACCCATGCCGCTTACCGCCGAAAGCGCACCCCACATTGAGTTCCCTGGGCGTGAACTTAAAAAGGCCGTCGGATGCCTCCGGGGGCGCTTTCGCGATGACAAAAAGACCCAGGGCCTCAGGTGTCCCAGCGGCCGGTGCGGCGCCTGCTCCGATGCCGCCGCCTGCTTCCGCGGAAGCATCCCGGTCCGTTTTGGACCCGAATCCGGCCAGGAGACCTGGTAAGTCCCGATTCCACCGCGAGCTCAGTCGCATGACCCCCGAAACCGCGGCGTGTGCTCTATTTGGACATGGCAGGCTCTCCTTAGAGCGAGCCCCAGACGAGTGTGACCACATGCGCGTGTATTCGGGGTGCTCATCTCCCGAAGACACGAGCCCAGACCGTGAAAGAACTTACCAACTTGCTCGTGCTCTAGGGGCGGCTTCAGACGCTCGCTTAATCGCGGGGGTGGACTGCCGCGCGAGTGGCTTGCTGCCGGGCGCGGCGGGTGTCGCTTTTGCGGACCAGTGCAGCACCTCCTTTAGCGCCACCACCACCGAAAGGGATTTGACCAAGGTGGATCGACTGGAGCTCCTCTCTGCTATCAACTTCCACGCTATTTCTGTAAGTGGTCGAGCCCGAATGATCAAGACTTCTCCTATTCGGGTTGTTTACATTCTCACTCTTCTTTCTCGCGCAGCAATCTGTTATAAGTGCTGCGCTCGCCAAGCAGGATTGCGCCGCGGTCGCTTTCGTTGAGTCTAAACTCACCGAAAGCGAGGGCGAGGTGCGCAGGCTGAAGGAGGAGTTGGCGCAAGCGCGCGCCGAGCTTGATAGGGAGAAAACGGCGCGCGAGGAGGCCGAAGCGGACGCCGGACCGCCAGACCGAAAGGAACACCCGAACCGCAGCGGTCCGCCGCCCGTCGCCAACGGCTCGACGAACTTAACCGAGGCCGCAACCATCTTCGCGCGCGCCCGTGGCTGGCCGGGGTTGGCGAAGAAGTGGTGGTGCCCGCTATCGGGGAGGATACCTCGGTATTCGACTTCGCCAGGTTCCTCCGGACCGGGCTCGCCGCCTTGGAGGGCCAGATGGAGCTCGGACGCCGCTGGGCCGCCCTTGAAACCGCCCGTGCGCTGTGCAAGGCGCTGAAGGACGCGGGCTGTCCACACGCGGCCGCACTTCCGGCTCCCGATGACGTGGACCGCTTCTGGGTCCCGGATGGGGACGCACACGAAGCCGCCGTGAAGTTCTTCAGCGGCTTCTGGAACGGCGGCGGTCGCAATCTCAGCCTGCTGCGAGCGGCACTAAGCGTGGCGGAGGTAAAAACTGCCGAATGGCACTTGTTGCTTTCGATGGGTTTGGTTGGAAATCTTTTAGCTAACTTAACCAATTTCGTGCTTCTTTCTTTTAGGGGGATGAGGCGGAAGAGGCCATTATTCGTGACCGGGTCGTGGCCTACATTCGGGGCAGGGACGAGCGCGAAGCGGCCGCGGCGAGCGACACGCCATCTTCCAGCGCGTTGCGGTCTCCGGAGATGGCCCTTGCGCCCGAAGGTGCCGCGCCGGGCGCTCCATCGGGTGCTGTGAACCCCTCCGCGGCTGCATCCACCGAAGCTGGCGCGCCTGGTCCTCGGTCTCCCGCAGCTGAAACTGCGGCTAACTCTTGATGTATCCCTTGTAGAAACTTAACTCTGTCGTGTTTGGCCCTGCGTGGCCGTGCTTGTGGCCCTGCGTGGCCGGGGTTCGGGGAACCCTAGAACTACTCAAACATATTTTTCGGCACCGGAACCGAATGCGTTCATAGTTTGACTATCTGTTTGTTTTCCTGCGCGATTGTGTTACCGCTTTCGATCCAGCTTCGCATTCGGGGACGTGAAAATGCCAGATCCGCGAATGCGGGCTAGAAAGAACTTGTTGAGCGCACCACTATTGTGTGAAACGCCACGTCCCCCCTTGGTTCAAGCGGTGGCGGGCGCATTCGGGTAATTCCTCATTAAGCTCCCCGGCGTTGCGCGTAGACTTAGAGCGCCGCCCCGAATTTGAGCGGTGGAGGGCGCATTCTAGATTTTTTGAGTTAAGCCCTCCGGCGTTGCGTGGAGACTTAGAGCGCCGCCCCGAATTTGAGCGGTGGAGGGCGCATTCGAGATTTTTTGAGTTAAGCCCTCCGGCGTTGCGTGGAGACTTAGAGCGCCGCCCGAATTTGAGCGGTGGAGGGCGCATTCGAGATTTTTTGAGTTAAGCCCTCCGGCGTTGCGTGGAGACTTAGAGCGCCGCCCCCGAATTTGAGCGGTAGAGGGCGCATTCGAGATTTTTTGAGTTAAGCCCTCCAGCGTTGCGTGGAGACTTAGAGCGCCGCCCCCCCGAATTTGAGCGGTGGAGGGCGCATTCGAGATTTTTTTGAGTTAAGCCCTCCTGCGTTGCATGGAGACTTAGAGTTTGTCGTGGTTATTACAAAATGCATATGCGCTCTGCACAGCCACTGAATGGGACTCTGTATGGCCTCGTTGGCAGAAACTGGATGAGTCCTATCTCGAAGCGGTAGGAGTCGGCTTCCAACGCCCGAATAGGCGCGCCTATGCCCTTTCTCGTTTATAGGCAGGTAGAGCACTGAACCGCATCCGTAGACTGGATCCCAAGCCTTATGCTTGCCCCAAGCTTGGTGTGGACTGGAATCCCGAATATGGACTAGTCGCCGTGCAGGAGCTGGTATTTTCAGTCATTCTTGGGAATAGGGAGGTGCGCGTTTCTGCGCATCTCTGCTATTGCGCGCTTGCTGATTTTGCTTAGGCAGCCGATTCTATTCTGGCTGCACCTAGCTTCTCCAAGCTCACAACTGAAACGGGAGGACTAGTACTGACTCCCCTCCTGACTCCTCCCGAGTTGAACCTGGCTGTGCCTATTTGCTCAGCTCTCACAACTGAAACGGGAGGACGAGTGCTGGCTCCTTTCCTGACTCCTCTCATTCCTACTAGCCTTAATTTTCGAGCGGGATGAGTTTGTTTTGACTGGCATGGCTTTGCATTATGGGGGGTGTTATGCATATATAATGCCGTTTGGGTCATCGTGCCGTGAAACACCTTTTACACCATAACGCCGTTGTACGTTTGTTAGGTGAGTCATAAATTTGACTCGTCTCGTAGGCTGAATGGCTAGATTATATAATCGGTCAGAGCTCCTGGTTTTTATCATGGCTGCTAAGACCTTTGTTTTTTGTTTTACCACCCGCAGATCCCGCCTATGTCTTGCTGGAATGGGAGGTTTTGGGATTTGTATTGCCGTCAGACCAAATGCCGCATTCGCTACCCAGCTCTCACTAGCCGGACTGGAAGTGGGCTTTCGGCCTTTTTGCCGGCTTTGCATGCCATATTCGGGCTGATAACGCTCGATAATGGTGCAGTACAGCACTCCTTTTAAGAGACCGAGGGGTTCTGTTAGCGGAGCTTGCTCGATAGTGGTGCAGAACAGCGCTCCTTTCGAGAGTCCGAGGGACCCTAATTGCGCACATTCTCGAGGCATTGCTCGATATAGCGGGTGTGCTGCTCTTGATTGTGATGTTAAACACCCCGAGCGCCTTTGGTGTAATTATACCGGCAGAATATGATGAATAAGAAGTCTGACATTGCAGATGAAAATTGATTGTAACTTTGCGTTATCGTAACCTTCGGGTCTTTTTCTCCGAGGCTCGTTTCACCCGAGGCGTTGTTTGCACGCATTCGGCGTCTTGCCGATTTCGCGATACTTCGCCGCGTTTTGCCGAGTTCGCCTGCAGCGCTTTGTTGCGCGCATTTGGGTTGTTTGGTGCATTCATGATGCTTCAGCGTTTTGCTGAGTATACTAGCCGTTTTTGGCTTTTGGTTGCTTGCAACCTGACAAAAACTTCTCCGAATAGGGTCAATGACACATATGGCACTGACTTTTTCGGATCGGAGAAAACGTTACGGATCCACACTTTAGGGGAAACGTGAATTGAAAAATATTAAACAGGGGTACATAGGGACGCCTCATTAAAAAACCTCACACCTCCAAAAAGGCTTCCCCTGCGAGGAAAAAGAGCGCGCCCCTCGAATTGTGTTCCAGAGAATTAAGAAAAGAAAATTACAACCCCGATGGGGTAATTTCATGGGTAGAAGCGGCGCAGTTGTCGGCGTTCCGGGTATGGCTGGACTGCGCGCCGTCCTCTTTCACCGCGTGTAGACTCCTTCTTTTACCATTCTTGCGACGATGTACGGCCCGTACCACGGCGATTGCAATTTGCCTTGCTTGTCGGGTTGCCGAATAAGGACCATATCTCCTGGGTTGATGACATGCCTCAACACTTTTTTATCTCTCCAAGCCTTTGTTTCCCGATGGTACCTGTCGAGGTTTTCCGCCGCCTGTAGCCTTAGCGAATCAGCCGTTTCGAGCTGAGTGTATCGCTGTTCTGGGGTGGTGGCCATGATCTCAGTTCGAAAAGATCCCAGCTGAACCTCTTCTGGGGTAACGGCTTCTTCCCCGAAGAGAAGTCTGAAAGGCGTGAAACCGGTAGCGCGCGACTTGGATATATTGTGCCCCCACACCGTAGCTGTTAACTCCTGGGCCCATCTACCTTTCTTCTCGGTGTTTTCGAGGGTCTTGGATATGGTAGTGAATATGTCACCGTTAACCCGTTCAACTGCGCCATTCGATTCTCGGGTGATTTATCGAAGCAAACGTCGGTTTGATCCCCAGTCTTCACGAAAGTTCGAACTTGGTGTTTGTCAAACCGCTTCCCGTTGTCCACCGTTATGTAGGATGGAACCCCGAATCTGCGAGATGATTCTCTCGCCACACGAAGCCGACTAAGGTGCCGGATGATATTGTCGCCAACGCTTTAGCTTCAACCCATTTGGTGAAGTATTCCAAAGGTGCCACCGCGGTGAATTTCAGATTCCCGGCGCCGGCGGGAGCGGTCCGACTATGTCGATGCCCCATCTCTGTAGCGGCCAAGTTGGACATATCGGGGAGGTTAGATTTGCTGGGGCCCTCTGGTGTTTTGCGAATTTCTGGCAGCCCTGGCACGATTTCACCAGTCGCTTGGCGTCCTCGACAGCGGTTGGCCAATAAAAGCCTTGTCTCATTGCTCTGTGAGCGATTTCATGCGGACCTCTGTGGGCCCCGCAAGTTCCCGAATGTATATCGTGCAAAAGCTGGACCCCCTCGTTCCGGCTGATGCACTTCAGTAGTGGTGCTACCACTCCCTCCTTGTACAGATTCTCTCCGATTATGGAGTATTGCTTGGTTCTGGACTCCATCCTTTGTTGTTGCTTCCTGTCTCCTGGCTCATAAGTTCCAGAGATGAATGCCCATATCGGTGCTCTCCAGTCGTCACTCGCGATAGCGTGAATTACTGCCGGTCGTTCCTCCTCCGTCTGCACCGCTGCGGCTGTCAAGACTTGGTAGAAAACATCGGCGGGCAAGGGGGTGTTTTGGGCTGCGGCTTTTGCCGCGCGTCGCCTCGTGTTGTCCGCCCTTGGGATGTATTGCAAGGTGAAACCAAGGAAGTATTTCTCCATTCGCCGAACGGCTTCCGGATACCCGGCCGAGCCGGTTCCTTTGTTTGTGTATTCCTTTCGGATGTGCCCCACAATTACTTGCGAATCGAGACTTGATGACGCATCTCGGGATTCCTAGCGCTCGGAGTTTCCTCGAGACCTAGCGAACCGCCGTATTCGGGCCGTGTTGTTGGTGGTGCGATATCAGTAGCCTTGCTGCGTATCGCAGCTTTGGGCCAGTTGGAGGTGTCAATACCGCGGATATGCCTGCTCCAGCTGAGCACCATGCCCCATCCGTGTGCACCGTCCATTCTGGTTCCTCGAAGGTGAGGGTGGTGTTGTCCCCACATGGGGTCCAATCCGCGATAAAGTCCGCTATGACCTGCGACTTAATGGCCGATCTGTGCTCGAAGTCAATGACATATTCATTCAGCTCAGACGCCCACTTGCCTATCCGGCCTACCGCTTCTGCGTTTCTGAACAGGGCTTCTAGGGGCTGAGCAGACAAAACCCGAATGTGATGAGCCTGAAAATAGTGTTTGAGCTTTCGCGACGCCATGACCACCGAATATGCGATTTTCTCCAGCTCTGAATAGTTTGCCTTCGCTGATGTCAACGCTTCTGATACGAAATAGATTGGGAACCTGCCGTAACTTCCCCTCGTTCTCTTTTTCTTCCACGAACCGCGCTCACCGCGGCGTGGGACGCCGCTATGTATAGTAACAGGTCGCATCGGCGATGGGCTTGATAATGTTGTGGCCTTTGACGGTAAGCTTTTAGGTCATCGAATGCTTGCCGCCGAGCCGGGCCCCATCCGAAACCCTCGAATCTTTAAGGATTCGGAAAAACGGAAGGCCCCGTTCCGCGCTTCGGATATGAACCTCCCCGGAGCGGCGATCCCGCCGGTGAGCTTCGCACCTTTTTGGTCTCGGGCGGTCTCATGTTCACAATAGCGGCAATCTTGTCTCGGGTTAGCTTCTATGCCTCGGCGGATACCGACATCCCAACATCTTGCCCTTGCTCACCCCGAATATGCATTTTTCCGGGTTTAGCTTCAGTCCGCTTGCTCGAAGGTTCACAAAAGTTTCCTTTAGATCCTCGATGTGTGTGCTTTTCTTATCGCTTTTCACCACTATATCATCCACGTAAGCGACTAGGTTTTTCCTCTTTTTCTGCTCCCTAAAGACCTCGTCTGTCATTCGGGAGAAAGTGGGGCCTGCATTGCGCAGTCCCTCGGGCATGCGCTTGTAGCAAAAGGTCCCCCCGGGAGTGATAAAACTTGTTTTCTCTTGATCCTCTTCATTCAGCCATATCTGATGGTACCCCGAGAAACAATCCAATAAACTTAACAGCTCGCAACCCGACGCGATATCGACCAGCTTGTCGATCCGCGGTAGTGGGTATGGGTCTTTAGGGCAATGTTTGTTTAGATCTGTGAAATCCACGCACATGCGCCATTTGCCGCTTTTCTTCTTGACCATTACCACATTGGCTAGCCATTCCGGATACTGCACTGGCCTTATGACATCTGCGTCCAAAAGCCTTTGCACTTCAAGCGGCCGCGCGTCTCTCTTTCGGATGACATCTTCCTCAACTTTTGCTTCCTTGGCTTTGCTTTTTGCTAACGTTGAGACTGTGCTTCACGTGCCAGTTCCCCCCCGTCAACCCCCTTGAGGTCTTTAGTGGTCCATGCGAATACGTCCTTGTTCTCGGCCCGAAATGCTAGCGGCTCCGAAGCGTCCCGTTCGACGCGACTTGCCCCGATATGCACGCACCGATCCGGCGGTTCGCCGATAGAGGCACCCTTCTCGTGCCCTCGTCCGGCTCGCTCTCCGCTCTTTCCGCTCCGGGGCTTCATTATCGTCCTCTTTCCTTGCGCTCTTTTTTACCTCGTGCACCATGCTTTGTATCCCGGTATAGGTTTGCCATCTATCTTTCCGGGCTGCGATTTGATCGCCATGCACCGTGATTACCCCGAAAGGGGAGGGCAACTTCATGCACAAGTAGCTCGCTTGATTATGATGTCAAACTTGTTTATGATCCCTCTTCCGAAGATTGCTGTATATGGGTATTCCATTTGTACCACATCGAACGATATCTCTTCCGCCCGAACCTTCTCTCCTTCGCTGAACGCTACCGTGAGTGTCTTCTTCCCAAGTGCGTCTATTTTCTTGCCACCAAAACCGAATAGGGCATTGCCCGCGATCAAGCGATCGCTGTCGAGTTTCATGCTTTGTCGTATGCTTTGGTGAACAAGATGTCCGCGGAACTCCGTTGTCAATCGAATGTTGTGCAAAGTGTACCCGCCTACGAAAGCGGTTGCAACGAAAGCGTCATAGTGCGGGTAATCCCGTATCTGATTATCTTCTTCCGTGAAGGTGATGGGCTGAAGCTTCCACGCGGCCCGAGTCGCCGGAGCGGCTGATGATACTGCCAACACGCGCCTCTGATATTCTCTTCGCGTTCTCTTGCTGTCGTGCTCTATATTGGAACCTCCGATGATGGCGTAAATGTGCCCGTTGGATGGCATCACATTCGCGGGTGCTACGGTGTGTACGATCTGCAATTCCTTGGAAGTTTCCTGCTTTGCTTTGCCGCGATGCTGCTTGTCTATTCTCGGTAGGCGCGAGGAAGACACGGCCGATGCGGCATCGCATGTGCAATCATCGGCTGGGCCGGTATTGTTGGTACTTGCATGCTTGGCGACCCTCCCCAATGTGCATGAACATTTGGGGCGAGGTACGGATTCCCCGGCTGCCCGTGACCGGAAAGCGGCCATTTGATGAGGGAAGGCGTAATGTTGTGACGGTGCCGTGTGGAATACGTGCTTTGCGTTTCGGATTTCCCTATAGCGTCATCTCTTTCCTTCGCTCTTTGGCCTCGCTGCGTGTATTTGCGGTCTACGGTGAAATGGCCTTTGTTTTCGCCGCATACGCAACAATACGGAGTCTTCGGGCGCCACCATTGCGCCCTCGTCCGCGTCCGCCTCTGTTTCCCCGTCCTCCCGATTCCCGCGACCTCCGCCTCGGTTTTCATGAGACCGGGCTGTCATGCCGCTTCGGGGTGCCTCGGTTGGGTGACTCTTCCCCGGAGGTTGTTGACATAGCCTTGATTGGACCCCCACCTCTGCTGATTCTGCTGGTTTTGTTTCGGGGTGTTTTGCTTGAGGCTATTCCTGGAGACCTTGCGCTTCTGCAAGTCTTCTTCTGATATGGCGAACTTTCGCATTTCATCAAACAACCGCTTCACGCTTTTGGGTACCTCCCCGGTTAACACTTCGCGCACGGACCGATCTTGAGGCCCCTGATGGCCGATGCAATGACCGTTTCGTCGGATACATTCGGGACTTGCGCCCTCGTCTGAATGATACGCTCCAGGTACTTGGCCATTGGCTCATCGTCCGGTTGATGCAAGGTGAGCAAGTCCATAATGGTTTTCTTGTCGGCTTGAAGGCCTTGAAACGTTGCCAACAGCTCCTCTTTCGCCTGTCTCCATGACCGGATGGACAAGGGCCGCAATGACATGAACCAGTCGTGCGCCACATCTTGCATGGCCAAGATCAAAGTTTTGGCTAACAAGGCTTCGTTGCCACCGCCGAATATATTGCAGCCTCATAGCTTGATATGAACCTTCTTGGATTAGATTTGCCGTTGAAATGCGGGATCTTAGGCTTGTAACCGGATGGCCATGGGTATTTCTGCAGGTTCGGGGACAACGGGGATGCCATGTCAATCGAGTCCGGTACCCCCTTGCCCGAGGCCGATCCCAAGTACCCGACTTCACTTTCGGTTTCGGCCCTTGCGCCGAGTGCCCGGATCTCCCGCCGTAACCTTTACGCCTCCCCGGCCGCCCGGTCGACGGCCACTTGAGTTGCTGATATTCTGTTTCTTGCTTCGATGTCTCCCTGTAGCTGATCCCGATACGCTTTTAGTTCTTCAATTCTCGGAGGTGTGCTCGTCCGGATCTTTAGGAGCTTGGAATTCTCGTAGCATCAACTCATCCATCACATTCGGGGCTTCGGGCTCCGGATGGACCTCAGCGTCATCTGCAGCCACTTCAGCGGCGACAGCCCCCTCTGCTGGCTGATCCTGCGTTCCGGCGACTGACCCGAATACGTTATCCTCAATAGCCGGATCCGCTTGCTGAGGAGCCGGAATCGGCGGAGGAACCGCCGATCCCGATGCGGTGAGCTCAGTGCATGGCGGATCCGAGCCGTTTGCAGTTGAAGGAACAGTTTCTTCCACGGACGGCATTGTCTTCCTGATAGCTGGACCTCTAGCTTTTCCCTTTGGTGGCATGACAAGTCCGTGCGCCAACCACGGTGGGCGCCAATGTTGTTTCGGCCCTTTGGGTTGCACCCCCTGAAGGACCAAAACAGGAGATAATGGAAACGTAGAACTACAAAACGAAACGAACAACACGAACCTTATATTCCTTGAGCTCCGGCTGAAACGCACGGAGTCCAGAAGTCCTTTACAATGTCCCCTGAGGGGTCTATTTATAGGAAGTCGTGCTGCATTTTGTACAAGAATGCCCCTGGCAACCCTAGCTTCAACGTACAGAAGCGGCCGACACGGGGCAGACAAGTAAATGGCCCGAGGGCCCACATTTGTCGGTTAACCACCGACCAGACACATCCGGGCTCTCCTTCCCGCCCGCCCCCGAATGCGTCTAGTCTCAAGCCGAATGCGCGCCCTCCCGCTTTCGGGGTTTCCGCCCGGCGCGCAGACGCCGGCTGCGCGTCTTCTCGCGCTTATCGGGGCTTCCACAGGCGTGGACACCGGATGCGCGCCTTCCGGCGCTATCGGGGTTTCCGCCGGCGCAGCGCCGGATGCGCGCCTTCCCGCGCTTATCGGGGTTTCCGACCTGCGGCGCGCGGATGCGCGCCTTCCGCGCTATCGGGGTTTCCGCGCGGCGCAGCGCGGATGCGCGCCTTCCAGCGCTATCGGGGTTTCCGACCTGCGCTGACGCCGGATGCGCGCCTTCCGGCGCTATCGGGGTTTCCGACTGTCTCGGACACCGGATGCGCATCGTCCCGCGCTATCGGGGCTTCCGCCTGGCGCAGACGCCGGATGCGCACCGTCCCGCGCTATCGCCCGTACCTGCGCACATTAAGCACATGAGGCGTACACGATTAGGGGGGACGGGGTGGCCAATTCCACTCTTGCCCCCAACACTTCTTAATAGCATCAACAAAATATATGCATATATGAGAAATATTTCGTACAAAATCTCGTCAAACAATTGCACTTAAGTGGATGGATCTTCTGGAATCGAATTGCGTCTTAGTTTTAGTTCTTTTCCAGTTTTATCAAAGTTTCAAATCTCCGGCTAAGCCTCTTAGCCATTGTCCTCCACCACAACTAAGAGCAGCTATAGCCAGAGATAGCTGCAGCTAAGTAGTTGAGCCGTTTTTGGCAAAATCAACACACACACACACACACACTGAAACTTGCCATGGCCTGATAAGAATTGCTAACTGACCATTACTCAATACTAATTGATTGATAACAACAACTTAGGCACAAGATGATCTTAAATCATATCTGAGTATGTCTACGAGGTACAAGAACAAGATGAGATCTCAAGTGATGAGCAGAAAAGAAACTTGCCAGTTTGATTTTGGCACGATGTATGCCACATTCAGTTGGTTATGTTCCTTACTGAAGATCAGAACTTGAATTTTGAATGGTGCTGCAGCTAATTTTCCTCCGCCGCCACAGCCCCCTCACTCCGTCGCTTGCCACCAGGTCTTCTTGCTGCCGTCGCGCTGCTGCTTGGGGAGAGGAAGAAGATTGGGGTGCGTGCCGCCGTATCATTTCTGTCATCGAGTAGATTGGGATTGGGACAAGAACAGAGTGGAAGAGAGAGCCAATGGGCCGACGGGAGAGTAGGGTTATTCTCATTTGGGCCGATGATATGCGTTATTGGGCTGTCCAGATACAGCCATCTCTAGCAAAATCAAAGCCCATTTAGTGGCTATCTCCAGCTAAATGCAGCAATTAGCGTGTCTGATCACATAGAGCAAAAAGTTGATTCTCCTAGCTTTTGTCTTCCCCGGCAACTATTTCCGGCTATAGCTACACCTTTTAAGGAAACTGGAGGCTGCAGAGCTTTATTAATAAAAGATAACCGAACAAAAGGGAGTACAAAAACAAACGAGAACAAGGGGAGGGGGCTGTGGAGGCCAAGGCCACAACCTAAGAGACAAAAAAAGAAATAAAGAAAATAAGATGAACTTTAGCCACAACCTAAGACGAACTCTGTTTAGGCCACAGTAGTTGAGAGTATGTCCAAACATCTATATATAATAAGTAGGAGAGGACCACTTCCCTTTGGAAGTTTCCATGGTTTCAGCTGAGCTTGGGCTCAGGCATGGCAACCCACTATCGCCATACTTGTTCCTCATCATGGTTCACACTTTGCAGAATTTGATAATGGCATATCTTGATATTGCTTGGCACCGGGTTAATGAAAACTCGCCTTGTCTAGTGCTCCATAACGCCGTTGACATGTTGATTGTGGTCCCAGGAGATGTCGCTAATGCCTCAAACCTGATCGACGATCAAAGTTGATCAATTCTCAGCAGCAACTGGACTATGTATCAACTGGAAGAAGCAATGGTCTCCGAATGTCTGACAGTCTCAAAAATTTGGTCTCCGAATGTCTAACAGTCTCAAAATTTTCATGTGGAACCCTTTAATTAGTGAACGTTCAGTACGTTTTAGAGCTTGTCACTTGTCACTTCTCAGTGGCCTGCAATTCATCCAACCCCACAACCCTTCCCCACCTTCCCAATCTGCTCAATGGGCATCCCCTTCGTCTCCGGCAAGAACAAGTACACGAACGCCGTCATCACGACGATCCACCCGGCAAAGAAGAAGAACAGCCATGCCCTCATCCGGCACAGCATGGCCAGGAACCCCTGCGCGATGAAGATGGTGAACACGAACCCGGACGCCACCGTGATGCTCTGCCCGGCCGACCGGACCTCCAGCGGGAACACCTCGGTGGGCACCAGCCACGTCATGGGGCCCCACGACCAGCTGTACCCGGCCACGTACACGCCGATGAGCACGAACAGCGCCGCCGCGTAGCCGCGCGGCATCCCGCCCTCGTCGCCCGGCTCGGCCGCCATGACGGCGCCGATCAGGACCTCGGCGACCAGCATCTGGAGGCTGCCGGCGATCAGCAGCGTGCGGCGGCCGAACCGGTCGACGACGAACATGAACACCACCGTCGACGCCGTGTAGACGACCACTGTGATGACCGTGGACAGCAGCGCCAGGCTCTCGCCCATCCCCACCGTGCGCAGCAGCACCGGCGCGTAGAACCCGATGGCGTTGATCCCGTTCAGCTGCGTGAACGCCGGCATCAGCACGGCGACCGCCAGCTGCGGCCGGTACCTCGGCCGCGTAAGGATGAGCCGCAGGCCGTTGTCGCCACCGCCACCGCCCGCGCTGTTCGCCGCGACGATGTCGTCCAGCTCCGTGTTGACGTCGTCGGTGCCTCTGATCTTCTGCAGCAGCGCGCGCACCCTGCCACGGTCCACGCCCTGCTGCACCAGGCTGTTGGGCGTCTCCGGCAAGAAGACGGCGCCCAGCGTGAAGAGCGCGGCGGGGACGCCGGCCAGGCCCAGCGACAGCCTCCAGCCCCAGCCGCCGGTGACCTTCTCCGCGCCATAGTTGATGATGTTCGCGGCGAGGGAGCCCAGGCACAGGCTGAGCTGGAACCCGGTGCTGAAAGCTCCTCGGTATCGTGCAGGCGCCATTTCCGACAGGTACAAAAGCACAGCCTGCAGAAATTCGCCTGGTTTCAATTCTTTTTCAGCAAATTTCATCAGATTCAGGGGAATTTGTAGCCGACGACTCTGACCTGATTGGCGAAGCCGAGGCCGACACCAAGGAGCGCCCTGCCGAGGATGGCCATGTACACGTTGACGGCACCGCCGCTGACCGCGGCGCCGGCGAGGAACGCGGCCCCGCCGACGATCATGGACGGGCGGCGGCCGCGCCTGGCCGTGAACCACGACGAGAGGAGCAACGCGGTGAGCAGGCCGGCGATGTAGAGCGACGACGTGAAGAGCGTCAGCAGCTGGCTGTCGAACTTGCAGTAGTTGCTGACGCGCACGTCGCCCTTCATCCGCCGGTACACGTCCGGGAAGAACTCCTCCAGGAACGAACCCATGGATGACACGCCACCTGCGCTGTGCAAAACATCCTGTAATCGATCGGCACTTCCAAATAAAACCAAAAATTGAAGACATTGTCAGTTGTTCATCGTACCAGAGGTTCCAAGGTCGTAGCCGAAGATGGCGCCGCCCATGGCTGCTGTGACACAGGACAGCGCCACGAACTTAGTGATTCTCCCGCCGTACTGATGGCCATCGCCGCCGGCATCGACGAGACCGACAGCCATGGTCCGCCAGTGCGGTGGTTAGCTTAGCTGAAGGTGAGAGAGCTCGGTCAGTGATTGAGTGAACCTTGGTGGCCATGATGTTGCTGTTGTGTTGACCAGCTGTAGCTGCCTGCTGTTGCCATCCGGTCAAGCTTCGATGTGACGTGCCCTTTTGGAGCTTTGCAAAGCATGTGCCCGCCGTCTGCATCTTGTTTGTTTATGTGTTTTCGTACCAATTTTCCAAGGCGGCTATTGACTTATTAGTCGCAAGAGTCTACACCATTTAGCCATGTTCACGTCATTGTTGTCACATCAAAGATATCCTGCCCCATTTTTTTTGAAACGAAGACACCTCTCCATTCCCATTACTTAAAGCAACGGAAATACAATTGTTTGTAGCAGAAGAGACATTTAAGATGGCAAAAGCCGAGCACAGCGAGAAGAATACTAAGCTCTTCTCCTGTAAAGGATACCACTATCCAAATCTACTCATACTGAAACTACTTAATACGATAACTTCTATCGCGCACCCAATCCTACTGAGCGTACCAAAGCAACAGCAGAATAGTACAACTTCTTTAGCGATTACAAAACAACCTTCCAAGGACAAACTTTTTCACAGCATATAGAGTAAACATCTCCCTCATGAATCGCCTTCAGCTCCGGACCAACTCCCTGCCCAGTTCTGGAGACCCCGTCTTCACTTGTTGTTGCCATCCTTCAGTAGCTTGATATCGTTAGCCTTCTTCTTCTTGCTTGCCAGCCTTGAAGCAATGCCCAAAAGCGTGTTGATCCCTTCAATAACTTTCTCCTTATCACCACCTGCATAAAGGTCTGACCAATATCCCATAAGAGCACAGCTATAACATACTATCTCGGCTGGATCCTGCAAAGCTCGATTATCAAAACAAACTTTGTTTCTTGTCTTCCAAGTAGCCCAACACACAGCAGCAATCCCCAAAGTATGAAAATCATCACCAAATGGCAGCCATTTTTCCAACCATGGCCAGCATTGGTTTAAACTTGTAGGAACATCCCTAGCCCCAATAGCACTGGCTATAATCGCCCATACAGATTTAGCAATATTACACTGGAAGAACAAATGAGATATAGATTCATTTTCATTGCAGAAATAACATCTAGGATCCCCAGCCCAATTTCTCCTGATCATGTTATCTTTAGTTAGCACTGCATTTTTACTCATCATCCACAAGAAGATCTTAATTTTTGGAGGCACCTTGCCCTTCCAAATCTTCTTAAGATAAGGTCCAGTTTCAGCTTTTGTTAATCTATCATAAACTGATTTTACAGAGAACTTCCCCTTACTACCAAATTTCCAGCTTACTTTATCACTACCACTTCCAAACAGGAAGTCACTAATATCACACTGCAATTTAATCCAGTCCTCCTCCCATTCTCCTATCAGCCATCTAGTAAAACTAATATTATTGCTGTTTTGTCTAAACTGAGCCACTGTTAAATCTTGATTCAAACATAAGCAAAACAGGTTCTGATATATATCACAAATAGGTTTATCATACAACCAAATATCCTTCCAAAACAAAGTTTTATTACCATCTTTCACAAGCATCTTTCTACACTGTAAATAAACATTTTTAACTTTGAGCAAGTCAGCCCACACATGTGAGTCATCCTGTTTGTGTTTTATATTGCACAAGGCTTGGTTCCTCACATACTTGTATTGCACAATTCTTTGCCATAAACCATCCTCGTTTCCAATTTCCACCACCACTTGCACAACAAACTTATATTCACGTATCTAATATTTTTAATCCCCAACCCACCCTTCTTCTTGCTTTTACAAATCTTTGTCCATTTTATTAAATGATATTTCCTCTTAGTCCCCCCCCCGCCAAAAAAATTTCCTTCTGTGGGCATCCAACTTATACACTACTGTCTTAGGGGCCAAGTAAATAGACATTTGATAAGTAGGTACATTATTTAAACTAGAGCAAATCAAAGTAGACCTTCCAGCTATGGACATTAAGCCCCCTTTCCAAATATCCAATTTTTTAGCACTTTTATCCAACAAAGGAGTCCAATCAATTACATGTAATCTGTTTGGGCTTACAGGAACTCCCAAATATTTGATAGGAAAAGCCCCCACTTGACAGTTGAATAATTCAGCATAAAAAGCATCCCAAGAGTCCTCATCATTCACAGTTACTACCTCACTTTTATGAAAATTGATTTTCAAACCAGCCATAAGTTCATACATGTATAAGAGTAGTTTCATATTCCTAGCACCCTGCACATCATGTTTGAGGCATAAGATGGGGTCATCTGCATATTGCAGGACAGCCACTCCTTTATCAATGATATGATCAATTAAACCTAAAAAAAGATTGTTTTCTTGTGCTTTCACAATCATCCTTGTCAAACCATCAGCAACAAAATTGAACAAAATGGGAGACAAGGGATCACCTTGTCTAACCCCTTTGTAGCTTTTTATATAAGGGCCTATGAGATTGTTTAACTTGACACTTACAGTCCCACCAGAAACAACTTTCCTAATCCAGCCACACCATTTATCACACAAACCCCTAGCTGATAAACATTCAAATAAGAAATCCCATTTAACCTTGTCATAGGCCTTTTCGAAATCTAACTTCAAGATCACACCCAATTGTTTTTTCCTCTTAGTTTCATGCAAAATCTCATGCAAAATCATTATACCACTCATGATATTCCTTCCTTTCATAAAAGCAGTTTGGTTTGTATGTATCAAATTTTCAGCCACCCTCTCAAACCTTAGGGTCAACGTTTTAGTCACCAACTTATATAAGCAGTTTAGAAGACATATAGGTCTAAATTGTTGAATCCTAGCTGCATCATCAACCTTAGGTAATAGTGTTATGATTCCATAATTCAATCTACTGATATCCACCTTATCTTTATGAAAATCATCAAAGAACTGCATAACATCTTCCTTAATAATTCCCCAACAATTTTGAAAAAACTCTATAGGAATTTTATCAGGACCTGCTGCTTTATTTTTTTCCATACTATCTAAAGCAGATTTCACTTCTTCTACAGAAAAGGGTCTACACAACCTATCATTTTCCTCCATACTCACTTGATCAAGATTAGCCCATAAAGATTGATCAATCTGAATATTATGTTCTTCACCAGGCCCAAACAAATCAGCATAATAATCAGTAGCATGTTTCAACAAATTTTCATCCCCTTCAATTATATCACCATTATTTTCAAGGGATATTACAGTGTTTTTCCTTTTTCTACCTGTAGCCATCTTATGAAAATAACTGGTATTATTATCTCCATGTAAAATCCATTGTTCATGACATCTAGAATGCCAATAAACTTCTTCTTGATCTAATAAATGTAGATTCTCTTTTATCAAACCAATTTTCCTTACAATCTGATCAAAATTGAGACCATCAGCTTCTTCTACAGATTCTAGCACAGCAATTTTCTTAGTAATATCAGCCCTTTTCTTCCTCATTTCCCCCTGTAAGTTAAAACCCCATCCTTTGAAATATTGTTTGAATAATTTCAACTTTTGCTGAATCTTATCAAGAGCTGTTGGAGCTCTACATGGCCTATCCCAAATTTCTTTGACTTTAGCATAAAAATCAGGATGTGAAAACCAATTAAGATCAAATTTGAATTGTAAAAACTGCATATGGCTACAACTACCAGTAGATATTATTAATGGATTGTGGTCAGAAATATCCCTGGGTAACTTTTTGACTAACACATTAGGAAAAATGTCCTCCCATTCTTTGGTTATCAGAATTCTATCCAATTTTTCCAATAAAGGAGGAGTTTGATTGTTTGTCCAAGTATAAAGACCACCAGACATAATAATCTCCTTCAACTCATAGAAAGCTATCAAAGTGTTAAACATATCTGAAAGATATCCTGCCCCATACTGTACTTAAATTATCCACAGCTCGTCATTTTCGTGCGAAGAAGATACTTTCTTCACATAGAGATTGTTGCAACACTAGATACAAAACTGATAAAAAAAAATAGATACACAAAAAAAATAGCTCAAGACTTATTTTCTCATCATCCACTAACATACTATTAATTAACTATCCACATCTGTGTACCATGCTATCACTAACATTAATTTGCATTAGTTAATTCCTTCCTATGAAATGCATGAATAATTTAATATCATTCCAAATTATCATAAGTTTCTTCGGCAACGCGCGGGTATCTTCCTAGTTTTATTCAGTAAACAGTCAATATTAAGAACTTCAAATGAACTGTAAAATGTATAGTACTCATAATTTCTGAAGATCTTTCAAATGTATAGTGCTTTGAATATTCTTGTCTGAAAAACTTAAACAAGACATCGCTGAAACTAAATTCTACGTACAGTCCATTACACCTTGGCACTTGCCACATCTTCATGGGCTCCTATAACCTTCTTCCAGAACCAGTGCTCCGCCCACACCTTGTCAATGTGCTCGATGGGGAGCCCCTTGGTCTCCGGCAAGAAGAGGAACACGAACGCCGTCATGACCACGATCCACCCGGCGAAGAAGAAGAAGAGCCACGCCTTCATCCGGCAGAGCATGGCGAGGAAGTACCGTGCGATGAAGATGGTGAACACGAAGCCCGACGCCACGGTGATGCTCTGGCCGGCCGACCGGACCTCCAGCTGGAAGATCTCGCTGGGCACCAGCCAGCTCAGCGGGCCCCAGGAGCAGCCGAAGGCCGCGGAGTAGACGCCGATGAGCAGGAGGAGCGCCAGCGCGTACGCCCTGCCGAGTCCGCCGTCGTCGCCGAGCTTCGCGGCCATGATGGCGCCGATGAGCACCTCGCAGACGAGCATCAGCGCGCCGCCAGCGAGGAGCAGCGTCCGCCGGCCGAAGCGGTCGGCCGCGAACAGGGAGGTGAACGTTGCGGCGGAGGAGACGATGACCAGGACGATGGTGGAGAGGAGGGACGCGCTCTCGCCCATGCCGATGCTGCGCAGCAGTACCGGCGCGTAGAAACCGATGGCGTTGATCCCTGTCAGCTGCGTGAACGACGGTATCAGGATGGCCATGGCCAGCTGCGGCCGGTACTGGCGGCGCGTCAGGATCAGCCGCAAGCCATTGTCGCCCTGCTGCGCCACGGCGTTGGCTGCGACGATGTCGTCCAGCTCTTGGTCGACGGCGTCGGTTCCTCTGATCTTCTGCAGCAACGCTCCCACTTCGCCGTGGTCTCTGGCTTGCTGGACGAGGCTGTTGGGCGTCTCCGGCAGGAACATGGCGCCCACGGTGAGCAGCGCTGCTGGGACGCCGGCCAGGCCCAGCGAGAGCCTCCAGCCCCAGCCCGCCGTGATCTTCTCGGCGCCGTAATTGACGACCGTCGCGAGCAGAGCTCCAAGGCAGAGGCTGAACTGGAAGCCATTGCTGAACATCCCTCGGTAACGTGCCGGGGCCATTTCAGACAGGTACAATGGCACAGCCTGCAAAATGGTAAAATTTTCCATGTCGATATGTCATTGCCTGAAAACGTTAAATATATCTGCTGCTCATTTTTCTTTGTCGTGGAATTCTAAGAACAAACTATACACATGAATAAACATATCACAAATATACCTGGTTGGCGAAGCCCAGGCCAACGCCGAGCAGCGCCCGGCCGAGGATGGCCATGAACACGTTGACGGCGCCGCCACTGACCGCGGCGCCCGCAAGATATGCGACGCCGCCGAGGATCATGGATGGGCGGCGCCCATGCCGCGCAGTGAGCCAGGACGCGAGGAGCACCGCGGTGAGGAGGCCGGTGATGTAGAGCGACGACGTGAAGAGCGTCAGCAGCTGGCTGTCGAACTTGCAGTAGTTGCTGACGCCCGCGGCGCGCTTCATCCGGCGGTACACGTCCGGGAAGAACTCCTGCAGGAACGCGTCCATGGACGACACGCCGCCGGCCGTGCTGATGTCGTAGCCGAAGATGGCGCCGCCCATGGCCGCCGTGATGCACGAGAACGCCACGAACGCGGTGACCCTGCCGCCATATTGCCGTGTGTCATCCTCACAGCCTTCGGGGCCGACAACGGCGAAACCAACGGCCATAGTTGGCCAGGGTCAGGGAGTAGCTAGTCAACAGTTCAGCACATCGAGAGAGCGTATTGTGCGACTGCCTTATCGCTCCAAGATGCAGTGCTAACCTTCCAGGCAGATAGGTAGCTTACTGATAGGGATTTTAAATAATTGCCAATGAGAAGGATGCCACCTCATGTTGTAAGTTTGAAAACTCTACTTCCGCTTAAAAGGGAGAGGCCACCCCAATTCCCCTTTAGGGCTACTTTGGTAGCCCACAATCCCGGAGGGATCCCGGCCTTTTTCCAGGGCGAGAAGCCCGCGCGGAAACTAGCCACGGGCTAGATTACGGCGCCCTTTGGAAACTCACGCAGAGGGGGAGGGCGGCCCCAATCCACGCGTTTTCCCCGGGCCACCGCTCCACTTCTCAAGGCACCGGGCATCATTCCCCATCCTCTCGGGGTCGCGCGGTTCGACGCGAAGAAGAAGAGCGACGGCGCCGTCGTCGCCCGTCCTCCCAGGAGAGCTACGCCGCCGCCCATCCTCCCTTCGGGTTCGACGCGAGGAGAGCTGCGCCGCCTCCGTCCACCACAGGCCATCGAGGTGCCATCCCTTCGATGACCTCAGGCGTCAAGCGATGTTGTCTACTGCGGCGACGGCTGGGCGAGCAGCCGCCCTCTTCGTCGGGGCGACGGGCCGTTCGATGGCGATGAGCATCCACCTCTCCCTTTTCCTTCTCTTCCCTTCCTACTGATTCACTAGCTAGGGTTTCACCTCCTCTCCATTGTTCCATCTGGATCTTGGAACTACCCTAATCCCCGACGGTGTAGTAGACGTGCCTTCAGTTACTGTCTCCGGTGAGCTATGGCGACATGCGTTCTCCGCAAGCACGGCTTCACCAGGCCGGGCTGCCATCGTCTGGTCCACAGTCCTCAGTGCTTTTCCTACTTTCATCTCCATGCCTCGCTAATATTTAGTGATGATGCTAAGAAATACCAACAATCAAGAAACTCCTTCAAAAAGGACCTGACGCCTAAGGCGCCGACATCACAAGCCTGTAGGGGAAGGTTTTCGCCTGCAATCTAAAAGATGGACAGGAGGAGAGGTGCAATAAGGACACCTCCAAGGAGGAAGCGACATCCGTAGACGTCGTCGTCTAAGATTTCGCCATGACCTCTCACCCCCGCACCACCAACGCCCACAAGAGGCCCCACAATGGAGAAAACCACAAAGGAAGGCGCTAGTGACGCAAGTGGGCATCCTCATCGACACCCGACGCCATCACACATGCCACGAGCATCCTCGCAACAAGTATAGCTACATGACAAAGCCTCCAACCAATCACATCGAGTGATCATGAAGAACCAGGGGGGCTACAGAGAGGAGCCGAACAAAGCACGTGAAAGCTCCGGTTTGGTTTTGGTAATTAATGACACTCAATATTGCTAATACTTTGCTCTAAGTATGGTTAGACACATAGCAACGTGACGGTGGATGATGGAGCATGGTGATCACGGTGATAAACATGGTGGACATGTGACGTGATCAAGCTCTGTTGATGGATGGAAACGCCCGTGGAGATCAAGGCGAAGGTATACTTGATAGGACTTTCCGGTTTAGTGATCAAGACACTATAGAGAGTGTGATCACATTTAGGATCGATAAACGACTATCAAGAGGGGTTTCCTCGATTCATTCACGGTCCTAAGTGCCTCTAGTTGCGACTTTGCATGATGCATGAGAGACTAACTAGAGGGCTAACTCTTGTGCGACATTTCTTGTGTGAAATGCTAACTCTGGTGCTTGATAATTGATCTACGCATGGTGGAGTTGGTATACAAGGCAAGAGATTTGATTTGGATCAAGTTGGAGCGAAAACGGCGCATGAAATGACGAGTTTTCTTCTACGTGGCGCCGGACGCGACCCTCGGGTGGCCTCGGACGCTCGGTGCGGCGTCCGGCGCGCTCGGCTTTGGTCTGGCAGTGGCGCCCTCAACGGCGATAGACGCGCCTACCTCGGCTGCTGTGGACGCAGGCTTGAGGGATCTCGGCATCCGGCAACTCGGTCTTTGGAGTGCTGGCGCTCGGGCGGCTCGGGCCACAGCGCCGGACGCGGCCGGCGAGCCGCGCCGGACGGTGGGCCAGCCCAGCAGACGCACTCCAGAAGCTTTGTTGAGCGGGCGTCGTGGCGGACGTGTCTCCCCACCCGCGCTGAACGCATGGCATGGAGGCCGGCGGACGCTGGCGTCATCGCGGACTTCAAACGGCGCAACGGTCGACTGGCGACGCAAAGACAGGCACCGGACGCGTTCGGCATAGGCCGATGGACGCGTCCGGCGCAGTGGAGTTGGCCGGCCCGAGGTCCCAATGGCTCCATTTTTGGTGGAGGCTTATAAATATGGAATGGCCGGCCATGGGAGGAGTCTCTTGCCCATTCTAACACTCTTGAGCATACTTTGAGCTAGAGACACTCCTCCCCATTCATCTCTTAGATAGGTTGATCATTCTTGAGAGAGATTTGAGTGAGAACAAGTGATTTGCATTAAGAGTTGCATCTGGATGCACTTGTTGATCGAGTGAGCTACGGATTCTTGTTACTCTTCGGTGATTCCCGTCACTGTAGACGGTTTGGAGCAGCGGGTGGTGGTTGAGCTCGACTTGATGAGTGTTCGAGGCCACACCAGGTTCTTGTGAGGGGTTCTTGATCCTTCCCCGCGGGAGTTCACGAAAGGATACTCTAGTGGATTGCTCGTGGCTTGTGGATCCTTGTCTTGTGTGGAGATTGCGGCTCCCCGTCGGGGTCTTTGGCATCGAGCCAATTGAGCGGGCAACTCACCAAGCAAGTGCATTGCCACAACGAGGACTAGCTTGCCGGGAAGCAAGTGAACCTCGGTAAAAAATCATTGTGTTGATTTGTGATTGCCGAGGCTTCGACCTACATTGTGATTGTGATTGTGCTTGAGCTCTCTAGGTGATTGGTTTCTACACCGGTGATTGGCCATCTTCATCTCTACGCGGTGGTATAAACCTTCATCCTCTCTTTACATTCCCGCAAAGTTAGAATTGCTTGTTGTGGTCGGTCGTGGGTTAGAACTACTTGTTCGGTTGACGGTGAACCGTCTTTATGTAGTTTAATCACCGTGGTTGTTGTGCAATTGGATTGAGTAGCCTTGCATTGTGTAGGACGTCTTGCATAGCATAGTCGAAGCTTTAGCTTTGCACATTTGCCGCCTTGCTATCTAAATTGTGGTTTAGTTGCTTTGCAAGAATTTTATTAGGCTATTCACCCCCCCCCCCCCTCCTAGCCATTGTGACCTTTCAGCACGTCGAAGAGGAAGCCCACCATCGAAGCAGCAAGCCGAATGGGGATGAGGGAAGGGTGACGAGAGATGATGGGAAGAAAAGGGGGCTAGGGAAGTGGAGGTAGAAGCCCAACCCTAAGGTCACACCCGACTGCCCCGACGCGTCTTCGACTGCCATACTTCTAGATCCAGTTGCCAGACCAAAGGATCCGGACGCCAGCCACCCAGGGCTGTTGAAATAGAACCGACCAACTAATATAATTACTGTTCACTAATCAAGCCACCGTGGCAGCTTAAGTAGTAAACCACAATTATACCAGTCCGGTAGTCCGCAAAATCCCGAAAGATCTCGAACTTTCTCAAAGTCACACCCGGTTCACAAAGTTCAGCAGTTCCCATTCACTTAAGCTTACATTTCACAAACTTTAGAATTACACCGCATGTTACAAATATCTTTCACAACTCAGAATTTTCAAATAAACAGCGGAAGAGAATATTCTTTGTAAATATACTCACACCTAAGTATTTAAATATAGTGCCAGCTCAGGGTCGACTCCTTCAAAAGCAGGTGGATGAGATATAAGAGTTGACTTGCCCGAAGTCTATTTCTCCCATAGTGGGATATAAAACCACCGTGGTAATCTTCAACCTACAACAAACAACATTGGGAATTGCACCCTGAGTACTTTGTACTCAGCAAGACTTACCCGACTAAAAGAAAATAAAGACTCTTTGGTGGATGCCAGACTTTATAGTGGGGTAGCAGACTCCTTTGTTTGCCAAAAGATAAGCTTATTCATAATCATTTAGTGACAAAAGGACTCTCTAGCTTATCCAATTAAGTTGGATCCTGCCATTACTACATTAGCACCTGCATCTACTCACATTTTTATGTAGAAGCAATCAACATTAAGTATCCGCATTGATTGAGTAATCATTAAACCAACATGAGTGAACATAACCAACTCGCACAAAAGATATTATTTGCGACCGTGCCGCTGTCTTGATCAAGCATTCATTGTCAAGAACGATGGCGATTATAATCGATTGCAAACCAGCTGGCGGGGTATTCCTCACACAAACCACACGACTCCCCTCGGAATCGATTAGATCACCATGATCTACTCGGGAAAAGACGCGGGATCAACTTACACTCCACCATGACCAAGGAAACTCCCAGCAGCCAACAAGTCAGTGTGCCCATCAAATGACAACGCCCCATCTTAAGGTCTCACAACCGGGCCCTTGTTTACCCCTCCCCCATCGCCGGCATGGATACCAAGAAGTTGAAACCCGACCCAAGTAGATTCTTGGCTTCGCGGTTAGGCACTGCACGCCGTTCCAGCTATCTGTGAGGGGGCATTCAACATGATCGAGGACGTACAAAGTCATATTTCTTTAGAGTCATATCCAACATCTCACTGTCCTCAATCCAAAAGGGGTAGTAACCACCTATCATCGCGGAAGATGGTCGATCATCCGGCTTCTATCGGTTAATAGAGCAGGCCTAAGCATGTAGTCAATCCTGTACTTAAAGTAGGATATTTCTGGTGGCAAGGTAGTCCTGATGCAACTACAGTTCCAATCAACGCCTATAACTTAATGCATCATAAAGAATAAAAGGATACAAGGTAAAACATTTGCAAATCGTAGGAGGGATGCTCCGGGGCTTGCCTTAGTTAGAAGATCAGGTTGAAGCTCCAGGTACTCAACTACTCCACGTCGGGTTCCTGGTTCTCGATCACTTCGCGTGCGGATCTCCGTTCACGACTTGTCCTTCTGGATCCTCGACTTCACGACGAATGTTCTACACGTGATCCTGGAATGATGCGTATGCATATGCATGAGTGCACCATCCAAGTGCACCATCCAAAAACACATGGCAATGCCAGTGCACCATCCAAGTGTAACTCCAATTGGATGATCCTATCGTCCTACACATAAATGACATGGCAGCACATATTGGTGGATCTAAAAATACTTTGTACTACCAACTTGATCAACTCATGAATCTAGACATGCATAGAGCTACATAATGGCATAGAATAAGCCTACAAAAAGTGTCAACCTAACCTAGGCCTCTATAAATCATTTATGAATTATCTTATGAAACTAGCCATGCATGCACTTGAACTACAACTCTAAGTTTTATCACAGCAAGCATACATGATACATTTATCATGGACATAGCATGGCATTACAAGACTAACAAAGCAAGAATCATATTTTTCGGAGCAACCTATGATTTACTATGCATTTCTAAAGATAATCAACATTTATCCAATCTAGTAACTTTAATTAAATCTACACAAAGAAGTTACTCAAACAGGGCATGTCATATTTTTCCTAGATACTACACATCATAAGGATCACAACAAGCCTTGAATCAATGAAATTGGACATCCCTAGCTCTAGATATGGATTTTACAAGCATTTAACCAAAATCTGTAAAAAGCAATTTCCCTGAAAACCAGACCCTAATCGCTACGCATACCCCGCTGTGCACCCAGCGGTGGGGTTTCGCTAGATCCACCCGGATCCGCGCACCCAGAGACGTCCCCTGTCGGGCTACTTTGCAAGAAGGCCCTCGGACTTATCCCTAATTACTCGAGGCTAGATCTGCGAATCCTACGAGTCATGGCGCTTTGCAGATCGACCCCTCACCTCCTCCTCTTTCTAAGCAGGGGTCCCTGGCGGCCATGGGGAGCAAAGAAGGACGGAGTCGGCCGATGGGGCGGCCCTCCGGCGTCGGCGAGTGGCGGTGGGTCTTGTTGGGGACCCCGCGCACTCGGCCATGCCACTGGCGCGGCCCGCGACGGCCTGTGGCCTCCCGGCCACGCGAGCCCGAGGCTCGGTGGCGGGCGACGCATGGAGCACAGGGCGACTAGGCGAAGCCACTGGCGGCCTCAACTGGTGGTGATGGGGCGCATCTACACGAGCCTGCGCACGGCGTCGAGCGGCGGATTTGGGTGATGACGGCGGCGGAGCTCTTGCGGTGGCGAGCGACGGTGGCGCGCGTGCGCGGGCTTGGCGCAGCGCGGGCATGCGAGCGGCGGCGTGGTAGCGGGCTGCCGCTGCTGGCCAAGGAGCGGTGGCGAGCCGGTGCGGCTGCTCTGCTTGCCGACAATGGCGACGCGGCGGCGTCGGCGCAGCGCGAGAGGAGCAAGAGAGAGGAGAGAGCGAGCAGGCGAGTGAGGAGAGTGAATGGGGAGCGTCTAGCGATGCTGTCCACCTTCACAGCGCGATCGGGATGGCGCAGAGGGGCGACGGCGTGTGGCGGCGCGCTGGCGGGCATGCACCGCGTCCACGTCGTCATTTTAGCGAACAGGTGGCCCGCGTGCCAGTGAGCTCGGTGGAGAGCATTTTTGGGCCACTTCCGGGCCGAATCAGGTCATGGGCCCAAAATGAAGTTCGAAGCCCATACGACACTCTGTGTTTCCTATTTAGACACCTTGGTCATTTGAGCTATAGTTTAGGAGATAATTAGGTGCCAACATGGTGATGTCAACACACTAATGACGGTCGACCTAGGCTCGGGTTTTCATGCAATTGGATGACCAAATTCGACCGAATTGATCCCAACTCTTGGCATGCTATGCCTCAATGGGTTAGCTATGTTTTTCCTATTTGGGCCAACTAAAGTTGTTTCACGGAAATCGGAGAACGCGGCATGCCAATCTGCCGACGTCATTAATCGTAACGACTTTGTCACTCGTTTTGAGCACCTTCTAGGCATTTTCATAAAAAAGTCAAAACATAAAGTTTTCTCGAAATACTCCCTCTACGATCTTTATTAAAGGTCCAACTCGAGATAAGCGACGTAGCTACTACTTCCAGTTCAAGCCAACCATCACACTTATAGACTAAGTCAAACGGAATGCGAGACAAGCATCGAGCAATCATGTCAAGATGATGATTATATGCTAATGATATTATTATACTCATGATTTGCAGAGTTAATGCATGATTAACATCCAGGATGTTACAGCTGTCACCCCCGCATGGAAGTTGGTCACCCACATTAGTAGACCATTGGTGCTTGCACTAGCCGTAGGCGGCAAACCTAGACCAACAACCAGGATCCTATACCCGAAACCCAAGGGGCCACCCCGAGGCTCGCCGGCACCACCACCACGCCACCAGGAACTGGATCCAACCGGTGGGGACCCAGATCCACCCATTGGGAGGTCAAATCCGAGCCACCAGCTGCCACCATGAGTAGCACATCGGTGAAGCAAGGTCTTCCCCAAGTGTGGGGAGAGAGGACGAGGGATGGAGATTAAGGGAGATGGTCGGCTGCCACTGTCCTTGCCCTCCACCAGAGTCCCAACGGTGAGCTCAGGCAGCAGCCAAGCCGGGAAGGGTGGGGGGAGAGCCTTGAGAGCGGGGCAATGGCGCCACCCTTGTCACCCTCGTGTGAGAACCTGTTGGAGAAAATCCATATGTTCCATTTATGTGTTACAACAAAGTATATTTTAACAATGTATTACTTATAACATTAATTTTCTATTACAATAATTATTATCGGCAACACCTTTTAATGAAAAAGTGTTTTGTGTTATAACCGAAGTCTACGTAATATACTATTTTGTGTTACTATGAAATTTTACTGGAGACAGTGATACAATATTCTTGTTGTGTAGTAGTGAAATTTCCTAGGTTTGGTGCTCATGTGAGTGAAAACTGGGTTTTTGATTGATTTGATCCATACCAAGGCTGCCAAAAGAAGATGCAAGCTCTCCAAAAGGTGATGGATCTAAGCTAGATCTCCCCTTGGTGACTTGGTTTTTGCTTCTTGCCTTCTCCTCCTCTCCGAATAGTGAAGCTGAGAGGCTCCTCCCCTTTCAACCCCAACCTCTTGTGGTGCACAACTCGTAGGTGATCTCCATCTCTACCTCTTGCTATAGCAAGCTCTAAATTAAATCCCCCTTCTTCCTTCTCAATCCTTCTCCTTCTTTTTTAAGTTGGAAAGAATGTAGAGACATAGGGTGACGATCTAGGGAGAGTGCATGTGTGAGAATAAGCGAGTGAGCTAGGTATCCTCCCTAGTTTGGGTGAACATGAGTTGGACAAGTGTTCCTAAGTGTGGGGCCCAAAAGATTAACAAGGTAACACCTCACAAATTCTGCATGGGTGGGGGACTCTTCGATGTGTGTTGGCTTCACAAAGACTAATTCTGTCAGGTCATGCAAATGGGTTGATAGACTGTCCAATAGCAGTGGTGGTGGACTCTCCATCAAACCAACAATGAGCAGTTTGAATGCAGTTTTCACTTTTCAGCACAAGTCATCTTCTTAATTTCAGATTTGAATGCAAAAGGTTGATCATGATGCTTATGCTCAAAGACATGTCATTATGTGGTCATGACAAAAATTTGTTGAAAATGTTGACATTGGACATTTTGGAGAAGCCCCTCTACCTAGTAGCATCAAATGTAGTTAATGCGGTCACGAAAGATGATGTTGAGGCCCCTTTGTGTTGAAGTGTTGTCATGGGTGAGTAATCGTATTCGCTAAAGTGATGGCGGGGTCCTTGTAGCTGATGTTTTTGTCGGGGGCCATGTTGGGGAGACTGAGGTATATGGGCCGAGTGTCCACCTAACTTGTAGCTATAGTAGTGTCATGTGAAACCCAACCCCACCAAGGGGTCACATGTAAATAACCTTTGCATATATAAGTTTTGATGGGCAAAGGCAAGGGACCTCACCTCTAACTCATTTCCACATGTTTAAAACTAAGTGTATCCCTCCTCCATCGCTGAGCTCTCTCCCCCTCTATTTGTCTTGTTTGAAATGGCCGGTTCCAACATAGTGAACTTAATATATTTTCCAAGATAACAAGTAGCCGTGTGCATGAATTTTTTTTGTCTAATCAAATATTTAAATACATAATTAATTAAGAATATTTATGTTTCCTCTAAAATACTAAATAAATAAATTCTTATAAGAATATGAGGGGTATGTATTGAAGAATGATTTTTTTAGAAAATTAGAGGGTGATTGGTCGTGCGCATCATGAGCTCTTTTGGGCCGTGTTTTCATTCTAGTTCTACTATATCATGCTTCCATGATTGAACTCTTAGGCCACAATTATATCCCAGTCCATGTGTGCTCCCACGACTAGACTATTTAAAAAAATAGTCTAACCTTTGGGGGTAGTGGTGAAAGCAGTCTTTTCTGCCTGATTAAATCACACCGTCGATCAACCTGGCACACCTTTAGCATTGCCATTGGAGACCTAGGAATGGTCAGACCCCTCGTTGCCATTGGTGTACTCGTCCTGCTAAACGTTGGCATGCTCCTCTTGCTCAACGTCAGTGCGCTCCTCCGACTCAACAATGACACCCTTGTCATGAAGCATACACGAGATGTTTGCTCTGTTCTCGGATTCAGAAACAAAATATAGCATGGGGTGGGTTGGGATGGCGAACGCTGGTAAGGGCGAAGGGGAAAATAATTGGAATAATTTGAGGCTATATTGTTTGGGAATATACGCTAGATGAAGGGCGAGGAGAAGTATTTAAGAGACTGGTTTAGGGTAATAAAGTAAATTTTGTTTGTTGGACTGGCAGACGATTGTCAATGTCACAATGATGGGGTTTGGTAAACACAAATGTATCACAAAAGCTTTTAGACATATTCACACTCTAGAGTATGCAAATGTTTGCAAATGCTATACTTGTAGTTTGTAAACTTTGTGTGAAATAGAATAGAAGTTTTTCAAAACCCTTACTAATATGATAGAATTTGTTGTGTTTTGAAAATATTCATTTTTTTTGTCTTTGTGAGCTTTTCACGTCATTTGTGATTATAACTCCCATTGATTATGGCTAATCATATTTCTAATGACCCTCTCAAGTCCAAAAGTTACAATGCCTCTTTAGTGTTCATATCAAATCTAAAAGCTCATAAGTGCAAGAGTTGAGAATTTAGTGAGAAAAAAGCTTGCAAATAGTTTGGATCAAGTCTTGGCACTTATCATTTGAAAAATACTCTCTTCGTCTCAAAATAGATGTCATTCTCGTTTTTTGAGAATTCAACATTTGTTAACTTTGCTAATTATATATTAATAAATACTTATATTTATAATACATAATTAGCATCATTAGATAGGTTATTAATATAAATATTGCACATATTTTTTTATAAATTTATTTAAGTTACGAAAGTTTAACCTACCTCTGCTTTGGGACGTAGAGAGTACCGTGTTAATTCCAGAAATAAATGTTGAAGAACGTGAATGCTCCAATGAAAATGAATTTATTTAGACGCATAAGAGTGAGGTTCTACAGCACTATAGTACTTCTATTTGCTTTTGACAATTATTGTTTAACCATGAGCTAACTATATTCAAAAGATTTGTCTCATAAATTACAAACAAACTATGTAATTAATTATTTTTTATCTATATTTAATACTCTCGGAATACATCCAAAGATTTTAATAAGCAACCTTGTAAAGTTTTGGAATTTGGGGGAAACGAACAACTTATAAAAAAACTAACCAAATAAATAAGAAGGCGGCGCATACCCAAACAGAGTACTACCAAAAGCGAAACAGACAGCCTCCGACAGGGTCGTCGTTATGGAATCAACAACGGACAGCATATCCGGATCTGGCCTTGTCGCCGACACCGTCGCCGGCCCCGACTGGTCGCGCTTGCCGGAGGACCTGCTGGTAAGCCTCCTCGGCGCGATGCACGTCGCGGACGCCATCCGCTCGGGCACCGTCTGCGCATCGTGGCACGCGGCGTACGCCGCGTTCCGCCGTCTCCGCCTCCCGTCGCCGAGGCAGCACCCCTGCCTGCTCTACGCCTCGGCCGCCGTCGCCCCCGGCACCGCCGCGCTCCACTGCCCGGCCACCGGGGCCACGCTCCAGATCCCCTTCAACGCCCGCCGGCCGCTGCTGGGCTCCGGCCACGGCTGGCTGGTCACCGCCGACGAGGCCTCCGACCTGCACCTGCTCAACCCCGTCACGGGCGACCACGTCGCGCTCCCGCCCATCACCGCGCTCCACCACGTGCGGAGCGGCACGGGCGAGCAGGGCGGGCCGGCGTACCACGTCTACGAGAACCTGCCGGAGTACAACTACCGCAAGCGCCGGTTCGAGGTGGACAAGGAGCCGACCATCGTGAAGCCAGTGGACGAGGCGTACGAGTGCATGTACGACCGCGTCGTGCTCTCGGCGAGCCCATCCGCCGGGCGCGCCTGCGTCGTGCTGCTCCTGCACATGCCACAGGGCGAGGTCTCCTTCGCCAGGCTCGGCGACGACCGGTGGACGTGGGTGCCACCGGAAGACGACGACACGGCCGGTCTCCCTTGGAGGTACGGCTACCGTGACGCCATGTACAGTGCCACCGACGGCTTGTTCTACCTGCTCCGATTCGATGCCTCCATGTGCAGCTTGGACCTCAACGGACCTTCGCCGGTGGCTCGAAAGATCCTCGACACCTTGCCGAATTCTACCGACCCGACAAAGTATCTCGTTCAGACACCGGCCGTTGAGGGACTACGTCGACACCGAAATACCGGCGGAGTATCCGCCGGACTTTGTGGACGACAGCATAGGGGGCCGGGAGCTCAACACGTTTGAGATGCAGCTGTACAAGGTTGACCTCCATGGACACAAGATGGAGCTGATCAAGAGCCTCCCGGAGTTTGCATTGTTCCTAGGCTGCAATGCCTCTCTGTGCCTACCGGTAAAGGATTTCCGTGGGTTAAAGGCCAATTGTGCTTACATAACTGACGACTTCTTAGAGTTCGTGAACTTCTTCGACCATAACAGGCGAGAAATTGGTATTTGGGATATGGCAGAGCAAAGTATGTCGAAGCTTGTTGATGGCTCACCTACTATTTATCCTTGGCTCAATTGGCCATCTCCTATCTGGATTCAACCATCCCTTATCTAACTAGTGGAGGATGCTTGTAAAAACTGTTGGAGTATTTTATTCATCTGAATAAATGCTATTATTGATTTTTTTATTCAGATAGTTGTGACCGATAATCTTAGAAGTTTTGTCGAGGTAACTTTCAGATGGTACATTAATTAATACATTGATTTCTGTTGCCACCAAATAGTTATTATATTGTATTATCTGTTAACATGAAAAATATCTGGAGATGCAGTCATTTGATGTGCTTAGTTGTTCCATCACCCCTTTGTTGTTGGATGGATGTTCAAGCTAGGTGTTGGTTCGGTCAGTATGAGCAGCATCTCTCATTGTTTTTCTTCAGGATAATAACAATAATATATTGCATGTTTAAAGTTAATTAAGATTCATGCCTCATGTCTCATATTCTCAAGGATGGTTAGCAGAAGTGTTCTTTTCCCCACCAGAAAAACTTCGCATCAGAATTCTTGTGACAACACACCACACATTGTACATCTATCTGAAAGAACTCAATACAGATGAAGCGTTTGCAGCACAGACATTCAGAACAAACCTTCAAATCAGTTTAATGTGCTTTGGCTGTGTTGACACCAAGATTGCTCCCGGCGCCTACACACCATACGTGGGCCTTGGACACCCTCGAGGTAGCCCTAAGCGACCTGCAAACGCGGCACCTTCGAAGCGTCACCGGCAAAACTGATCTAGAGACCGGTAGGCCGATGTAGAGCTTGAAGATGACCGGAAAAACCTCCCGAACTCGCTCCCGGAAAGATCCGTCGGGGATGAGCACGTGGAGGATCTCCTAGCACCAGCGGATGGCGCCTAGGATGCCAACGGAACTCGCGCAGAGAGCCGCCGGACAGCAACTAGAGGGGTTGAGGAGAGAATTAGGGCAAAGGAGATAGTTTTGTTGTTGTTGTATGATTCGATTGATAGATGGGATCAATCGGACGTGATCCCCTCATATATATAGGGGGGTGGTCTTATCCCAATAGGAAATAATCCCAAAACTCGTTGGCCACGTTTCCCAAGCCAAAACTTACCAAAAACCTACTCATAACGGAGTCGGTTTTCGCCCGACACGGCGCCGGACGCGTCCGACGCCCTGGGCACGCGTCTGTCGCCCCCGCGCCCGGGAGAAGTCTCTGTTCCGCGTCCGTGGGGGGCTAAGCCGCGTCCGACGCTCGGCACTCAGCCGCGTCCGTCGCAGTGGCGCACACGGCCCGGCCCAAGGCGCGTCCGTCGGGACGCGTCGGCGCTAGGGCCGAGCGTCCCGACGCCCAGCGTCCGGCGCTGGCTCCCGCGCGATAGTCTGCGGACCGCGTCCGACGGGTGTCGGACGCGTCCCGGCGCCCTTGTGCAGCGCGTCCGACGCCCGTTTGGACGCCGGTTTTGCCGTTTATTCGTCCATCTTCGCCGTTGACGATGCGTTGACCCCTTCTAGACATTTTTGAGTGTCAACAGGCTGCCAATTGGCTTGAATCGATTTGGCAACACCTACTCAATTTTCTCCAACTGACGAGAAGAACTAAAGCTGGAGGAGGTGTTGAAACTCTTCTGCAGTCAAAACCATGCTTCAACTTCTCGATTATCTCTACCTGTAGCTGTCAGAAGGCAAGTCTCCTGCAGGGAGCTCCCAGTTTTCTCCCCATCATCAGTGACCTGCTCCTGATCATCACTGAAAGGGTAGAAGCTCTTGAATCGCCTGCAACAGAATGATTGGACAGGAGTCAGGAGTTTCTTATATTGTTGCCACAACTGAAATGAATTGGATGAACCTTGAAATGTTCAAAAGCAATTATCTCTTTCAGAAAGGGGAGATGTCCTTGATGTTAGATTTTGCAAATTTCAGCATATAGCCTGCTGAAACCTTGGAAATGGCAAGAAAAAGGTCTTCGGAAAGGGGCATGCCCTTGATGCTAGATTCTTGCAAAATTCAGCATGAAGCTTGCTCAATTTTGCAAGGTATTTGATTAGACATTTGCTTGCACTTGAACATGCCAGGGGTGCGCACTCATGTGTTCATGATCAAGAAATTATTTGCATTCACTTCTCAGATGTTCCTCAGCTCCACGCTGTGACAATTTTCAATCACCTCTGCATCAGTTTTGCCACTAAAATGAGCACTGCAGATTTAGAATAAATAATCTTCAATGTTGCAAAAAAGAGCTGAAAGGTCATAGTTGAGTATCAACTAAAAAGAAAACAATACCGGCCATCTAATATTTGTACAGCTAGTAAAGTAAATAAATGGTACTAAATGAAATGATTAATGTCATATACTGGCTGGCTACATGACAAAGACTGTAGTACTATACTTGAAAGATAAGTACGTGTAAAACATACTGTGTAAGTGTGGACTTGCCTCCATTCGCTAACGAGTATATCCAAGGCTCTTGATCTTGCATGCTCCTTGTTCCTATGTTTTGGTGTAGCTACTCTTGGGATCGGGTTGACCTACTACTTAATAGCTATGGAAATCTACATCTCCTATAATCGAGGTGCCCAAAATCAATTTTTTTTTAGAAAAGATAATATATTAATAATATCCTAGCATCTGCACCAATAGATGCATATAGCTAATTCTTATTACACCACAACACTTGTAACTAAAAAACAAGTCATAGACACAAGAGTTTCGGGACCTAGTTGCCTCGTGGAAAGATAACGGTGCCACACATGTCCTCCAGCTGTCAGTCAGAACACCTTCTTGCACCGAACCGTCCGCCGCCATAACAAGCAGGTCATCTCGGTAACTCAAAATTGTTGGTCCCCACCCACGCTGGTCTCCTACCAATTTTATGGGCGCTTCCCACGCCGGCCTCCTCGCTAAAGTCATGGTCCACTGCCAACAGATGCAAGGCCCTCGAATCACCGCGCCAACTCCCTCCTCCTGACTGCCTAGTTTCTTCCGTCATTGTCACCGTAAACTTAAGTCCTCAACTAGGCCACCACCTTCCTCGTCTTGAACCTGGCCGCCGAAGAAAACAAACCAAGCACAATCTTCCAAAACGACGCCTCCAAGAAGGATCGCGATGCTACTGACGCCACCGTCGTCTGACCGGTAGGTCCAGATTTTCACCAGGGAAGACAACCCACACACAGGGAAGAGGCTTGGAAGATTGACGCTTCCAAGGAAGAAAACGACGCCCGAAGACGTCGTCGTCATCGGCCCAACAGGGGAAAGCTTTCACCATGCTAACTCAACCCCGTGTACAGCTTTGGCCACAATTTGTCCACTGCGCCAGCCGCCACCTTGTTTGACCGAGCCTCCCGATGTTGTTGATGATGTAAGCCACCATCTCTGAAATCACCAACCAGCAGCTCCGACCATCGTCGTGCCGATGACTCCCACGCCGGAAAGGAGTGCCCTGCCGCCGCCCTCCCGGCAACCCACACGGCCATGCCGGCGGCTACCCCAGCAACGACGCGATGAGAAAGGCAAGTGGAGTTGGGGAGAGGTGGTGGCGATTAAATCGAATTTGATTTCAGGCGATCGCAACTTCATGCTGCCAGGTCGAGCGCGTGACCCTAGCCAACTCGCCCACGCCCAACCGGAGTTAAAGAAGGAGATGACAACGGTGATGGCCTCCCTCTTCGGCTTATACTTTTTTCCAAACTCTGACGAGCATGGAAGGGGTTCTAGGGGGCCTGGACATCCAAACTCTGGGGACACAGAGGGACTTTGGGTTTGGTCGGGGTGTCGCTGCCACTTTTTCTGGTGTTAGAGAAGAAATTGGTGGCATGAGGAAAGACGAAGACCCCGAGTGCAATAGGGTCCTGTCGAAGCTCAATAACATAGCTTCGACAAAGACACTACCGTGCCACGGCAGGGTGGTGGGGCGGCGACGGGGTGAGGTTGAGCTGATGGTTTGGACGTGCTAGCACGAGGTGGAAAATGAACGATGACTGAAAAGAGGACATACGTTTGGATTAGAGATTGACGGTCACCATTGGTCGCCTCAATGAATCGGTAGTTTGAGATGCCCTAAAATTAGAAACGTCCTAGTTTCTTGGTTGTACCTATAAAAGAATCAGAGGCGACATCTCCCAAAGAATTCTAAATCAGAGCACGTTTTTCGTTCTTGCAAAATTTTACCGAATAATAATCCAAAAATTTCGTATTTGTTGGTGGGCCTCGAAAAAATTCTGGTCAAAAAACTCAGCCGAATTTGGCCACCCTCCCAAATCAGGCGCTACAGGGCCCAAAAGGCCCACCATATACCTCCGACCCTAAATTCCATATTCTTCCCCCAATTCCCAAATCGGCAGCCAGCTCGTGCTCGTCGCCGCCGGCGCCGCCACCTCGTTGCCGCCGGCGCTGCGCGGCCACCAGCCGCGGCGCCCTCCGTCGAGGAGCAGAGCAACCCCACGCTTGGAGCCAAACGTATGGAGCCAGCAACAGACAGCAGATCCGGCTCCGGCCATGTCGCCGCCCGCGATTGGTCGCGCTTGCCGGAGGACCTGCTGGTAAGCCTCCTCGGCGCGCTGCACGTCGCCGACGCCATCCGCTCGGGCGCCGTCTGCGCGTCCTGGCACTCTGCCTACGCCGCGTTCCGTCGGCTCCGCCTGCCGTCGCCGCGGCAGCCGCCCTGCCTGCTCTACGCGTCCGACGCCCTCGACCCCAGCGCCGCCGCGCTGCACTGCCCGTGCACCGGCGCCACGCTGCGGATCCCCTTCCCGCGGCCCCCGCTCGCCCGCCGGCCCCTGCTTGGCTCCGGCCACGGGTGGGTTGTCACCGCGGACGAGGCCTCCGACCTCCACCTCGTCAACCCCGTCACCGGCGCGCAGGTCGCGCTGCCGCCCATCGCCGCGCTCGACGTGGTGGAGCGCGGCGCCGACGAGCACGGCGGCCCCGCGTACCTCGTCTCCGACGATTCTCGCAAGTACAGCTGCGTCACGCGCCAGTTCGTGGTGCGCACGGATGTGGCCGCCCTGCCGGTGGACCGGGCGTACGAGTTCGTGTACTACCGCGCCGTGCTCTCGGCCAGCCCGTCCGCCGGGCGCGCCTGCGTCGTGCTGCTCCTGCACATGCCTGACGGCGAGGTCTCCTTCGCCAGGCTCGGCGACGACCGGTGGACTTGGGTCGCGCCGCGCAATGACGACGACGACGGCGGCACTGGTCTCCCGTCGAGGTCCGGCTACACTGACGCCTTGTACAGTGCCGCCGATGGCTGCTTCTACCTGCTCCGTGTAGATGGCTTCATGTGCAGCTTGGAGCTTAACGGCCCTTTGCTGGTGGCGCGTAAGGTCCTCGACTACATCCCGAAGTCTTCTGCACTAACCAAATACCTCGTTCAGACACCGTCCGGTGACATCTTGCAAGTTTGGAGGATGGTGGACTACATGGACTCGTCGACGCCGGTGCACTTTCCACCAGACTACGTTGATGACGGCGAAAGGGGTATGGACCCGTGTCTGGAGCTAAACACAATTGAGATGAAACTGTACAAGGTTGACCTGTGTCGACAGAGGGCCGAGCTGATCGAGAGCCTGCCAGAGTATGCATTGTTTCTTGGCTTCAATGGCTCTATGTGTCTACCGGTAAAGGATTTCCCAGGGCTAAAGCCGAATTGTGCTTACTTGACCGATGACTCCGTAGAGTTTGTGAATTTCTCGAAGCTTAACCGGCGTGAAATTGGTACGTGGAGTATGGCAGAGCAAAGTTTGTCGAAGCTTGTTGACATCTCACCAACTGCTTATCCTTGGTTGAATTGGCCATCTCCTATCTGGATTCAACCATCCCTTCTGTAGCTAGTGGAGGATCCTTGCAAAAGCTGTTGCACTTTTTATCTAAATAATTGCCATTATTGGCTTTCGTTTCAAATAGTTGTTGTGACCATGAGTTATAAGTATTGTCTAGGTAATTTCGATTGTAAATTAATAAATTGATTTATATCGCTACTCCAAACAGTTTTGTTGTATTATATCTGTCAAAAAGGCAAATATTTGAAGAAGGATGGTTACTTGTTTGAAGGAGCCTGATGGCCCACAGCAAGACTGCATCCTTCCTGGGTCCATCAGCGGGAAGCCAGGGACAACCGTGGCAACAAGATGGTTTTGCTGGCCATTGAGTTCCACGAGCTGATCAACAAGATCCTTATGCTGGGCAGTGATTAGTGGACTCTGAGCAGTGAGGAGCAGAAGGACAGCTTCCTACAGTCAGATTCAATGTGCTGCAGCATGAATACCACAAGTTGATTGGTCATATGTGTTCACAATGTTTGATATGCAGAGCTTTGTCAAGGAACTCAAGTCCTGGAGGTCCTGAGTTTTGTCCCCTTTGTGATTGTAAGAGCATCTCCAAGGGTTAGGCAATTGGAGTTTGGCATTTGAGGCAATTTGCAACTCTCCAAATGAAAATGGCAAGGCTAAAAGGTTGTGATCTCCAAGGATTATGCATTTGCACTTGGCATTTGACGGAATTTTGGGCATGCGAGAGGGACATGCGGCGAGAAAAAGTCGCGCGGGGGGGGTAAGAGAAACGTGGACCGAGATATGCCAAGCCAGACTACCTTGGCATATATGCCAACTCTTGAGCTCTATTTGCCAAGTTAAGGAAAATGCAAAGGCTAAATGCAAAACCATTGGAGGGGAGTTTTTAGGAGTTTTTAGCAAATTGGTAAATGCAAAGGCTAATTGCATAGCCCTTGGAGATGCTCTAAGGAGGTCGTTGACACTGGTTTGCTATTGTCACACATATGCAGCAGGCACCCAAGGGAAATCCTGCCGGCCTCGCGGCTTCAGTCAGAATAGGATCAGAAACTCTTCGATGAAGCGTTAGAGGGTGATGATTCTATTGATGGCGTTAGATTTTGTGAAGAGTCTGAACAGAAAGACATGATCTGCTTCAACGAAGGCAGCAAGGCACTAAGATGGTTGTTATATGTACCTTCAACTGGAGTATGCCAAAGCCGTTTCCTGAGAAATGACGCAAGATTCTTGAAAGAATTAAAGAGAAGATGAAGACTACCTGCAGATATATCTAATACCGAGGTTTGTCAATTTAAGTGACACTATATGACTTTGATTTGGCATTTCTTAACTGAATTCTTGCACAGGTAATCATATTGTATATGGTAATCATGTTTGCAGAGAGATTTCAAGAAATTCATGGTTGAAGATCCAGGATTATTTGCTAGTAGGATCAGTGCTGCTGATATTGAAGTTGTTAATCCTGCTAGCAATGCTGTTGAGGAACATGGTTCGAAGTCATTCCATGCAGAGGAGATCAAGAAACAGGGGACACGACATTATACAGGAAAGATCTTGATCAAGCTTGTTTTTACTATTTTTGCATTTTCCCAAATGATAATACTATGGCTATCGATCTGTGGGGCACACTTAAGTTGTTTTGTTGTTTCATTTGTTGCTAAAATTAAAAACCAAAGTAAATTGCGACACAATGGAGTTCCTTACAGTCCTTTTATTATTGTTTCATCCAATGATACAGGAAAAATACAAATATAACACAGGGAATTCGCCAGTGACATTCTGCAAGTTTGGAGGTCCAAGGACTGCATCTGACTCGTGCCAGTGCACTTTCCACCAGACTATGTGGACGACGGTGAAAGGGGTATGAACCCATGTCTGGAGCTCAACACAATTGAGATGCAGCTGTACAAGGTTGACCTGCTGCAAGAGCCTGCTAGGTATGCATTGTTTGTTGGCTTCAATGGCTCTCTGTGTCTGCCGATAAAAGATTTCCCTGTATTAAAGCCGAACTGTGCTTACATTACTGACGACTCGCAGAGTATGTGAGTTTCTATAAACTTAACTGCTGAGAAATTAGTATTGGAGTATGTCAGAACAAAGTATGTTGAAGCTTGTTGATGTCTCACCAACTACTTATCCTTGGTTGAATTGGCCATCTCTTATCTGGATTCAACCATCACTTTTCTAGCTAGTGGGGATGCTTACAAAACTGTTGTACTTTTTATCTGAATAATTGCCATTATTGGCTTTCATTTCATATAGTTGTGACCATGAGTTATAAGTATTGTCTAGGTAACTTTGATGGCAAATTAATAAATCGATTTATTTTGCCACTCCAAATAGTTTTATTGTATTATCTGTTAAGGCAAATATTTGAAGATGGATGGTTCCTTGTTTCAAGGAGCCTGGCCCACAGCAAGATTGCATCCTGCCTGGGTCCGTCAGCGCGGACCACCGTGGGTTCTGCTGGCCATTGAGTTCTACAAGCTGATGAACAAGATTCTTGTGCCGGCCAGTGATTAGTGGGAATCATGATAGCTTCCTGCAGGTCAGGTTCGATGTGCAGCATGAATACTGCAAGTTGATCGGTCATATATGTTCACCATGTCTGATGTGCGGAGGCGGAGCTTTGTCAAGGAACTTTCTGCAGGTCCTGGGTTTTGTCCCCTTTGTGATTGTAAGAAGGTTGTTGACACTGGTTTGCTATTATCACACATGTGCAACAGGCACCCAGGGGCAATCCTGACCGCTGGCGCAGCTTCAGTAAGTATTGGATCAAAAACTCTGATGAAGCATTAGAAGGTGATGATTCTATGGATGATTGGATGGGTTGAGATTTTGTGAAGACTCTGAACAGAAAGGACATGATCTGCTTCAACAAAAGCAACATGGCACTAAAATGGTTGTTCAATGCACCTTCGACTGGAGTATGGCCAAAGCCATTTCGTGAGAAAGGACGTAAGGTTCTTGAAATTAAAGAGAAGATGAAGACTACCAGACGTTTGTCGATTTTAAGTGACACCACATGACTCGTGGGCTATACATTCTTGCAGCAGCTCGTGTCAGGTCCATCGGACAACACGCTCTTTCCCTTACGGTCGCAGATGCCTTACCAGTGAGCGCATGCACAGCGAGGCGAGACGCAGACGCAGACCTCACGAGTCAGTAGTCACGTCAGAATTGTGGAAACTCGAAACGAGACTCACCAAACTCGGCGCTGTTCGCTTTTACAAAGTGGTGCGTGCTCTGCCTCTCCCGTTCTGGACTTGTGACTCGGTTGCTGCTCCAGCTAATGTTGCAGGTTTGTTAGCAGTTGCAAGTTGCATCAACCCAGTGATGGAACTGATGGTTACTGTAAAAGCGATTGTTTGCTGAATATTTTAACTCCATGGTAAAAGAAAGTCAAGCAAAAAACTGTTACTAGGGTAGACTTGCAGAACCAGATGTCAGAGCGATAGAGCCAGTGCTGAACTGCTAATCATCATTGAGTTTAACAATCATAATAGGAATGATACCCAGTCATTTGGATTCTAAGGATCATAACAGCTCAATGGAAAGATGGAACACAGGCAATAAACATCAAATCAAAGTAACCAGAAGCACGGAATCATGGCCAAATGGTTGTTTTAACGAATGAATTTCAGGTACAGATAGATGTTCACATTCTAAGAACATGAAGCAGAAACACAAGGGTTCATGACGAATTACTGGACTAACCATTCCAAAACCACTACCACGACAACTAATATGACAAAATATTGCGATACTAGTAGTAAGGCCAACGTAGTCAAGTCTTCGCCACCGGGGAGAATCACAAAGTTTATTTACATTTTGTTTCCTCAAGACGATCAGAACCTCTTCAGTGCCATTCAACCGATGTTGTTACCAGCTCCACCACCTCCGTAGTTTCATCCTTCACCACGGGCTCGACCTTCTGCTTGCCGAACACCAAAGTTAAAACACATCATAATCAGGGAAGAAACATGAAACCAGAAGAAACATGTCAAGATTCTACCATGAGCTATTTATTCTATTTCATTAGCAAAAATAAGAGAATCTTACCTGTAGAAAGCAAGACCTATCGATACTAACCACAGCTCCAGCTTAGTTAGCTTTACTGTTGAGGCAAACTTGCCAAGGAACTCAACGATAAGTGGCTAAACATAAACAGAAACAAAAAGAATGTGAGAACAGTACACCTAAATCTATCTATATTAGTCAAGAAAAAAAAATTCCTTCTAGAGATTCTATCGAGTATAACTGTTAGGACCGCCAATAAACAGATGATTCCCTGAAATGCCCTTGAATATATTGAGCTCATCTGGTTTACGTGAATTCAATTCGTTGAACACCTAATAAGAAGATAATAAATGCGATGCCAGGCCACTAGTGCATTTGTTGTATAAAATAGAACTTTGGAGTCACATTAGGAAGAAACTTCTTTTCCAAGTGAAAGCTACAACACAGAACCTGGCAGAGAACAAATCTGTTGAATATGAAGATCTTTTTCACTTTATCTGCATGAGTTTTATCATCATTTTTCAACTGCAAGAGGCTTACTCCCTTGAAGTTGAGAGTAAGCAGGACTGAAACTTGAAATAAAACCTAAACAGAGAACCACAGTTTAGTAGGAAGATCTATATTAAGAAACACAAAATATAGCGGCATATTTAGCATACCATGATAATCAAGTTTCTCCACATGATATTTGTTATCATTGGCTCCCTGAAAAGGTGATAAGAAATCATTTAGCACTGCTAGCACAAATATTTTTGACACTTCGATAGCAACATACAAAGATGAATGCTGAAATAAATTTTGTGCAACCGAAATGGTCTAGCAACTAAAAATATCTACAATCTTATATTTACAATTTATTGCAAAATACTTCATCTGACCATCAAATGTAGGTCCCTTTAAGTTTGTCATAAGTCAAATCTTTTTAAACTTTAATATCATCAATAATTAAAATTTCACAGATTGGCAACACAAGATTGATGTTTGCAGATTCATCATGAAAAATACTTTCACTTTTCTATTTGGAATTTGTATTTTTTATACTGTAGATATTGCTGATTATTGTATTAGAGGCCATGTCAATGTCAATGTCCGAGCAGAGTTGTAATCAGAGAAAATAGTGTACAACTACTGAACATATTCAGTTTAAACAATGCTAGAAGAGAGATGGCGATTCACTGCCATGTCCATAATGTTTGCTAACCAGATAACTTCTCCCTACTGGGGTCTCTCCATAAGATGGTAGATGAGCAAATGTGCACATTTACAAGAACAAATCTTCTCCCTACTGGGGTCTCTCCATAAGGTGGTTCGTCGGTGGTTCTGTTGCCAATGCACAGGCACCCAAAGTGTCCATAATTAGGTTAACCCACAGCAACTGTCAGCCAAGGGAGCAAAATTAGAATTTTACCCAAGACCACAGAAACTACAGCTAATAATTCAGATATTTTTAGAAATACTATCTGGACATGCACAGAACTAAAGAAATCTGTGAAGTATGTTTTTACAAAGTAAATGAAGATACTGCAACTTCCAATAGATCTATCATAATATAAAAGGATCTGAACTCAAACCTGAACAGCATTCAACGGCATGTTCCTAGAACTGACAGCAGCGACTACATTGATCATCAGCGCTGTGACGTTGACCCTTAGATGGAACTGTATAAACTTCTGTATGTTTGCATACACCGAACGACCCCATCTGATGACCTGAAGCCAGACCCAAACACAATGAACTACAGTAGCAGAAGGCTAACAAGAAAAGATAAAGAAAGTTAACGAATCCTCACAACTGATCCAAGATTTTCATCCAGGATAAAGATATCAGAACTCTCCTTGGCAACATCAGTTCCATGAATGCCCATTGATAGACCAATGTCTGCCTGCAAGTTTCAGAGTTTGTTAAGTACTGCACTACAAAACGATATTTCTTGAGAAAATCAATGGGAAGATGCTTGTTTAAATTACATATTAGGAACTTCAAAGTTCAGGTTCAAAATGAGGCTGGTTTCAGTGTAAAATATTAGAAATTTCATAGGGACTAGTAGTCCACAAACCTCATGGAAATAGCAAATAGATAGGCACAAGGAACAATTTTCCCTCATGTTAGCATGGTTGTATTTGTATTTTTGGTCATCAGTGGGTAGCCATATCTTGACATGAAGTAACCCCCAAATCTTGACGCACCCAATGAAGTATTGAGCCAGTGTGGGTAAATTAAGGGATTGCCCTTCGGTTAGAGCCTAGACAGCTTATGCAATACTGTACTACTAATAAGTAATAACTGAATCGCAGCAAGTTTCGTAGTGCTACATAGGTCATTTTCATGGTTTTTTCATCAATTGTTCTCAAGCCGATAACCTGGGCATAAGCAATGTCACAAAACATGAGCAACAAGAAACTTGCTTGTTGCCACAATATTTCACATTGGGTCATTTGGTTCACACTAATGTATATTATTTCTGTTACCCGACATGGATACAGGCGCTCGGGAAGAGGGAGCCAGGGGTAGGGAGGGGGCTACAATGACATATACTATTACTAACCACAGAAAATATTACAATAGTATCATAACAATGCAATGTTAGGGAAAATGCAAGGATAGTAAACATACAAATATTTTTTCAGCAGCTTCCTCCCTTTCTAAGTCTGACAGCACCCGGAATGTTTTTCCTTCAATGATGACAGGCTCCGACACTGTTATGAACCAGGATATTTAGGGGGATAACTAGGCCTTATGCTTTGCCAAGAGCTTAGGATAACTAGGCCTTATGCTTTGCCAAGAGCTTGAGAGGTTGGCCTTATGCTATGCCAAGAGCTTGAGAGGGAGATTAGATTGTTTCTTCATAATTCATTGCTTGATTTCCATTGTGCCCCATGGGCTGAATATAAAGGGTACATAGAACTAACACCTCTTGTGCCTAGACAATATGGTACTAATCCTATAGACAAATAACTAAGAGAGACACTAATTAACACTAATGGGCTTAAGGCCCAACTAGGACACTTGCGCCCCTACGGCGCCCCTCTTTATGCCCATGACATCTCCCCCGCCCTCGAAGACCCGCTCGTCCTCGAGGCGGAGAGCAACGCGAAATAGGGTTAAGCCTTTTACATCTCGGCTTCCCCTTTTTATTGAGGACTAAAATACAAGGATATCCACCGGATCCCATGGGAAGAGCGCCGTGCCGCCTTCATGTAGGCCGAAGGGTGGAGGGTGAAGCGGCCGCTCTTATCTTTGGAAGTGTCTAGCACCACGGCGGGGCCAAGGATGAATGAGATAGCCTTTGATGCCCGATGCTTCAGTTGCTTTGATGCGAGGTCGCGCACCGGAAACGCCCATACTTGGACCTCCACTGCAATTGGAGCAGCAGGCCGTATCGGCGAGGTCGAGTGGAGGAACACGCACGGCAACGACGAGCTGAGGAGCATGCGTATCTGCCGCACCATGCGACGGACAAGCATTCCTCGCACTGCTGCCTGGAGGCGCACCGTTGCTTGCTCCCTTGATGCTTTTGTGGCACGAAGAGCCTGCGCTCGGCGACGTACCAGGAGCCCCCGTGCTGCTGCCTGGAGGCGTATAGCCGCCCGGCGTTCACGGTCCTCCTTATCCTTCACCTGGAGACGCTCCAGTTTTGCGGTCACCTCCGCAAGGATGCGCAGGCAGTCGTTGATGCCAACGGATAGCCGGTGGAGCGGGTCGGGGCACGGGGGCGGTTTGAATCGCTGGAGCAGGAGCTCGGTGAAGCGACGCCATGCGATGAAGCGACGCCAGGCCGGGGTGCCTTCGTCCTCCTGGACTTGGAGGAACCAAACCCGGGCGTCACCCTCCAAATTGCGGGAAGCCAGCCACACTTTTTCTTCCTCCATGATGCGCTCCCGGCGGAAGAAGGACTCGCACTGGTCGACGAAGGCTACAGGATCAGTTGTCCCCGCAAATTTAGGGAGATCCATCGAGGGGTGATGGCTGAGGCGGAGCATTGGGCGGAGTTGGCGTATATCTGCGGAGCCTCAGGGATTTGCTTCGCAAACAAGTCGCGCGGATGGCGCGGAGACGACCCGCGCGGAGTCGCGAATGACGCAGACGGCGCGGAGAAGGGCCGCGCGGACGGCGCGGAGAAGAGTCGCGCAGATGGCGTGGAGAAGCCCCACCGGCGGCGCGGAGAAGACCCACACGCGGAGGAGATCGATGCGGACGACGCGATGCTGCACCCGACGCCGCTGTCCCGGTCGCGCGGATGACGCGTTCGCGGAGTCGTGGACGGCGCGGCGATGTGCCGCAGAAGACGACGCGGCGACGCGCAGCGATCCGGGCGATGCGGCGCGTGGGCGCGCGGAGAGATGCCCCCGCGGACGATGCGGGAAGACCCGCGCGGTCGCGAACGACGCAGACCGCGCGAAGCGGCCTGCGGATGCGGACGGCGCGTGCGACGGTGGTAGGCTGAGGCGGCGGATGGTGGTGGGGATCGGGAGGAAGTGATCGGGATCGCTGCTGTTGGCGGCGGCCGATGGAGATGGAGCGCGGCGGTGGGGGCCGTGGTGGATCGGGCGGCGATCTGGATTGTTTTTTTTTTTTTTTGGAAACGGAGGGAATTGGCGGCGGGGCTGGATCGGGGATTGCGGCGGCGGTGTTAGGGTTTAGTGCGGCTCGGGGTTTTTTTTTTTTTTTAAAGAGGATCGACAACGGCCGTGGATGGAGGATCGAAGGCTATCGATACCGCCTGTTATGAACCGGGATATTTAGGGGGATAACTAGGCCTTATGCTTTGCCAAGAGCTTAGGATAACTAGGCCTTATGCTTTGCCAAGAGCTTGAGAGGTTGGCCTTATGCTATGCCAAGAGCTTGAGAGGAGATTAGATTGTTTCTTCATAATTCATTGCTTGATTTCCATTGTGCCCCATGGGCTGAATATAAAGGGTACATAGAACTAACACCTCTTGTGCCTAGACAATATGGTACTAATCCTATAGACAAATAACTAAGAGAGACACTAATTAACACTAATGGGCTTAAGGCCCAACTAGGACACTTGCGCCCTACGGCGCCCCTCTTTATGCCCATGACAGACACATTGGGCAATGGCTCTTGCAGTTTGAAGATTATCACCAGTACCCACGCGCACCTAACAATTCAAATAACTGAAAAGTGACGACTGAGAATTAACTTTAAGTAAACGTCTCTAGACGAAGCAAAGATATGGATTATGGAAGATAACATAAATAGCGACCTGTCCCTTCTGGAATCTGGATGCATCTATTATAAAGTGACACAGAAACATGGTAGTACCTTAATGCCAGCTGCGTGACATAAACGAACAGAATCTTGAACTCCAGGACGGCAGAGATCCTGCGTCAGTTAACAGATGTATATTACTGGTATATTGACGATGATGGCTAACAGAGGCAGCACACTAACTGTACAATATTTGCTATATAAGAAAGAAGGGAACAGCGAAAAGCAAACAGCAGTCTTATATCATGTGGTTATTAGCACATTCTTCATCAATATCATCTAGGATACAAGATAATTTAGAAATCATCAAGATCATCATAATTTAGAAATCAAAGTTGTGGGAAAAAATCTAGAATACAAGATGCTGCCTGAATTGGCAACGAACAACTGTTATAGTGGTTTTGTAATCATTCAATTTCTAGTGTTATTAATTGGTTAAAGTTGTCGTTTCGACCAAACAGTTTATACAGAGAAACATTGACAAATACAAATTCAGTGAAAAAACTGATAAATAGATCAGTTCAAATGTACGGTCACATTGACCTCTAAGGGGCATAATAACAGGTTTAATTCATTTACATGAAAGAAGCTGAAAATTAGAGACAAACAAATACTTCGTGCGAAATGTGTGGAACAAATACTATTGAAAGGTAGCATTAGCAATAAAAAGAGAGAAGGAGAGTGCATTTATCAGAATATTTCAAAAATTAGCAGCAATCAAACTCAAAAGTTATGAACCTTTATCCCCACAATTCCAAGCATAATCAGGTTATCTTCATGCAGTTTCCACTCTTCCCTGAGATCTTCATCTGGAACATCATCCATCTCATGAGTTCTATAGGCAAACACAACACAACGGAGGCTAGCAGCAGCCATATCTTCAATGAATTTCTTGAATTCAGCAACCTGAAATATTAATAAACTAAGATCATACTTTGCAAATGAAAAGAACGAACACGAAATTCCCTTCAAACTTTGAAGAATAGAAATACTTTTTTCTGGAGTCATTGAAATATTGAATGCTTCAAACCATCTGGGTCAATCTAGCCTATCTTGTCTGGCACCACCATCAATATAAGCTAACATGCAAGCTGGCTGGCATTCATTCTCTGTTGCCAAGGAAATAGCCATGTGAAACCCAAGAACTTACTTAGATTTAAGCATTGCCTAGTGGCACCTGTACAGATTTTGGTGGACGCACGCATTTGTTGGATCAGAAAACTATCAGGGCAATATCCCATAGGTACCCTTGGTCCATGTAAGGAAGGCCACCTGATGATCAATTTATGTAGAGATGACAATAAGATGACCCCTAAAACGAAGGAAACATGAAAATTCAAGAACATATTCTCTCTTTATAGAAAGGGCAAATATGTCTACCAAAGCGATCTTAAGAAGATGCTCAAATGCTAAATTGCTAGCACCAACCATCATGTTCATAATAGGAGTAACCTACTCAGTTGACACTTGGAGCTGCTTGTGCAGCATTTTTTTAGGCACAACACATACGGCGTCAAAGTTACCTCGACAATACTTCTAAGATACAAATATCTGAATAAAAAAGTCAATAACAGATATTATTCATCAGATAAGAATAAGAAAGGTACTCCAACAGTTTTTGCAAACATCCTCCACTAGCTTAGATAAAGGATGGTTGAATCCAGATAGGAGATGGCCAATTCAGCCAAGGATAACTAGTTGGTGACACATCAACAAGCTTCGACATACTTTGCTCTGCCATATCCCAAATACCAATTTCTCGCCTGTTATGCTTGTTGAAATTCACGAATTCTAAGAAGTCGTCAGTTATGTAAGCACAATTGGCCTTTAACCCAGGGAAATCCTTTACCGGTAGGCACAGAGAGGCATTGCAGCCGAGGAACAATGCAATCTCCAGCAGGTTCTTGATGGGCTCCACCTTGTGTCCATGGAGGTCAACCTTGTACAGCTGCATCTCAAACGTGTTGAGCTCCAAACACGGGTCCTGACCCCCTATGCTGTCGTCCACAAAGTCCGGCGGATATTCCGCCGGTATATCGGTGTCGACGTAGTCCCTCAACCTCCAAACTTGCAAGATGTCACCGGCCGGTGTCCGTTGAGGTCCAAGCTGCACATGGAGGCATCGAATCGGAGCAGGTAGAACAGGCCGTCGGTGGCACTGTACATGGCGTCACGGTAGCCGTACCTCCAAGGGAGACCGGCCGTGTCGTCGTCTTCCGGTGGCACCCACGTCCACCGATCGTCACCGAGCCTGGCGAAGGAGACCTCGCCCTGCGGCATGTGCAGGAGCAGCACGACGCAGGCGCGCCCGGCGGACGGGCTCGCCGAGAGCACGGCGCGGTCGTACACGCACTCGTACGCCTCGTCCAGTGGCTCCACGATGGTCGGCTCCTTGTCCACCTCGAACCGGCGCTTGCGATAATTGTACTCCGGCAGATTCTCGTAGACGAGGTACGCCGGCGCGCCCTGCTCGCCCGTGCCGCTCCGCACATGGTGGAGTGCGGTGATGGGCGGGAGCGCCAGCTGGGCGCCGGTGACGGGGTTGAGCAGGTGCAGGTCGGAGGCCTCGTCCGCGGTGACCAGCCAGCCGTGGCCGGAGCCCAGCAGAGGCCGGCGGGCGAGCGGGGGCCGCGGGAAGGGGATCTGGAGCGTGGCCCCGGTGGCCGGGCAGTGGAGCGCGGCGGCAGCGGCGCCGGCGGCGACGGCGTCCGAGGCGTAGAGCAGGCAGGGCGGCTGCCTCGGCGACGGGACGCGGAACCGGCGGAACGCCGCGTACGCCGCGTTCCAGGTGGTGCAGACGGCGCCGGAGCGAACGGCGTCGGCGACGTGCATCGCGCCGAGGACGCTGACCAGCAGGTCCTCCGGCAAGCGCGACCAATCGCGGCCGGCGACGGCGTCGGCGACAAGGCCGGAGCCGGATCTGCTGTAGTCCGTTGCTGGATCCATACGTTACGTTGTAGGAATTGGGCAGTGGCGTGGAGTTGCTCTGCTCCTCGCCGGCAGGAGGGCGCGGCGGCTGGTGGCGGCGCAGCGCCGGCGGCAACGAGGTGGCGGCGCCGTCGACGACGAGCACTCGAGCTGGCTGCCGATTCGGGAAATTGGGGAAGAATATTTAGGGTCTGGAGCCTTTTGGGCCTGATTTGGGGATTTGGGCGGGGTGACCACATTTCGCTGATTTTTTTTTTTTTTTTTTTTTGACCGAGATGAAAATCTTTTTAGGACCCACCCCACAACAAAATCAGAATTTTTTCGGATTTTTCGGTGAAATTTTGTCAAAATTTAAAACTATGCTCTGATTTAGGTAGGGGTCACCTCTGCTTCTACTCGAGCACACCGAGCGGCCCATGACTAATCGAGAAATTGTATGTATCATCTTATACTAAATCTTGTAAAGGCGTAAGAAGCTCGCGTCCCTTACACTAGCCCCCACAACCCGTCTCTCACCCTCCTCCACAGCCCCCAATGAAGCATCCTAATCAAGGAACAAATCATCTCGCATCTCGGAACAAATCATGGAACAAATCTCCGAGTACTACACACTTCAAATTCAAACTCACGAAGCCTGCGTGCTGCCGAGCGTAAGTCCTCCCCGTCCTCCTCGCCATCTCCTCGGCGAGCCGCTGCACGGCCGTCGTCCTGCATCCGTCGTGCTGCGACAAGACCGCGTGCTGCCTAGCGTCCGTCGTTACCGTCCTCCTCGCGATCTCCTCGGTGAGCCGCCGCACGGCCGTCGTCCTGCGTCTGTCATGCTGCGACAAGCCCGCGTCTCAAGTCGCAACTCGCAACATCGCCCTCCTCTCGCTTCGATGTGCGCAAGTGGCCACCAGCCGTGCCTCCCCACACCAGCGCTAGACCCGTCGGATCCTGCCGCAGCCAAGCCGCGCGCCGCCCACTCATCATGTGCGCGAGTGGCGGCGCCTGGTTTCGGGCACGCGGCCCGCGGTGGCGGCGGAATTCCGACGTGCGGGTGGCGGCGGACGGATCTCGGCGCACGGGCCGCGATGGCGTTGGAATTCCCCACGGTGGCCGCGGCGGCGGATGGTTTGCAGCGTGCAGGCGGCGGCCTTCTCTACCCTCTCCAGATCCCGCAAGTGGTGGTCCTAGATGGAGTTCTCTGGTCAAGAGAGGGCAAGTCATGTCCGTGGATCCAAGCGACGCGGTGCAAGTAGATGCCACGGCGTGCCGGAGCGAGGCGACGGCGGATGCGCCCTCCCGCACAGCGCCACCACTGCTCGGCCGCAATCTCCTCGCCGATTTCGTGGCCTCCCACTCCGATGGCAAGTGCTGCTTGCTTATGTTATTGGTGCCGGCCTGTTCGTCTTTTGGCTCAATGGAGATCGGTTCAATGCAGGTCTTTTCTCAGGGCCAGCTATGCTGTCATCATCATACGTCACTGGTGAGCCCTTGGAACCAGACAACTTTTGTTCAATTAGTTGTGTTGAACCGAACAAGCTGTCTTGAAACTAGGCTTGGCTTGTAAAACCCTCGAGCTAAATGTCACAGGATGCTCGGTGTAGTTAACTGCAAGTTATTTTAGTTCAGCTCCGAATGACAAAATAAGACAGTTCGATTCACAAAGCAGTTATGACAGATTATATTACAGTGCTGTATTTTCCCCATGCTTCTTCAAACCATATTGCAGTGCTTTAGTTGCAATAATCTAATATTTTAGTCCCTGAGTATCCTTCTCTTAAATGAAGTATCCAGCTCATGTCAGCCTGAACGTATGCAAAATTTTATCTAGGTGTCCATGCTTTTGGTGTCTACCACTGGATCAGAAGGTAGTGTCTTTTTCAAAGAAAACAATAATCATCTGGTTTCCAATAATCTTCAAAGATGTTTTACTGTCTCGGTAAGTTAGTATGACACAAATTTTGATTTTCCGCTTCTTGTTGTTTAGCTCTCTTGTGTGTAATTTGCATGTTCAGTGGCTTTACCTATCTGCCAATTTTAGACAAATTGAAGTTCAGTTGAGTTGTGGCAATTTTAACAAGTTTTCAGGTTATTTCTTGCTGATGTTCTATGTGAACCAGAAAATTACAGTTGAGGATTTTCTTTCTGATGACAATTATAAGAGAGACCTCTCTCTTGTCTAATCTAGATTAATAACCTCAAATAAATTAATCAACTGGATTATTGCAGCTTGTATCATGCTGATTTGGCTGTGCAGGAAAAGAGGGCCCTCCAAGCACAATGCCTATGATCCGACCAAGAGGCATGATCTTAAAGATGGTGCCCTGTTTGCTTGTTCCTCTGAAGCAAAAACTTGCCAACAATCAGTTAAAATAAAGGGAAGATTGCTTCATTGATTTTGAAGTCAAGAGATGATAGAATTGGGTTGTTAGAAATAATGGAGAAAATTACATATGCCAGAACTACTATTCAGGTACATCAGCTCTTAATTCTGAAAAGGACAAACTGCATTGTAACTTGGAGAAAGCTGCTACTGATCTAAAGACAATAGAAAACGATATTGAGGTTCAACTGAAAACTATAATTGGGACATTTTACTTTGACATTTTGTTACTCTTTCACAGTTTTGTCGTGCTGACATGAATGATTCTCAATTTGTTTATTTCAGGTACACGAGATATTTGTTTAATCGTATAAAGATGGATGCCTCTGATAAAATTTGGCAAGCTTTTGTTGTGTTCTTGCCAGACCAAACAGTTGGGGTTCAGGGTGACCTGCCAGCCCACTCCAATGCTGTTGATTTAAGGGGGTTCAGGGTTACCAACCAATCTCACTATAGTTGAACTATGCTGCTCCAAATTGCTAACATGTATGTGTTCAGATTTGTTCCAAAATCAGATATGTGGAAGCTGGCATGTAGCAGGGTTCTGCAAGGCAACAATTTAGCTATTATGAGAAATTCTAATTGTACTATTATGCAGCTTCAAAAGATTGTGAGTTTTCCATGCAACTTTGTACACGCCTGCCATTGGTGTGCCTGCAACTTGTATTGTGCAATTGATGTCTTTGTTTCGTTTGATTAATAGAGATAGATAGTATGATACTTGCAGTGCTGCGAGCTGATTTCCTTTGCCCTGTTGCTAATGAGTTTGCTTGCTAATTGAGGTTCAAATTTATTTTTTATGGGCATCCCTTTTGAACCTTTTACCATTTATTTACCTGGTAGCTGGTAGTATGGTATACAAAAGGCTAGAATAATATGACAAGCTTATTTTTATGCTAGCTTGTTGTTTGGATGAAGTGCTCGATTATTGGGCTAGAGATGCAGTGCTCCATTATGGACTTTTGCTTCCTTTGGTTGTTTTTATTCATAACTTTATCAAAGACACTGCATCAGTAAAAAATGCATTGAAGTAGAAATTTGTTGTTCCAGAATTTTATAATGCGCAAACTCTAATTTCTAATTTGTTGTTCAGGGTGTCGAGGATTTAGTGTTAGCACGGGCACTAACTTTACTTTTTTTGTTATGCATAAATATTTTTGGGTTATATATATGGTCACAGAATTGTGTAAAAGTTGAAATATAAAAAAAAAATCATCGTTTGCTAAAATAAAGTCGTAACGTTAGCACGGGCATTATACTAGTATTATTAAGAGACATTCAATCGAGAAACTACATAATTTGGACCCTGCTAATTTTAAGGCGCCTGGAACTAGCGACTCAATCGAGCGATGAACGGTGATTGTCGATCTCTAATCCAACGTCCATCTTCCACTTCGTGAGATAGCACGTCCAAACCAGTTCCACCGCCCCGCCGCTTATATAAATTTTTTATGCAATGATTATACACCACAATCATGTTTTCATGCAAGTTTGTAGACTTTCCTAATCAAGTCTATATATTGTCACATATAATAATTAAACAATAATTACAATAATAACTAAATGTATGATAAAAAGATTCAAAAACTAATACAAAACATATTTTGGGTTCATTAAGCATTTCATAAAAATCCAAGCAACTTTAAAAGAGTAGGACTACATCCTTCACAAATAGATACATCTCTCACTTCGTCGTATAACTATGTGTGGGCTGTATCCATTTATGAACGATGTGTAGTACAACTTTATTAATCATTTGATATTTTTATGAAATAACCTTCAAAAAAAATTGAAATCGTCTGGAAATTCTATGTTTCTAGTAGTGTATAAACACCCAAAGACTCGGCAGGTTTTTACTTTATTACGGCAAAGGTACGACAATTTCTCCACCTTTGAATTTGTTAATTTCCAAAAAGCTAGACCAAATGTTCCGCATGGCGAAAAAACAGTTTTTTTCCCATTCGGTTCCTTCGAGCTCCACCACATGGTTTAGAGTTCCGCATGTACCAGATGGTTCACAATTCGGCATCCGGACGCAGCACTAGCATGACCTACCAAAATCTTCACCAGTTTAGTAGCATCTGATCTGGCGAACGGACAGATACCCACATACATACTCGGTATCCTGTCATCATCATCATCATCATCCTCTTCGTTCTACTTATCTAGTATACGTATATAACAAGAATGCACTGCACCGCGTGGTCAGCAATGCCTGGGTAAGTATTATCCTCTCCTTCACTATCATCCTGCTGTATAGAATTCACAACGAAACTTGTGGGGCTGTACTCGTAGTCTCTCGGTGTGGGGCAAAAAGGGCGTGGCATGCGGCGCCGGTGGGCGGGCGTCATGTACACGAGTTGGGGCGCTTGAGGAAGGGAGCCCGGGAGTGGGAGTGGCTGTCGTCCTGCAGCGCCACGATCCGCAGGTGGGAGGGGTCGTCCAGGAGCATCTTGGCCACCAGGTAGCCGGCAACGGACCACATCTGGAACTTGCGCGCCTGCTTCCCCACGTACCGCCCCGCCTTGCCGTCGTAGTACTCGGGGAAGTCGTCCTTGGCCAGCCGCTGCTCCATCAGCTCCACGGCTCTCCGCGCCAGGTGCGGGCGCCCCAGCTTCACGCTCACCGCCACCAGCAGCACTGCACCAGCAACATGTATTTGCACCAGGGGTCAAACAGAGGAGATAAGCAATGCCACTGGCCAGCCGAATGCAATGTCAAAAAATGCAATGCCACTGGACAAATAACTAAAGAAGATGCTGATGCAGAGTGAGCGATGCACATATATATATCGATTCGAGTTGTCAAATGGAATGACCATTCATAAACATTCCCTTCTGATTGACAATACAGACGTCAGTTTCTACATATATCTCTTTTACCAGCAGAATACGCAACACATTTGCCCTCAAATATGAAAATTTCAGCATACAAACTAAGGTCATATTGTTAAAAGCAAGTTCAGATTGACTTATAGCCAATCTCATCTATTTAATCGATTTAAAAACAAAATACTAATTTCCTAAAACACATAATGCACAACGCATCTCAAGGCCATAAGCAGTCAGAGCTAAAGGGCCCATGCCATATAAAAGGGGTTCTAAATGGAGGGTGAAGAATGTCTGGATATAAATTCACCACCAAACAAAAAGGACTGTTCATATTTGCAAAATGCTTTGATCCAACTGACAAAAGTTTTCAGCATCTATATATATTTCTTCTCTAACAGAAGTTGGTTGCTACATTATGCAAGTACAGGTACAGCTTTGCTAAACACAAACAATGTTCGTATCGACAAACAATGTTCAGTGTTATCGACAAACGAGGTTCATATTAGCAAATTACCCATCCGTTTGTCTACTCAATTTGAAATGTAACTTTTACTTCCTAACAATAAACCATAAAATGCAAATAAAGAACGGAACTGGCAAGAACGTTTAACAGCATAAAGCAGTGCTACTTCTACATATCAAGTTCACCTAAAGCACACTCTCACCTGGCCATGAGCCGGTGCCACCACCAACAGCATTGAAGACCAGAAAGCCCTGAAGGCCAGTGCAGTTGTCAGCGAGCTTGCGGATGCGGTCAAGGCACGGATCAACAGTCTCCTTGCCAACTGCAGGAATGGTATCATCAGCAATCAATCAAACATAAATGAGTTGAGATGAGCTAATTCTGTGGAACACAAAGTTTTAAGATGGTCAATTACTTGTGTAGTGGCCACGGGCAAGGTTGTTAGCAGCATCATCCTTGCCGCTGATCAGCTGCTCAGGGTGGAAGAGCTGGCGGTAAGTGCCACTGCAAATCTTGTCAATCACAGTGGGCTCAAGATCTATGAAGATTGCATGGGGCACGTGCTTCCCTGCACCAGTCTGGCTGAAGAAGGTGCTGAAGGCGTCATCATGGTGTCCCGCAGTCTTGTCTCCAGGCACTTGGCCATCAGGCTGCACAGAGTAGAAAGGTGTTAAACGCAATTCAGATCATATCGTAAAAGGATCAGAGGGCTTGCAAGGGTTCAGGATACCATCAATTTAATTTCTTCAAGAAGAGAACACAAATGATTGAATGCAGATGCAGCATTGTACACATGTAATGTAGACAACGATTATAGCATAGACAACGATTATAGCATAAGCATATATGCAGCATTGTACACATGTAATGTAGAATGACAAATAAAAAGAATAAGCATATATGCATAACTTGTTTCAAAATTTCAAAATCAGGGTATTATACAAAACTACATTAAGTTCTCATGCACCGAAACATTTAAAAGAACTGCATATTACTTGCATATTTGCATTGCTAGCTCTTGGCATCGAAATGAATATAGGCACATTGTGAACATTTTCCACATCATGAACATTTCTATTGAAAAAAATAGAAGGCACAACAGGCGCACAAGGTTTAGGCACAAGAAAATAGGGACAAGTAAAAACTTTCAGATCTATTTTAACTAAGCCGTCACTGGCTTTAATTTTACAAGTAAATTACAGTACAATGGGGCAGCACCTGGCCACCTATGCCTGAAAGAAAGGAAGTTCAACTATGGACTGCCAACAATCTGTGTATATTCTAGCAGTATAAAATGTAAAGTACTTCTCTCACATTGAAGCATTACAGTCAAAATTTATTGTTTCCTTAAGGTAACTGAAGCTGATACAACATGCTACTGCAGCACTCTTAATTCTTGATCATACTCTCAGATTTCAATGGCTAGTGGAGACTATTAACTAACTACAGATTATTCCTATTCAATAAATAATGACCTGTTGCTGAAGAAGGCCCAAAACTGTTACACCAATCTAGTGAATCTAGCACTTTAGAAAGTAACCCACAGAATAACAAGGCATTTCAGCTTTCTGTATAATAAAATACTCCATTGCACATACATATGACTACAAATATCTAATATAAGGGGCCACTTTCTAGTTCCCACACATTGCCACCCAATTGAAACCCCACGAAAGTTTGAAACCTGGTAAGATCGGATGCAGCAAAAGTTCTCAAGTGAAAACCCATAAATGCTGTGAGGTCAGTCTGTAGTGCAGGTGACACGCAGTTGCACACCCAAGATTATGTTAAAAAGGATGTACAAGTACAAGCAAAAAATGAGAATGCTAAACTTAAATCCATATTCGGATTTCGAAGGCATCACAGCCACAGCACCCAACTCATACTTCTAGATTTTAGGAACTGCGATGTTTACCGGAGTAGGAAGCAATGATAATTCATGGTAGGAAGCAATGCTCCTACCATCTTTAATTGCAAGTTCAATTAACTAAATCCATCTACACTACACCCAGCAAATCACAAGCCAACAGAAATACTTGCACACACATGACAGGACAGGCAAATCTTGCATACCAAGTGTTAAAATCAATCAGCACATCATTGTCACATTATACAACCCAAATCAGCATCAGCATGACGAAAACCCTGGTAATGGGACTAATTAAACGCCTTAATGCCGCAACAAATTTGCAGCCAGGCCCCCAAAGGCATCACCACGAAACAGTTATGAAGGAAGGAATCAAGGGTGGGCGGGCGGGCGCAAGCAGCAGACGTTACCAGGGAGTCGTGGGCCATCTCGTCGGAGGCGGCGGCGCCCAACGCCGCGACCCAGCCTCCCACGCGCCTAGTGGTGATGATGGTAGCGGTGCTGGTGCTCTTCCTTCTCCGCCTTGGTCTCGAACACGTTTTTGCAGGTGGGGCACTCGTGGCGCTTGTGCTCCTTCTCGTAGAGAAGGGCGTGCTTGCCCTTGTTGTGCTTGCGCATGCCCCCGGCCTTGTAGGTGCCCGCTCCTGTGTCGGCCACGTTCCTCTCCTCCCTGAAGGCCCTCCGCATGCACTGGACGCACGGGAACCGCCCCGCGGGAGCGGCGTCGAAGCAAGCGCGCTCGGCCTTCCGGTAGACGGTGTCGGGGGAATCGGGACCGTAGAGGTCCGAGTCAGATCCCTCGGCGGCGGCAGCGGCAGCGGAAGCTGCGCCATCCATTCAGTTCAGGGTTGGGGGGGGATTTGGGGGAGAGGCGGCGGCGCGAGCTAGGGTTTCGGGGATTTCTGGGGACGGCGGGCTGGACTGGAGGAGGAAGACGAGAGAGAGAGAGCTGGGGAGGCGGAAAGGCGTGCGAGGCGGCGGAACGGCCGGCCGGCCGTATTTAGAGCTCCGCGTCGGGCTTCCACTGCTGCGGCTGACGGGCGGGGCCCGCTTTGCAGCGGCACAGGGGGCGCGGAGCGGATGGCGGTGCGGTGCGGTGCGCCGCTGGCTGGGCCCGGGCCCGGCCCGAGAGAGGGTGGGATCGAGTGTTTCTAGAAATTCATTTTTCACGCTAAACGAATGCACCAAACGAATCACATTAACTTCAAAAAAAAAAGTTCTACAACTCCATATTTTCTCATTTTAAATTATTATTAACTGAACAAATAAATCTTGAAAATAAAAGTTCTACAAGTCCCTATCAAACTTTCCTTCTTCCCTAACACTACCATGTGTTACTGTTTTTGGGCATATTATACTATGATTTTTTTCTCCTTGTATGAGCAGAAGGAATATAGTTTAAAATTACATGAGTGCCGCTCCCGATCGTTGCCTTTTTTTTTTAGACGCTACATTTTGAAAACAACTATCCATGCTCGGACGCTCTTCGCCGGCCGAGTAGAAACCGCTTTCGTAGTACCTTTCCTCCTCTAGCCTCCGCCGCCACTCCGCCCCGCCCCGCCGCCCCCTCGCCCCCCGGGCGTCCTCGCCGGCGGTGGAGCAGCGGGCGATTCCCCGCTCTTCCTTCCCCGTTTCCCCTCTCTTCCTCCCCCTTGTAAGATTCTTACTTTTCCCTTATGAACTCCTACGGAGCACGCCGTCACGGTCGTCGGCGCCATCATCGTTATCTTCACCGCCGGCCTCGTCGTTCCCCGGAGTAAGAATAAAGTTCCTCCGCTAGCCTCCGCTTCCACCCCCGCCTCCACCAACGCGGTCTTCCATCCCTGCTCCTCCGCCCGCACCGCCGGCTCCGCGTTGCTTCTCCTCGCTACCTCCGCCGCCGCCTCCACCTCGCCCACCTCGATCCGGGCATCCGCACCTACGAGATCCAGCGACAAAACAGGCGGATCTACAGCCGGTGAAGGCTCGAAGAGCTTGCTTCCACTCTGGGATTCGACATCGAGCTCCATCCCAAATCTCCGGCAACGCAATCCTCCCATCCTTCGGTC